>CM036255.1:15282500-15625000 GCA_020698575.1 Bostrychus sinensis
TGTTTATACAAGGTAAATTCCTTTCATTGTCAGTGTGATACATTAAAAGTTAGATTCTTGAAGCCAAATAGCAACATTTTTTCCCATTACTCTGTTGACCGCATAACTGTATTGTTTGTCAGCCCTTGCTTAAAAATACCAAAAAAAAATAGCATTCTCGTCAGCTAAAACTTTTGTAGATGACTTTACCTGGAAAAGTGTGGAGCGCCGGTCGGTTATGGCCAGGACCGCTGACATCCAGGTTAATGCTAGGAGAGGGAGAACCACACAGGAGCTCCACAGAGACGCCCTGTCAGAGTGGGATACAGGCCAGAGACAGAAACACAGAAGGGCAGAAAAGTGAATTCCTATGCCAGAATAGCTGACTCTGATAAAACATTCTAGCTGTAGGATCAGCGTGGGCAATTTGAGCCTGATTGGCAATCTGAAGTCTGTTTGAGACTTCATATTCGACGGCGAAGTGGAAGATGATGTGTAATCATGTAGATAGTTACGTGTCTAACAATTGCTTACAATTACATGGTTGATGCACAATAAGTGTCACACTGGTGGACTACGAGACGTCGGGCCGGGTCTTAATGGGAGGGGTGTTGACAGGCGACTGACAGGTACTGACACGCGCCCCTTTGATGGGAATGTGTGTCTGTGCTGTGGAGTCAGACACCAATTTAAAATATTCATGCTGTTTGAGCACACATCCGTGGTTGTGTGAGCTGTGTGCAGACAGTCAAGCTAGTTTCTCAGTGCACTGAGGAATAATCGAGTCAGTGCAGAGGTGAGCAGAGGGGACTGGAGCAGAAGGTGATGCTGTGCTGGCTGTTTTTAAGCCAACATTATAAGATTCATCTGTGTAGTATGTTCATTAGACTGTGCAAAATCTGTCTTGAATATTACAAGACACACATTTAATTAAAAGTGTGGTCAGAGGAACAAAAAGTTTCAACAATTTTAATCTATTTTTAGCAATAAAAAAAAAAAGTTTAACTTAAAATAAATTGTCTCACACAAAAAAATTGGTCTATCTTCGATATATTTCTGCCATTTATGAGCCCAAAGAAGAGAGGGGCGTCAGTTGCAGGACTGACAGAAAAATATCTATACTTGCATGGCTTTGGATGGTGACAGAAAGTCAGAACACCCAGAAAATGTGTAAAACTGTATGCTTGTCATACTTGATAATAATACAATTTTTTTTAAAGCATTGAATTAGCATACAGAGAAAAAATACAAATGTGACCAAAAATGTGGTGAAGAACAGACGGGAGGTGAAATGCTACTTTTCTTTTGAGAGTATGCTTTATGTTAATCTACAAAAAGTACCACAAAGGTTAAAGATGGTTGTATTAAACTGTTCTTTTCCCTACTAAATTGAATTATTCATCATCTTATCTTTGTCCTGAATGTTCAAATGTGATTGTTGTTGTGATATAATTACATCCATGCAACATCTAGCATTGTTTTTGAGAAACTAACTGACAGGTCAGGGCTGAGAGTGACAGAGAGATGAAAATGGACTAACATGGCGCTGCTGGCAGTCGAGCTGGACATGGCGGTGCTCGAGATCACGCCACACTTGGAGCATTTCAGGAGCAGACGACTACGCGCCTCCGCCGGGACACTTTGGACATGTACACAACCATGTGGGGTGGAGGGGGCCGGGGAAAGTGTGTGGAGAAGTAGGGTACAGGTAAATGACGACAGGTAAATGTGTAGGTGAGTCAGAGGTGAAGGAAGGTAATGGAACAAGATGGCGACAACAGGGAAAAGAAAAAAGGGTAGGGGGAAAAAAGAAAGAAAAAAAGAAAATTAAAATCAGATCTTGAAAAAAGTAGCAGCAATGATCACAGTCAGAATATACAGATTGATTCAATAGGAAGAAAGTGAGAGACGCACGTGTTACACAAGAATTATGTGGTTTCACAGAGAACATTGACAAACCCAATTCCCAAAAAGTTGGGACACTGTGTAAAATGTAAATAATAGTTCACAAATCTCAAATCTTTTTTTCACCTTAAAACAAAATAACATATGAAACTATTTTACTATTTCATGAAAAATAAAAGCTCATTTTGAATTTAATGGCACTGAAAAGGGCAGAAAAGAAGGTGATCAAGTGACCCTCAAGTTACTGAGATCACAAGCAACAAATGGAGCCGATTCTAGAATGTGCCCTTTATACCATGTCAACTTAATACAATGTTGCCAATTAATCTCATTAGTTGCTAAATGCTCCCTCTAGCTGTTTTTTTTTACTAGTACCACTTATTTTTCCAGCTTAGTGTTGCCCCTGTGTCAACTTTGTTGAGGCATGTTGGTACTAACAAATCAAAAATGAGCGAGTATTTCTTCATCAAACATCAGTTTAAATACCATATATTTATTGTTTATGTTCTACTGTGAATTACTGTATTCTGTTTTACTGTATTCTGTTTTTATTTACATTTTACATAGTGTCCCAAATTTTTGGAATTGGGGTTGTTCAAGACCAGTGCCAGTGTGCAGATGTGAGCCATTTTGTGCCTAAGCATGTAAAGCTTTAAGTGGGCATAAGCGTAACAACCCTTTCCATTGGCTGTTTGCTTACAGTTGGCTGCTCAGATGAAAATGAACTGTTTGCGCCAGCGTCTTTTGTCGTGTGTATGCATTACAAGTAGAGAATGATGGGGCAATGTGACGGCTATGCTACATTAGCGTCCCATCACAGCTCATTGCCTTAGTGGCTGGCACTGCCATGGTTTCATAAAGAAATGCATTACGCTAATGACAGACTGTCCTGTTAGCAACACTACCGACCACTGGGAGTGGATATGACACTTTAGGTGTGTGTGAGTTTGTGTGTTTGTGGGCTGAATGTCTTAGTGGAAATGTGATTAACACCAAAATTACACTGGGCAGTTAAAATGGAAGATGTGTAGTATGTGCTAATTTGCATGGAAGACTTCTTTTGTCAATGACTGTATACAAAAATATATCTGCAAACACACAGTATGTGAAAATAAGGATTTACCTTCTGACTGTTTTGAATTAAACTTTTTGAAGTTTGAAAACATTGTTAAATTTAAGCATCAACCTTTAATTACTTTGTACACTTTCAAAATTTGTTTTAAAAATACACAGTCAACAGTTATTTCAGTCAGTGCCAAACAAATAATAAAAGTACGGCTTAGTTGGTTGATTGTTATCAGAGGTGGAAGAAATACTGTTGGAGGTGAAAGGTCTTAGTCATCCAGGAGAAAATCAGTACAAGATTTAGCAAGAACTTTTTATTGAAAGTACTGTTGCTTCATAATAACAGTAAATTATTCAATAGAAGTAGAAGTACCCAATGCAACTGTCACTGAGCAGTACTAGTAGTGTAAATTTCACTTGGATTTTATTTCTTGCAATTGCAACACAGTAAAACCTGCTACTATTACTATGACTGCTACTACCATTACTAATAGTGATAGTACTGCTGCTACTACTATTACTACTGCAACTGTCTCCAAATCAGAGTTGAACCCAGGACCCACTCTATGCAAAAATACTTTTTTCTCATTTAGATAATTTACTTGACATTTTTTGTTTCTATTAAGAAATATACAAGAGTAATATAATTGAGTTAAAGTATGTAGTTCCACCACTTATTTTTATGCCTCATGCATGCAAGCACTCCTCACAATTCATTACAATACATACAAATTTTGGTCTTCTACTAAACCCAAACAACCTGTTATATCTCACCAGATGACCTTGTTTAACCTTTTTTACCGATTTGTCCTGGATGATTGAGAACCTACACTTAAATCTGTTACTACCACTATCAATGCAGAGGCACTTGTGTATTGGTGATATTTTGTTGCATTGTTAAGGCATAATAAGTAATTTCTTCAAGTTAGAAAAAGGGAGAGATGAGGAATTGGGCTTCCTTAAGGTTATGCTTGTTTACACAAACTACAGAATAATTTAATGCCACCTCCGTCACAGTAACAAAAGCTTATAACAAAATAACCATTCCCTGGAGATATAGTATGCCCTATTAACCCTTGCTGCTACACACAAATTATCAATTTCAATTTGTGCCAGCGACAGACAGTGGTGGAAATGTAATGAGGAAAAAAAATGAATAAAAGATAGAGCAGGAGAAAGAGCAATAATGGAATCAATAGGTATGGAAATGAAAACATGGATTTTTTCCGGCAGAGCTGAGGCACTCCCCACTCACTGGATTAGTAAAGATGATATCAACTGCCATCTGCTGTACTTAGACTAATGTAGCGATTGGATGCTTAGGCATACATCACTTATATTGTGTGTGCAAGATTCACTGTAACAAGAACAAAGGCATCTTTATCTTATAGGATTCTAGTGGAGCATAGGATTTCATCCACACAATTCCCGTGTTTACAGTTTGTAATTAGCTTCCATCTGTCATTGATTCTCAAACAGAGAAAATTACATTGGACATCAACACACGAGTAAGTGGTGGTAAAATGACACAAAGTAACACAACATGACAGATGCTTTGCTGTGTTATTGCCAAATTAAATTGCCTTTTTGGGGTTTTGGAAAATGATCAGAGATGCTCTGAAGGTAGTTAAACTGAAATGTTGTTTGCGTGGATTTGTGTGTGACAGATTGTAGCATGTATCTAATATGGCAGAATGTTGTTGTCTCCGGCATACAGTGTGAAAATATGTCGGGGGACATGTGTGAGGTGGAGGGAGGTTCACTTACCCCGCTCGCTGCTTTTTTGACTTGTCAGAGATGCCATCCCGAGACATAAGCTTGTTAAACACCACGATCCCAATGAGCATATTCACCTGAGAAAAACAAGTTTAATCAGAAATGCAGGAAACAGCTGGGATTCAAATAGGACACTTGGGAAGATATTTTCTATATTGGATTTTTCAGGGAGATTTTGTAAGATTTGCACAGAATTTTATTGTCTGAGACTTCACAAGGTATTTTGTTTGATTTAATGTACTGCTGCAGTATCCTTTGTCACTGTTGCTGTTCAGGTCCTAACCCCACCACTCGCCCACAACAATGACATGATTGCCTTTTGTGCTTTTTTAATTAAAAGGTAAAGCTGGACACATTTGCAACTGTAAAATACAAATATATGATATAAAACTGAAGTTTGGAGCAATTATCTGTCTATAAACAGCATGTCTTGTATTGGCAATATTTATTCATGTGTCATTTTGCTTCAATTTTTTAAATATGTGCTTTATTTGTAGTACTCCACGTAACTTGATGTATCCATACCATTATCACACTTTCTCTTCCTTTCTCCAGCAACCATTAATTCAACAGCCAATGGGAGAGCACCTTATTGTAGCATGCCAGAATCTTTGTCTTTAATCCTGACTGGTCCAGGCAGACATCCAGCCACCCAACCTGGGTCTGCCTGAGGTTTTGGCAGTTTTTCCTTGCCACTGTCACCAAGAGCATGCACAAAATCTAAAACTAAACTTAAAAGTAATGTCCAGATCAGCTCTAATTGGAAAGCACCTTGAGACAACTTTGTTTTATTTGGAGTTACTGTGTATAGGTTAAATTGATTGATTGATTTGTTAGCAGACGGTTCTTATTACAAAACACTATTGGGTGTTTTAAATTGGTCCTCAAATCCAAGAAAAAAGATAGGGCTTCTAGTATTAGATAAAGTCAGATAAAGGATTACTAAAATGTGGACAAAATGGAACATTGTTTTCCCCCCAACCTACCATGTACAGCCTCTCGCTAAGGAAACCAGAATGATTGCTTCCCTTCTACTTTACTAATGAGGGCTGTGTAGCTAAGCCTGTCAAACATCTGGTCATGACCCAGTGATACAGATTTCTATTGGACACGTGCGCACTCATCTTAGCCAGGGCCTGCCACATGTAGACCTATTTCACCGTCAAATCCTGTCCATCTGCGTGTTTTGCTGCACCGTTGACATGTTCCTTATAATCCCCAACTTCCAATTTCCTCAAGCCCCCATGTCCTCCTCTAACCTTGCTCGGGTTAGTCTTTCATTACCAGCTAATGACCTCTGTGCCACATTTGCATGTCTTTCATAGCGTTCTCAAGCATCTCAAGTGAATGTCTGGCTGGATTCGGACCTTCATTTGTCAATAGGGACTCTTTGTTTTGTTGAAATGTGTTTTGGAATAAATAAGACAACAATTCGAGTTGAATAGGTCAGAATTTAGCATCTACTTAATGTTGGAATACAACTTGTAAAGGTCTAGCTAAGTGCTTGATGCGTCCTTGAAGACCGTTCTCTTTTATGCAGTACTTCCTACTCTAATATTGGTAGTGACAACAACATGGACTCTTATCATGCCAGTCATGCCTGCGTTGTGAGTCAGCATCATCTTGCACTGCGATTTGCTCAAGGCCAGGGTCATTAATTAGAAAAGAGTCCTGGGGGAAGGTTTGTTTCTCTTCCCACTCTCATCACAGTTGTGAGTTCAAGTGAGAACCCCAGGAACAACACGAGGGGGGCAGGGACCAACCCGGTGCAGCTGGGGTGAGCATTCATCATGGCAGGCATAAAGAAAAACACAAAAATCAAATAATGCTAATGAACTTAAATGTCCTCTAATACATTACATTCATTGTCAAGGCTTTGGCCCAATCCAACAATGGTAAAAATATAGCGTCTAGACCCCAAAACAGGGGATTTTCTAATTCAGGGGTAAATGCTCCATTGGCATTCTAAATTCACAATGGCAAACAATCCACTAATGCATTTTATCGAATCTGCAAAGGTTTGATTGGGGTTTGGCTTTTTGTTTAAACAAAGATGGGGTATTGATTTTCTGAATTCAAATTCTTTTGAAAACGCTGGCAGAGGTGTTTTGGTCTTGTGTAAACTGTAAAAATGGCGTACTGACTGAAAACGATGATGTCAAAGCCCCAATCTGAACTATGATTGGCTGACTGCTGGGTGCATGTCAGCTGACCCGCAAGCGCAAAATACAAGACTTTTATGTTGCCGGGCCCAACAGCGCTGTGTGCTGGGCAAACACGGGTATTACAGTTTATAATTATTTTCCTTATACCTCAGCGTTTTCGTATAAATGCTAATCGGAGGTGGCAAGACTGTTGCGTTTCCCTGGGCAGCGTTGTCGTGCAAACAGGCCTTAAAGCAAAAATTTTTTTCTATTACTAGCCCCTTGGGACTGGAGTTAGTATCTTTGGCCAAATCCCACAATGGTAAGGATAGCATGCCCAGATCTGCACCTGAACCAAAGGTCTTCAAGTTTAGGGGTTGTTGCTTTATCCATTGAGCCACAATGCCCTGATGTTGTATTGTACAATGATAAAAAAAAAAAAGGTAAAAATCCAATACAACTAATCATTTGCAAAATGTATTGACCCTTTATGGTTGGAGTTAGTATCTTTGGCCCTATCTTGCAATGGTAGAGTATCCTTTCAAAAATGCAGACGGTGTTCTGGATCCACACAGACTAATAATTTTTTCAAAATCCAAAAATTACTTCTTGACTTGTCCTGCAAACACACTAATAAACCAACGTAAGCAACATCTGAGTAGAGAGTATATATAATTGACTTTAATATTCCAGGGACCAGTTTACGGTGTAGGCTATGGAAAGTACTTCGACATTCAACTAAGTTGAAGTACTGGGTTGTATTAAACTGTCCTTCGGGTCTAATAGTTTGACTTAGTTTTATTTTGTTAGCAATTAACATATTAAATATTATTGCTGTGCACTACTGACCCATAAGCGGCATAACGTTTATTACATTTGCCTTTGGTGTTGTGCAGATCTAGACTTAAAGGACTCATTTAGAAGCCCTGATGTGTAACTCTGCGGGTATTCTGGGAGATTACTGAAAATAGTTTACAGTTTAGTGCCCAGTCCAGACTTATTAAGCCTTGTGTTGAAATATCCACCCGGGAATCATTTAGGAGGAATTAGCTAATACTAGAAACAGCCACAACACAAGCGTACCCCAACAAAAGATTACCATGCCACTGAGATGCAATCAATGCACGGTGTTTAGCTGAAAACCAACATAGGGAGTGTTTGTTTGTATGGAAAAAAAAAAAAAAACAGCTGGATAGCAATTTCAAAATAAAAAGGGTGTAAGAAAATATTGATTCTAGAAAATATAACCCTATTTTACTGGACAATACTGTATTGATTTTTATGAATTCCATGCAAACAATCATGTCACATTAAAAATTGTGCAAATATTTTTGTTTCTTATTTGGAAAAAAATAACTTTGTTGTGAAATAAAATAAAATGTATTTAAAATTTTGGTGGTGTAAAAAAAGCAAACTATTGTCTTTTTTACAGCACTGACACAATGTAGTGACACCCTTTTAAAGACTCACTACATATACGACATTGTGACACTGTATATTGTGATATGTATCAGCACAACTTTGTTCCTTTAAAAAAGATTGGCCTTGGATTCTTGAGGTTCGATGACTCAGTGTTTGAAGTCCACAGATAACAGGGAAAGATTCGGCTGTTGGCTAGACAAAGAATTCATCTCTGGCAATGCTGTCCAATGCCAGGATGCTCTTGTCCCCCAGAATTTATTTGAGTTTCTTTATGGTTGACATTTTAAGACCCCAAAGTGCACCATTCATCATTTTGTTGTGCCGTGCCATGGCTTTGTGAGTGAAGGAAGGGCAAATCAGCAAAGAGAGTTAGCTTCTAAAGCAAATATTTGTACAAAAAAAGTAATGACATGTAATTATGCAGTACAAACTCACCAGGACAATAACAGCTGCAGGTCCAACAAAGGCGTACAGTAGACCCCCTTCTAATGACAACCAGCAACTAGAGAAAGAGACAAACACAAACAGAATATAATACAATGCCTAACATATAATCACCTCAGTGCTATTGTTCAAAATGCATTTGGGCCTTCAGCAGCTTGGCACACAATCAATTAAAGGCCACGTTAAATAAAATAAGCTAGGGATAAAGTGTCCGTTATCTTGAGGCTAATAAATAATGCCATGAGGGCTGAACAAATGTATTATCTACACTATCTAAAATATATCCCCAAACACAAACAGTCTGGTGACATTTCATTTTACTCTGATCGCTATAATGAGTTCAAACGTGTCCTCCAGTGGTGTCATCGCAAAACATGAAGCCATTCTCTTTACTTAATTGCAGCTAAATAAAACATGAAAAACACATTAGCCCAAAAGCTGAGAGCCGTACTGTGCTTACTGAATAAATAAACCAAATGAAATACATGGCTAATGCCTACTAATGAGAGACAGAAGATTGAAACAAGAGGGGATAAAAGCCCATAACCTAATAAAGCCTTTTTGATTTTCTTTTAACTCTTCTGAGAGGCCAAATCATTTTAATTATGCTATTTGTCGCTGTTATCAGATAAATTGGCCCTGAAAAACTAATTGAGAAAATGTAAATTAAGGAAATAGCTGCATGTATTAACACATCACTTTATCTTTTGTAAAAAAAAAAAAAAAGAATAAAATACAACTAAAAGTATTGTATGACATAAACAGAAAACAAAAGAAAATGACTTTTAGGAGGTCTGTGAAACTACTGCAGAACACATTTTTTTACAAGTTCAGGGTTGTGCACATTGGACAAAAACACCACTTCATCACAGTACACAATTAATGAACAGTGAACAAAAACAAACAAAAATTTTTTCGATTGCTGTTAATCATGTGATGCTTGTGTATGGTGTTTATATAAATAAACTCAACAATTTGCCCCTTGGGGATATGAAAGACTCTTTAAACCTTGAACTTGAAGACTTAGTTATATACATGTATTTATAGATAAATTCATAGGACCACACTACAACAAAGAAGAGATTGGAAATATTTATTGAAAGATGAAGTGGATAAGATCAGTGGATGAGGGATGCAGGATGCTGAGCATGGGATGCTGAATGTTGAATGAGAGATGCAGGGAGACGGATGCAGGGAGAGGGATGAGAAGGAAATGGCCCGCAGGAAATGATGGCTGGGTGAGTTGAGACTCAGTGTAGGGGGTTCCGTCTCAGCAGTTCACTCGGCACCCCCCACACTTTAGTCTTGTTGTTGAAGAGAGGAGGCTGAAAAGGAAAAAGGAAAAACGAAACGAGGTATGAAGGGGAACAGGAGGGTGGGGTCGAGAGAACAGAGACAAGTCCGTGTACCGTTGATTTTTTGTTTGAGAAACAAAAATTAAAAAATGGTTAATTTTTTTCTTTCTTTAATGAAAGGTACACAGACCGAGATGAGCATTGTATGGATTTTGCAGGTTCAAATAGGGTTGCTGAGAAAATAGGATGCATGGTTGAGGAGTGATTGAAAGGTGTATTTGGGATATGGCTGAGAAGTTGCCCTGTTCCTGAACCTCAGTTAACACATTAAGCATAAAAGTTTAACTAAGCCCTTCTTATGACATTAATGGATACAACTAACTGGATTGTTATTGCAGCTCTTTTCGCCCATATCATTTAAATATCTGTCACAGTTGTGATGGCCTCATCTAAACACTCACAAAGCATTATGGTCTATTTTGACAATCTAGAAACCATTGCTATCCGCCACTTTTTATGATACATTGTAGGAACACTTTAAGTGCACTACTTTTAAGTCACTAGACATTGGGTCACCACTACAAAATGACATAATGACAATTTAGGGGCCTATATAGTGATAAAGGAGATGATGTGGACACAGCCCAAGACCTCAGTGGTGCTGCCTTTTTATTTTATTCAATTCCTTGACAATTCAATTCAATTCAATTCAATTATGTGACATGTAACTATAATAATTTTCAAACACACACACATTTTTAGGAAAAACATATGAAAAAGAAAGCTGAATGCTGCTGTTTCTTTTATGACTACCAGTTAATCTACAGCAGTGCTCAATGTGATCATATGTTGCCATAGAGACAGGAAACAGCCCTGCACTTTTAAGAAAATAAAAAAAAAAAGAAAGAAGAACAAAATTTTTATGTCTATTATTAGCATTACTGTAGAAAGGCAGGGGTACTCACTAGCTGGCAGTTCCATAACCTCTGGCTCTGGTGAAACCCACAGAAACTGCTACAACTAGCGCTGGGAGACCTGCACAGACAAAAAAGGAAATGAAAACATTAAAAAAGCCAAAAATAATGTGCACAATGAAGCATGTCTGCCAATTTATTCTCCAGTGTAGAGAGCTCCACATGGTTTATCTTATTCAAATGGTAAGCAGCCATGCAATAGTGCGTAACCTGTACATAGGTGATTGAAAGTGACTGTGTGCTGTGAAGTTGGGGCTCGGCGCTCTGTATGTGCTCCCTGACACAAAGGCCTAGCTGCAGGCAAAAAACTGGGCTTCAATCCCAGCCCATTGCTCTTGAGATGCAGCTCATTTTTAGCCTTCTGTAGATATTTATGTTGCATTCCCCCCTGACACCTTGTCTGTTCATCTGCGGCATAGATTTATGTAAGCATACAGGCAAGCCACTGACCTTCACATGCAGTGTATAGGTGTGTGAGGTACTGTGAAGGAGGATAAGGCTGTGACACACTCTATACAAAGAGTCAAATATGCATACATGTTAAAATGGTCAATAAGTCATGCAATAATTAGCTCAATCATGCAACGTGTGTAGGTATGTGAGGGTAAATATACGAGGAACAGTGTGAATGGGTGTATCACACAGTTAGTGCCAAAAAAAAAAAAAAAAAGGAAAAAGGAAATATGCTGTGCCTGTAATGAGCTGGCTCTGAAATATTCATGTAATTAACAAAGCAGTGATTATGGCTGTAAATGAAAACCAATTAGAAAAAGTCACATTAACAATAAGGAAAAAGAAGTCAGGCTGGTCCAATAACCAGCAGGCTGCAACGTACAATTACTCTTATGTTTACCTGGATATTATGATAAGCGCATATTTATGTCTTTTCCTATTAATGTTTATTAGGGAGGAAACTAAAAACATTAAAGATGTTTTAAGATGGCACAAAATAGTGGTTGTTGCTGATATGTTTGTTAAAATTGACTCTGAAGTAATAGCATCTGTATCTAATAATTTCAGTTCCATTTGCTAACGTTACATTATTAAAGTTGAATTTGTGGTGATTTACGGATTAATCTGTTGATTATTTGATCTTAGCATAAATTAACAAACTATGGTTGTCCGCCACCTTTCTGTAACTAGTTGTCCAGCAGAACATAAAAACTCTAGAATATTAAGACTTTAGCTTTAAGTCAATAACTAACTACTAACTGCTAAATATCACACGCTGATACACTGGCTAATATTTTCTAATGAGGCTCTAAATGTAATTCATAACTTGTGATGGCTAATGACTATTGCCTCCACTGACAATATATTGTGGTCTGTTTGCCTTGTGGCACCTTTCTTTCAATTGCAGCCATGTTGTTTACAAACACTAAAAATCTCTGCATTGCTAATCAGTAATACAGTCACACCCAGAATCATTAGTTTCTAAGCAACACATTTAACCAGATGAATTAAAAGTGGGAATTTGGGAGAGAAGAGCGAAAGCTCTTAGATCCCATCCACCTTGATTGTGTGTATTTGTGGTTGATTGAGGAGGCTGCAGCTGCAAACATACACACGCAGACAGTCACTATCGTCCCATCTGCAACTGTACAGCAATCCATACATTCTCCCTTCTGTGTATCAGCTAAGGGCATCAGAGGCTTGTCAGATTCGACTGCTGGGATCAATATCCAGTGAAATGAATAGACGCGTGTGTGTTGGGATTGCAGCGGTACTATCAGGCTATCTCAATGCATGTTTACAGTGTCGAGCAGATGCTATCGTGTGTTTTGATTATGCTCGAACATCCCGGGTGCTTGTTGCATCAGGTCATAGTAGACTGAGACGAGAGCACAATGTCCTGAAGGATGAATGGGGCAGTGATAGAGCTAAATGACATGGCTGTTTGCCCATTTAAGTCCAAAGTGGCCTCTTTTTCTGTGTTTACTTCTCTTATAAACCCTACTCAAAAAAATTTTGAAATTGTGCGTCCTTTTGAAATATAAATTCACCAGTGTTGATTTCTGATACACAATGTCCTTTCCACTCTGGTTATTGCTGTCGATGACCTTAGAGATGAATGTGTCTGAGTTATAGTTGTGACCCTGGCTGCAGTAAATATCTTTCTGTTTCTTTTTTTCCCACTTTTTTCCCACTTTAAAATCACAATTGCAATATTAATTTAAAGCTCCACAATCCGATCACAATCAAAAAAATTCCCTAGCAGCACAGCTACCTTTTTCCAGCTTATAATTTATGACTACAGCAAATTTCAAATTCATTAATTCCTGTTAGTGGTCAAGAGTGGCTGGAGACTATCCTGCCAACTACAGGCCTAAGGCTGGGTACACCCTGGACAATAATTACTTTTTCGGAGGGATTACAGAAACATACACTGACAGACAACCATTCACTCTCACATTCATTCATTAAATGAATTAATTCAAAATTAAGACCTAACCTTAAAATTAAAGCTCTTGAGTTTCTGTCTGGCTTGATCTTGTGCTCTGTTCAACTTCATGCATGATGGCTTCGGCATCCGACAAAAATAGACTTGACACATATTTCTGTTGGAGCGCGGAGACGTACTACGACAGAGCCGGTGTGAACTGACACATTGACTTGCATTGCGTCTTTTTTTTGCGGAGGTCGTATGGGCCATGTAACGGACACACAACGGATTCAGAGTGACTTGGGTGTTTAGACTTCCTCCAGCACCATGAAATCATTAAATGGTTTCCCTCAAAACTAACCAAAAATTGTGCACATATACATACAGTAGAATATCAAAAACCACATTCTTGAACATGTTGATTTTACACCCAGAAAAATCCAATAAATCTGTAAATACTCTGTTCAAGTGTCAGGTCTTAGGTACATAAAAGCCCATAAACAGACAATCTGAAACTTCCAAATGAAACAATTGTGCATAAAACAACAATATGAGATGTAAATGAGCAGTGAACTAAATCAGTTATTAGACATTATGCAGCTAACCACCTCGACACTACAACATAATGATATTTTGCATTTACATGTAAAATATGCCTGCCTCATCATCAATTCATGTCACACAACAGTGCCTCAATCAGGATCCAATTCATAAAGCTTCATTTGTTATGCAAGATATCTTCTTGCACACAGCAGTTTATATCTCCAGACTGTAACAAGTGACAGCAATAGGTTTAAGATGTTTACTTAGGTTTAAGATAAAAAAGATATATATAATAAATATAACAAATACAGAACAGAAGGCAATGTGTCTCATTTGAAGTTTACCTGCCCGTTATAAGTAACAGTATGACAAACAGTTGTGGAAAGTAAGTACATAGTAAGATTTTTTAAAGACTTTTGTACTTATAGTTTCCATGTACAGGTATTTTGAGTACTCACCCCATCCGAGGCACAGGAATCTCTTGCGGATAAGGCGTGACCTCATTTTGCCGATGACAGCTAGGTAGGACTGCCACGCCTCCGTCAGTACCCAGCAGAAGGATGCCAAGAAGAAGAAGTGTAGGAAGGCAGCAGTCACTGTACATAGACCCTGAAGGAATTGACAAATCACAATCACAACTGGAGTTGTAGAGTGTGGATTTCAGATAATCTAAAAATAGCACTTGATACATAAAAGCCTTGAGTTTGCATCACTAGACAAAGCTTACATTGCTTCCCAGTGGTTAAGTGTTAGCCTTTGTGTTAAAACTAGTCTATTTAAATTGGTGTGTGACTTTAGCAAGCTAGCTTCTTAAGGCTTTTTGCACCACACCAGGTGTTACATTCAAGATATCATTACAGAACCATATATATTACAGCTTATTCAAAAGCCCTCTAGAAATATTTAAATTTAAATGTACTCATTATTTTTTATATTAAAGGTTAAAATAAATTGTGCACACATTAACATTGATTTAGAGCCAGCTTACGCATAATTGGATATTTTTACAAGCTGATATTTTCTTCATCTCCATCAACAAAAGCATTTGGCAAAATGTCCTGAACACATGACGTGCTGTGAGTTCATTTTATTTTTCCACAGTAAAAATCAACTTTTATTTATTCATATGGACAGACAGTGAGATGGTAGAAAAAACAAGTTCACAATTAAATATTAAATTAGACAGAATTTTGCCAAACCCTGTTAACAGCTGTGGATGCACGCCTGGTCAATAAACACACCAACAGACAAGGGTCATGGATATTAAAAGCCTGGTTTTGTCTGTCATTGCTGTACATGAATCTTTAATTTAGAAAGCATTCAAATAAATTCCTTCTCTGATGTTTATATATATAAACAAAAAAAAAACTGACTGAACTGAAATAATATCATGTACATGTAACCAAGCCCTTAAAAACTAATTTGTGAAATATAGCTTTAATGAGAACTCCCATTTTAATGGCTTTGCAAACTCCTCGCTTACTGTTTCTTACCTTACTTAAAGTCTGCGATTGTCCCACCAAAATCAATAAATTGGAGGCCAGGATGGAGAGGCAAAAGTTCACCAAGATGATGGACCTCTCTGAGCGGATATACCTAAAGAACAGAAGCAGAACATTAGTCCAGAGGTATGAAAAATAACAATCGCCCAAAAGTGAAAGACACTATTTTGGAAATTGCATGGTCATTAGCTTGATTTCGCCATCTGCTCAATGTGTTACCAATAAAAAACAAAACAAAAAAAAAAACCTAATTGCCACTCCCCTGCTGCATTTGGATCATTTGTTGCAATTAAACTATACAGGATTTTGCAACACAATACAGATTTGGCAGTGCTTGTGTGTACAAGTGTGTGTTCTTCCTACCTCCAAAAGGCAGCATAGATCAGCAGCAGGATGAAGAGAGCGGTGCAGGAGATGCCACAGCCCACCATGAGGGGGACAGAGGGCATGCTGTTTGGACCCATATCCTAAAAGAACAACAAAGAATGTTCAGCATTAATAATTTATGTAGTAGTTTAATTCAAAAGGAAAATTGGAAAAATTGGAAAAACAAATCTATAGTAAACTTTCTTCTAAACTTCAGGGGAAAGGCATGTGGGTCAAAGAAAATGTACTTATAAGTAGTAGGTGCATGTCTTCTTTTAACAGAGAGTATCTATTAACTCTTAGACTTCTTTTGTTTTTAGCTTACCTAAATTATAGCCTACTAATTACATAGTATCCCTTTTCACTTAATTAGAAACTCAAGAGAAGTTGGATAATGATATATAATTAAAGTTTGGAGATGCAATTTGTGAAGAGTGGAGTCTCGCAATGAGCCTATTGTTCACCTTTATACGTATTTTAGGAGATCAGACAAAGCAAAGTCAGCAGTCTCGAACCTACACCAGAAACAAGTCATTTGTTTCTTTCTCCTTTTGTGACCTTTCCAGAAAATCCACTTAGTACCAAACTGAGTCATATCGCTAACAATCAAATGTTCTATCCCACAATGGTAAAGACTCCTGGATCCAGACAGTGATCTGGATCCTTACAAAAAACTAACTAACATGTATTCCTTGGCCCATTAATGAACTCTCCTGGAAACTTTTTTTTTTTTTTTTTTTTTTTTTTTTTTTTTTTTAGCAAAGATAACAAAAACAACATTTTCAATTGCTGCATTAATCAATACATACAATTAGAAATAGCAAGCTTAAAACCAAATCCCTGCCTTTAAGTTTATCATGTCAATAGCTGAGCATTTCTATCAGTTCATAATTGCAAAGCCACAAGGGCAAGAGCACCAGACTGAAGCACATAATTAAGCAATTTGGGTCATGGCGTACAGTGCACCTCTGCTTTGCACCTCTCTCGAGGCCTGTGAATGGCTTTGGAACAGACAAATGAAGCTATGTTAAGGGTTTGCCCCCCGCTGTGTCACAAATGGGCTTGATGTTTGGCCTTCTCTTAAGCTCTCAATCACCCAATTTACCTCCATTTACCGCCTACAGTGGCTGGTTCTCCTTCTATTCTGACGATTTATCACTCTGCGGTCCATGCATTCATTGCTTACATTTCTCTTACATCGGTAAAGAACATAGGTTACTAGCAGACAAAGGCATGTCCTGGAGATGTGAGAAGTAATTCAGTTAAAACTAGAAAAAAAAAAAAAAACTGTAGAAAGATGCTGGTAAAAAATATGAATAAAGACAGAACTTGAAGAACCTGTAGAGCGCAAATGTCCACCAAAGCACTGACTCTGTTTTGTAATTGTAAAGCTATAATACCCATACTTGGACTCAAAGTGTCCAGGTATTGGTATTATATATTCTTGGGTATTAAGTTCCTCCAGTTCACGAGTAAATGCTTTACCATTGAGCCACAAAGCCTTTACATCTCAAAATGGTAAACAAATCATTTGTTACTTTACTGACCAAGGCATTGGCCCTATTTTGCAATGGTAAAGCAATAGTACCCATACCCTCTTATAGTTCAAGGATAACTGCACTATCCATTGAGCCACCAATCATTTATATATTGATGGTAACAATTCAACAAATCATCTTTGCCTTTACTGACCCCTGGTGGCTGGGTTAGTATCTGTAGCCTTATCCTGCAATACCAGGCGGTGTCTGGGTCCACAGCCAAAAAAAAAAAAAAATCTTGCTAACAGACTAGCATACCAACAAACAGTGTTCACAAAAATATATCAGAGGTTAAATATCATAAAAGTATGGCAGGAAAGCAAATGAAAGAGGCGAAAGCAATGTGAAATGGATAAATAAGAAGAATATCTAAGGCTTAGTAGTTCTTTTCATTCAGTGGTTTCTTTGACCCATCAAGGGAAGCCATTTTCTGCAGGGAAAGTGGAGTAGACTGGAATGTCAATATGACACACCAATGCTCTGGGAGGGCAAAACATAATAAAAACTGCCTTATAAAAAAAGAGTGACCCTCAAAAAATGAGAAGGCCATGGTATGTCAAGCCTCCGCAAGAGAAGAGAATAGACCGGAGACGCGCTTCAGACACAACATCGACTATGTGTATTTGATCTGATGCAGAGGAAGGTCAAAGGAAACACTACTGTGTTTGTGTGTTTTCTCTTTGAGGTCTGACCCATCAAGCATCCAGGACACATCACAAGTACAATTCAATACAAAAAGAGAGGAATCTCTTTGAAGGTCCACTGAGACGGAAAAAAAAAAAAAAAAAAAAAAAAAAAAAAAAAAGTAACTTATATTTTACACATATTGTATGGTGTTTTACAATCATAGCAAGAACATCCTGTTGTCTTTGAATTCTAAATTCAATTTGGCTATGTTTGTAGTAAAAATAGAAATAGTGTCAATTTTTGGGTGAGACAATGGATGAAAAATTTAACTGAAAAAATATGATACATAGAAAAAATATTTCATTATTTAGTATGATATTGCCATACTTCACATGTTAAATATGGAATACATAAACTAATACAATACAGCCATTAATCACACAACAGAAAAAAAAAAAAAAAAAACTATAAGAATGATTCCCAACATCCATCTGAATATTTATATAGCGCTTTTCTACCTCCATGGGTACTCAAAGCACTTTACATCAAGGAACCATTCACCCACACATTCATACACCAGTGTGCGCAGACACCTGAGACACCGGAAGGGGGGTTTAGTGTCTTGCCTAAGGACACAACAACAGCACGCAACAGTGGGAGCTGGGTTTGAACCTTCAACCTTCTGCTTAGTGGACAAGTGCTCTACCAACTGAGCTACTGTCGCCCACACAAATAACACACAAACAATTAATTATTCAATCAGCATTAACAAACTGTGAGATTTTGTTGGACTTATCTGTGTACTGCTCCCTCTCAATGGTGAAATGCATAGATGGAATTTTTTTTTATGGAATTTCATTTCATTTCATGGAATGCATTGTCCCCAAGCTTAAAGTGTCAATTTGTAACAGTGTACTCTTAATTGCTATGCTTACATTATGAGCATGTAATGAGATTATAATTTCATAGAAACAACGTAAATGAATCCACCTCAATAAACAGCAAAAACACAAGAAACCTAGCAGCCCTGAGGCTTAAATGTCACACAAAAGCCCTGCCCATAAAATATACTGATATAAAATATGTGATTAAGAATTATGTTTGCATGTGGGCAGAAAGACAGTGTGTTCTGCCTCCCTGTATTCTATGACCACGCTCCCCTGGGCAGCCTGGCTACCATGTGATGGAGAAGATAGCTATTTTCAGCTCAGGAAGTTTAACCTACTTATCTGCTCGCGCCAACACTCCTCCTCCCTCCCTCCTATCCTCCTACCAATTTCTCAGTGAATCCCCACCCGGCGTTTTGAGCTCTCATTGTGTAGCAGGGGGTCTATCCCTCGGCTGGGTACGGGGATATGATGGGGATTTTCAGAAGTGATCTAAGTAATTATGGCTCTTTTAAAAGGATAGCGGCGGAGTACTACAGCAGTCTTCCCAGCGTGCAGGCTCAATGTGTGAATGGAATGGTATAATGTACAATTTAGTCACTGCTTTAATTGTTTGTTTTTTTTTTGCTAGTTGGAGTGCAGAAAAGATATCCAAGCTTTCCTAAGTAAAAACTATTGAGGTATTTAGAGAAAGGCAAAAATAATTTACATATTTGCAAACATGAATTATGCATATAGTCTTCATTCTTAGCAATAAACCATAAAATGTGACACACACAAAGTTAATATTGGGCACTATAATAATAATAATAATAATAATAGAATAAAAGAATAAAAGAAGATTTTACTGCAACCTTTATGACACATATATTTTACAACTTCATGTCATTAAAACAAAATTTAGGCTTCAAATAAGCTGAACACAAACAAAATCCAACACCGCTTTTGAAAACCAATCCACCATTTGGGAATCTTTACACCGCTATACACTGTATCTTACTGCACTGTATTGTTTCTTTTCTACTTCATACTGCTTCGATAGAGTTTAATGCCTGCCCTAAGTATGCACCTGATAAATTGCAAATTCCAAAACACTTTATTGCCCTCCACTTATAAAAACTGCAAAGCCAAATTGCTTAGTAAGTTGTGGAATACTGGGTCCTTTATTTGGCAGGCATATAAATACTTTCTTATGTGTACAAATAAAAGAATGCAGAGCAAGCCTCAGTGGAAAATCATTTTGCAAATTTAGCAGTAATGCCATACAGCTCCCTGCTTTGCTGTCATGTGCTAAATAAATATTGCCTATTCAATTCTTTCTTTAAATGAATCCAACAAAAGTTCATCTCAGCCGTGTGAATCAAAATGTGAGGTCATGATATGTGTAACTGACCTTCCTCTCAGTTATTTTCTGAGTGTTAAACTTTTTGTATTGCTGGGTGATTTCAATGTGTAACATGAGCCAGAGCTGTCATGGTGGGCATTGGTTTATTTCTACTGGACAGAGAGAAAAATAAAACAGTTGTGTCAATTCCAAATGGGAAATATTGACCTGAAGTGTCAGTGTGTCAGTGTCTGAAGAACGATGGGTTGACTTCTAAAGGTGGAAAGTAGCTCAATACATTTACTTAAGTAACTTACTTAGATACATAGTACATTTTGTAAGGAAAATGTAGTGGTAGTGCATATTTTACATTCCCTCAAAGGTTCCCTATTCTGCCAACTAAACTTTTCTGAGCTTTTAACCATGTTACAATGTTGTCAGCACCTCAAAAACATACCTGGAGGAGTATTTAGTTTCATTCACAAATGTTTGAGTGATCCTGTTTGCTGAGCCTGTCCTCTTCTAAAGGTCTTGCCACGCTACATAAACAGATGAAACCGGGAAGTACTCCTGTGTTTCTAAAGCCTACACACCATACCTGGACTCATTCTGATAATTTCAGTGCTTAGGGTTAGCTTCATGTTGCTAACAGATGTGCTGAGTAGCCATTTCATACTCTGTCCATTCCTTACAGTTGCCAGCAGGGGCCGATAGGCACCTAATCCAAGCCTTCTTTGTTATAAAATGTGAAATACTAATGCAAAGGTGTCCAAAACTATTTCAAAAAGCATGAAAAAGCATAACGTAGGACCTTTAGATAATACTTGAGTACTTTTACTTCTATTTACATAATAATATAGTAACAGTATTTTTATTTGAGTACACATTTTGAACACTTCTTCCTCCTCTGCTGACTTCTGTCACCAAAGCTCACAATAATTACAGCAAAATAAGATTCACAGATTCAACTGAAAACTACTCAACCCATCATAAATTTGAGCAGATATTCAGATATATTTACTTACAGTTGTCAGGATATTTGCATAAGCTAACCTTGTCAAATCGCTTCACCAAAGTCATAGATTTCTTCTGAAATACTGTCTCCTTGAGAGTCTACCGTAAATTAGCTAAAATATGAGCTGCCACTTCGCACAGCCTCAATCATCCCTCCTGCACTTCTATCAAACATTTTGGACATTAATAGTGGAAATAATAGACTGAGTTGGAGCTCGATTTTTGAGGTGGCGGTGTGCACTAATGACACAAGAGGAAACACAACTCGATCCATCTGAAGTGGGCCAAATCATTTACCAGTGAGGAATGATTTAGTGGTGAAACAGACATCACATTTTGTCAACACACATACACTGCTGTAGAGGAATTGGCCGGTGATTAATGGAGAGACAGGAGCACCTCTTTGCCAATGTTGGCTGTGTTATTTTTCTCCACCAAGCAAACGTATGTGCCCGCAATTGTGGAGAACTCATGCACAGTGGCTGGCGCGAGGTCTCAGGTGCTGTTGGAAGCATGGGTAGTTGAAATTGAATTATGGTTTCCTGCTCGAACAAGCACGAGTCACAAATGCAACAGCAAGTATAAAAACATGTAGGTACTTGAACCAATTCTATGTAATAGGACTGCACAATATTCTCTAATGTATTATTATTGTGATATCAGGAAATGCAATATCAAAATTGCAAGGAGCTAAATGGATCATAAGAAAGTCATATGGCCTTCCATATGAGATTTACACATAAACAGAGTCTAGCCAGAACTTTGATAATTTGACTATATATATATATATATATATATATATATATATATGGTGACAAAGAGAGGGAAGGTAGTCCATACAGTAGGGGTCCCACTCCCAGACGGCAGAATAGCAGACATTGAGGACAGCTACAAGTACCTTGGAATCCAACAAGCAAATGGCAACCTGGACCAGGCCACAAGAAAAGCAGCCACAGCCAAATACCTCCAACGAGTAAGGCAAGTCCTAAGGAGTCAGCTCAATGGCAAGAACAAAGTCCGGGCAATCAACAGCTATGCCCTGCCGGTCATCAGATACCCTGCGGGAATAATAAGCTGGCCAAAGGAAGAGATTCAGACCACAGATGTGAAAACACGAAAGCTCCTAACCATGCATGGAGGGTTCCACCCCAAATCCAGCACCCTGAGACTGTACACTAAGCGCAAGGAAGGAGGCAGAGGACTGGTGAGTGTCAGAACCACTGTCCAGGATGAAACATCCAAGATCCTTGACTACATCAGGAAGATGGCCTCAACAGATGAAGTTCTCAGTGAATGTCTCAGGCAGTGGAAAACAGAGGACGAGGTGCTGGAGGAACCATCCTGGGAGGAAAAGCCCCTACATGGGATGTACTATCGACAGATAACTGAAGTGGCTGACATCAAGAAATCCTACCAATGGCTAGAAAGGGCTGGACTGAAGGACAGCACAGAGGCACTGATCATGGCTGCACAGGAGCAGGCCTTGAGCACCAGAGCAATAGAGGCCAAGATCTACCATACAAGACAAGACCCCAGGTGCAGACTGTGCAAAGAGGCCCCTGAGACAATCCAACACATAACTGCAGGTTGTAAGATGCTGGCAGGGAAAGCATACATGGAGCGTCATAACCAAGTGGCTGGTATAGTGTACAGGAACATCTGTGCAGAGTACAGTCTGGAAGTCCCGAGGTCAAGATGGGAAACACCTCCAAAGGTGATAGAGAATGACCGAGCTAAGATCCTGTGGGACTTCCAGATCCAGACAGACAAAATGGTAGTGGCAAACCAACCGGACATTGTGGTGATGGACAAACAGCAGAGGAAAGCCGTTGTGGTTGACATCGCAATACCAAGCGATTGTAACATCAGGAAAAATGAACACGAGAAACTGGAGAAGTACCAAGGCCTCAAAGAAGAACTTGAGAAGGCCTGGAAAGTGAAGGCAACAGTGGTGCCCGTGGTCATCGGAGCACTCGGGGCAGTAACCCCCAAACTGGAAGAGTGGCTACAGCAGATCCCAGGAAAAACATCAGACATCTCAGTCCAGAAGAGCGCAGTCCTAGGAACAGCAAAGATACTGCGCAGAACCCTCAAGCTCCCAGGCCTCTGGTAGAGGACCAGAGCTTGGATGGATGAAACCGCCCGCGGAGGGCGAGAGGACAATTTTTATATATATATATATATATATATATATATATATATATAGTTTGAACATAAGTTTGAACAAAACAAAGCCCGAACCAATTGTTAAAATAATATGCAATATGTGATAACTATACGTTGAATATTGTGATAATTATGTTTTTCTAGTATTGTGCAACATTATGCAACAAATGATATACCCTCTAGAGGTGCAATGATACGTTTCTGCAATGATACAATATGTATCAATTACAACTGTTTCGATACGATTTAAGAACGATATTGGCTATTTTAAAATGAAACAATTCAATACGATTCAACATCTTTATCTTGATGTATCCAAAAAGATGTATATGGTTTTATTTTAACCTACAAATTTCTAATATCAATATTTCCGATATTATAGATTTTTTTTCTTTTTGTATTGATATACACTACCTAAAACAATTATACGATTTGATACAAGGTAATGCGTATTGACATAGTTGTATGGTAGGGAAAAAAACTCGATACATCGATATAGTTGCTGTATCGTTACACCCCTAATACCCTCAATTCTCAAAGTGGAAAATAATACTTTCATAGGGTAGATATATTATACACTTTTTACCATTTTGTGGACACATTATTACACACATGAAATGAAACGCATGAAATCCAACAGAACAGCTCATTTTTTTCCAACACCACTACCAAAGTGCAAACAGAGCATTTGAGCATAGCATATGGCTGAATTGTGGTTGCACTACAGCCCAGCTAATAGTAACAGTTGTCTCAAGGCTACTAGGCAGCAATCCAATGGCATAGTGTGCATCCTGCAAATATTATTCATAACCCATATGCAACACAATGTAGGCTGTATTTGAGCGAGTGCAGTCATCCAATCAAAAAGAACAGCCTTGGGCTTGTAAATTACCAAATATCAAGTTTTAACTTTTAAAGTTTACAGGCTAAGAAGTAGAATCCCACTGTAATAAGTGTAACTACATAATACAATGACTCACAGTTCTCATCAATTCATATGTTATTCACAACAAAACAGAAACCATGTATTAGGATATTTAACCATTTCATTAAAAAAATAAAAGCTCAATTTTTAATATTTGATAGCAGTAACACATCTCAAAAGAGGCAACAAAAGGCTGGAAAAGCAGTTGATGCTACTTGGTCCCGAAACACTTGAAACTGTAAAATACTGTATCTATGTTTTCAACACCTGGTATATTTATGTTCTATTGTGGAACATCTTTTTCTCTCCTTTCTGCTTTTCCCTTCCAGAGATATCACAGCAAATTGATCAATTAGCCCGCAGAATTTTGTATATTGTTTTGGGATAGGTTTAACCCTGGATGTCCGTCTTGACACAACCCTTTCCATTTATCTGGGCTTTGGATAGCACAAGAAATACACTAGCTAATGATTCCTTGTGGCTAGATTTGTTACGTTTTATTGTGGAAAAAAAAAATACGATTTTATAATATTTGCATATAATTGCATTCAGTTTTAATCATCATTTTACAGTGTGTCAACTTTGGTTGTAATAAATCACAGCCATAGTTCCTGTTTCATTCTATGCAAACAAAACAGCAAATAATTCCATGTCCACTCTTCAACTTGAGGACCACAATTGACTTTTATGAAGCCAATATCTACTTCAACTCCAAATCCCAAGATCGCTATGAGCAATGCAGAGGCAATGAGTCCGGACATTTTTGTAGACTTTGTATTCTCGCAGCAGTCATTTTGGGAATGAAGTACTTGCCTTTATTGTACAGCTCCATGACCTCACTCAATCACCTTCTTTGGTCACCAAGTCCTGTCTTGGTTCTGACAGAAGACAACCGCACACACTTGTACACAGCACACATGCACGGGAGAATCTCAAAGGCTATAGAAAGTAAACAGGATTAGACTGGCTATCCCTGGCTCCACTGTAAACGGCCCATAATGGCAGCGCAGCTTCTAAATCCCTCCATCTCTTTCTCTCTACCCCCCTGCACCCCAGAACCCCCTCCCTCTTTTTTTCTATTAAACATGGAGGTTAATCCTCGGCTTCCCTTGTCCCTGGTGCCGTGGCCTGGGATAAGCTGTCAGAGCTGGGCTGCTGATACTTCGCTCTGTTCCAATAGCCACACAGCCTGGACACAAGCGGGGTCTGTGTAAGTGTATCAAGGGTGTGCATATTTGTTAGTAATGCATACATTCATGATTTGCATTTTATTAAAAAACTTTAACTACTGTAACCTTATTGTGTTTTTCATGAACTGAGGCTAAAGGGCAATGTTTTTGCTCCACAAAACCTCACAAATACTATCGCACTGTCTTTCAGAAACAATTGTTCTTATGGCTGATCATAGTTGTACAAGTAAATTTAACAACAATATAGTTAAGTAGTGTTTTTTTATTAATTAAAGATTGTTTTTGCTTTTCAAAAATGTAGTAGACAGGACAATACAGTAGAACTATCTGCAAATGATCAATGTCTGGTCTCTGGCGAGCTGTAATTGATCTGAATATGTGCCATATGTTCTACCAACTGAGCTAAAGCGTGGCGCATGGTGGTGATTTGGTATAGGAAAAGTTAGAAAGATTAAGTCGGTGACAATGACAAATCAATAAAATGCCAATTAGCTGGGTCTTACTTAACACATGCGTTAAGACTGATTTCCATAGCGTAAACATATAAGGACAAGGGATAGCAATCTCTCTCCACAAAACTGCAAGACAGAAATATGGGGGCTTTGAAAACCATTGTTCCAATAATATAATGTATTTTTAATTTTTCATGAGCTATACTGAAATATATGGAGGTGTATGATGAGTGTGTACTGTTAGCTTGGTGGGATTCACAACACCCCTTCTGATGTCACAGCCAGGAACAGCTGGATCAATGGACTAGCCCTAGCTAAGCCCTCCCTGTCATTTTAAAGACTAAAAGGTACTCAGTTGTTAGAGAAAATTGCCATAAAACAGGGGTTAAAGCAAAAAAAAAAAAAAAAAAAAAAAATTATTCAACAAAAACTTTTCCTGTCAAATTCACATGGACATATTCAATGGTTTTGGTCAGGTTTTGCACGGCCATCTATGCATCCTCAAATTACACAAATGCATACAATTATTATACTAACTTTAATAACTTTAATATTAGAATGCTGAATGTCTGAGTTGATATTCCATGTAATCCTCAGTCATGTGTACAGCTTTATCATGTATTTAACATGATGCAAAATACACCATATCTGTACCTCATGTTCACCATTTGGCAAGGAGGCCTGGGGGCCCTTCCCCAGGAAAATATGAACTAAACAGATGTGATTTCCTGTATTCTGGTGCATTTTAGATTATGTAATACTTTCAGCTGGCTCCAGCTCGAAGTAAATTATGGGGACAAACTATGGTTTTATTTATCTCCAGTTGTTTTATTATAACAACTTTTGAGTACATTCTATAATATGAGCTTTTTAAATAGATACTGGGAGACTGATCTGTGGTGATGGGGTCTCCAGAAAAGACTGTACAAAACCTCGAAACTCATATTTTATATCGCTTGTATGATAATAATAAAGAAAATTGTGAAATATGTAAAAATACATTGTGCTAATGATGCATGTATCAGATCATTTTTCTATTTCTATTTAGGATATAATCATATCTCAGTGATCTGGCAAGCGCCACATGAAGAAAATCAATGTCATGACACTAAAGAGCTAAACTAATGAGTGTACTGACAGGACTGCTCAGGGGAAACAGCTCCACATAAATAGGTGCTTTGCTAACATTTGGCAAACAAACTGCTGCATTTATAGCGAAATCCGCTCATCGAGTGGTGCATATGCGCATATGCATACGATAAACTTCGAGACTGTGCTTTTAGCGTTTTCTTAGCTCACCTCATTTTATCCTTAAATCACAAATCTGCTGAAAGTGGGGCAGAAGGATGTTTTTCACTAGCTCCTCCTCTACTTTCACTCTGACCTCTGACCTCACTTTCACTGCCCGGTCGCACTGCTGTTCCACAGCAGAGACAGAGGGGTGACAGGCGAATCGGCCCAATTTAGTTTATTCAGAAGTTATAAAGCAAACGAAACAAAGGCACCCTATCTCTGTTTGTTTTTTTAATGGCCCTAATGATGCCCACCACTTCAGCAGCTTCCTCCACAAACAGCGCGTCCACACTGACACTGCTAACCTGCAAGGTTAACTTTCCCCCTCCTTTCCTCCAACTCCACATGTACTTCTGATTGGCGGACTGGCAGCTAAACAGCTTTGGTATAATTAAAATGCAGAGACTGAATAGATACCAGCCGCAGAAAAACATCATTTCCAAATTAATTTATCCACTCATTTTTCCAAATGACAGAATCCTTTCCCAAATGTTTCTAATTGACGGAAATCCATCATGGCGATTGAGAACTTTAAGCCCTGCCATATCATTTTTAATATGCGTTTTATGCATTATCTGTGTCTTATGTATGATTATAATCTTACATTGTATTAGCTACATGCTCGCTATTGTTTTTTATTTTAAAATAAACCAATATTGCTGCAGAGAATGGAAAAAAAGGGCTATATTTTAAGAGCCCAAGAACCACACTGCAAATCATAATAGAGTAGTAATTGACAGGCGTGGGTCCCGCCCCCATTCATATCTACAGCATTAAAGGTTAGATTTAATTAGCCCCAAGACCTGGATTTGGTCAATCACAGAGCACATACAGTAGTCAGAGTTAGGTAGCCTGTACTTTTGAGTGATGGCGACAGTATTAATTATCGTGACCAGAGTTGTTTATTAATGGTAATCTGCTTCAAAGCACCTTCAAAGTTATGTGTAGTCGTTTATTGTTTCTTGGAGAGGAAGGTGCTGTCTGTGGCCTAGTGCTGATGCTGAGTAGTGTGTGCTAAAACAACCCATCAGCCCTCTGCCCAGAGTCACCACCAGCCATCACAGACTAGCATTCTCAACAACTGAGGGCATTTGTGTGATCACACATTGTTTTGATAATGCTAAGGGCTAGCATTTGCATTGCTACATTTGAAACAAATTAGGACAAAAGCTGAAGAGAAATTGGCTCCTAAAGCAAATCTCCATTTAGCCGCTCCAGTCTGAGAGCCATTGACACAAACACACTGACCCATACTGTGGCAAATGTTCTATAGTGGCAGGCTGAAGCTGAGTGATGAATCGCTAATGACTACACTTCTAACAGATGTCACCAAAGTCAATGTCTCTTTCCCTATTAGTTCTCTTTCACTCTACATGCTTGCTGCGTTGAGAGAAAAGTCAATAGTATTCAGCCAGAAGAGAAGTTATAGAAACCAAAAATAGCAGCTGGACTGACCCACTCAACTTTTAGGTCAAAACCATAGTGTTTTTCCATGTGATGGCCACTGCACTTTGTTCCTAGTTCTGAAATCTGCTCAGTAAATGCGCAGCAAACTAATTCTAGCTTTGAGGGACAAAATAATGAAGGAATGCAGTTTCTCACCAAAAGCCATGACCTTATATTGACCCTATTTACATATAAAAACAGAAGAGTTCATATGAGGAGACAATAGTTCTCGCAAGGATTAACCTTTTATGGATTATAAAGTTATCAAGTTTAGAATCTGCGTAATTTACAAATGAAAATACATACATTTAAAAAAGACTGATGAATCACAGTCTGAGCATGACACTAATGGTTGCAATGCTAATGATGGCCAAAACTAAAAAAAACTGTGAAGCAAGCTGAGAATATTGAAAATCTGCTGTAATTTCACAGCTGCAATAATTAGCAGTTAAGATTCATTCCTGCTAAGTGACAGCTTCCATTCCCAGGCAGATGCAGTCACTGGTGTGGAAGAAAAAAGGGGATTTAGGTAGCAAATACCATCAACTCACTGTATTATGAGTAATTGGAGGTGGGACTTCTACATACAAGTAAATCGAAGATCTACAGTTCTGTACAACACCAGTTCTGAAAAAAGTTGGGACGCTGTGTAAAATGTAAATGAGAGCACAACCCAGACATGCCACCATCTTTAATGGGCTAACTGTAATTTTTTATTCTTCTTCCCATAGAACATTTTTCTGTTTTGCCTCGGTCCATTTTAAATCAACTCAGGGAAGACTGTTGCCATCAAATTCAAAACCAGTCCACTTTTTGGAATTGGGTTTGTACTTCACAGGAAAGTCTAGTCAGTCAGTGGCTACATTGCAAAACTTAATAACCAAAAAAGCATTTATCTGCAAAACTACTGTACATAAGTCCTTTGCAAGTCATTGTATAATCATTTTGTTCAAGTGTTCACTGGAATTTTAGAAATATAAAATGCAATGGCAATCAGTTCAATTTCTACAACTGTGCTTATTGAATTCAGCCTTTGCTCTTATGGGGCATGAAGTTCAAAAAGCATTGAGATAGATTAAACCAAAGGGAACATTTTGTGGCTAGGCACTACAGAAGCAACACTTGAAAGGGCAAAGGACTTGACATGACTAGCATGCAAAAAACGGGAAGGCAATGTGAGGATCTTAGGCAATTTGTGTTAACAAGTGAGTGGAACGTGCAGTGCGAGGGCAAAAATCTTGTACATGGTAGTAAAAACAGGTTAAATTGTAGACTAATGTAGAGGTCAAGTGTCAGATCCTTTGGATGCCCATTAGCACAATACAGTAGGACCTTTCAATTCATCATAACAAGCTTTACCCTGAACTATTAAAAGCCTTCTTTAATCATGTCACATTGCAACACACACTGCAAACCTTGTACACTATTTATAGACGTGCAGGTTTTGTGCTGTAGGCAACCTCACAATCAACAACAACTCAACATCTCTCGTTTTTCTTTATGTATTTTCTGCCTACTTTAGAAAAAGTTGCTGCCTGACCTTTTCAAAGTTTAAGCAAGTGAAGACTGACAGCTTATCAGCATAATTTAAGACACACAATGAGGTGGTGATTAAAACTCTGTGCCAAAACTTTACACATTACGCCCGTTGTAAAGACAATGAAGATAGACAGCTCATATTTCAACTCCTTCAGCAACAGCGGCATCATTCAAACCAGGCTTGTTCAAAAAGACAACAAATAGCAACCCACACTGCTTCTCAGTAAAATTTATCTGACAGCAATGCCATCTAAATTTACACCACAATAACTCATCAGCTCACTGACCCAGCCCCTGGTGGTAGTTGCCTTGTTAACCCCCCCCAAGTCCCATAAGAATGCATCAGGCTATGGGTTGTTGGTGACTCACCGGGTCTTTAGCTTGCTGCGCTAACACGGCGTAGGTGGAGATCCTGCTGCACAGGCATTTGGTGTGGACAGCGGTTGACGCTTGTGTTTGGCAGCCCTCTGTGCCCCAGTTTTCTGCGCCAGCTTCCCTGGAGGTGGGGAGAAAAGGAAAGTAGGGGGTGTCACTGGGATAAAAACAACAGGAGAGAGACATTTACGCAAACACTATAGTCACATGACCATGCAAGTATGAGGTTGTTGTAACACTATTTACATGTAGTATTGTTGATTAAGGTTGCATAATAGTAGAAGAACATGCATTATTGCTATTCAGTGTTGCATGGATGATACAGTATGTATAAATATATTAAATAAAGGGATCCAAAACTTGGATTATGGCACCCAAAGCATACTGTATTCCTCTCACACTGAATACCATATCATTGTTGCAACATTTCCTGCAAGAAATGTATAATAAACATTTCGGTTTCTTTTACAACCCCCAAAGAACCTGTTTTATTGTTACAAGACCATAGGCGACAGTAGAAACCTTGACACTGCAAACCTTGTCATATTACATTAATATTCTTTTTTGTATCCATTCATTCATCTTTTTTGGCTTATGGGTTGACTGTCTGGAGCCTATCCCAGCAACTATGGGGCTTAGGCAGGGCACACCCTGGACAATGGCCAGTTGGTCACAAGGAGGACACCTGGAGACACACTGAGAAAGACAGGAACGCTAACCACTCTGCCATCCCCCTTTTCTGTATCCTTTTACCAATAATAGATTTTGCTTTGCTCTGCTCTCTACTATGTTTGACTCTTAACTAGGTCTGACTTGCCATGCCCTACAAACGGCTCACACCAGGCGTCACGTAAACAAACATTTTCAGGCATTCTGCCACATGACCATTCAACTATGAGGTTGTTCTTACATAATTTACATATAGTATAGGTGGTTTGGGTTGCACAATACTGGGTGAGCATGCTTGTTTTTCAGTATACAATCATGACATAAATTGCAATGTTTAATTTTCTCTGTTTGCACAAGTTAATGAATTATTATTAACTATATCATAGTAGTTATTTGTGGCTATATTTGACTTAACTTTAATTATCTTATCCTTGTTTATAAAGCGTTTTTGCAATATGGATAAATCAGTGTTTCCTGCAGAAAATGTGCCAGTTAAGGTAGTAGCCAACTCATAATGCCTCCAAATTGTGACCCTACAAATTAATGTCATCTATACACCCCACTTACAACTTCTAAATACCAGAAAAAAAGTTAATTTAACATAAAAACTGCTCCATAAAAGCATTAAAATGTGTTTTTGTGGGAATAAACAAAAATGTATATATCACTTCAATATTTTATATTGAATGGTAGTCAAGGTGGTAGGTGCTTATAGCCAAGGTGGCCACCTTAACTATCAAGTGCTGTGGAAAACAATGGGATAAAGATCAAAAGTACAGCTTGTCATCTCCATTTTAAATCTTTACTGTAACTGTGCCCTCATTCCTGCTGTTGGCTCCTGCATAGATCTGCCTTGCTTTATTGCACACACCAGGCATCACTCAAACACTCAAAATTTGTTTGTTTATTTTCTAGCTTGTATGTGGTTTTCAGCTCATAACAAAATGTCCTATTTGATCAATGCACAAAAAAATAATTTAATTGTATATCTCACTGACTTCACCATGCCTCTTGGACTCTTCTATAGGTTTAAGATGCACAAATCTCCTCAGTGGCTGTCAGTTACCTCTTTAATGCTCTTCTGGCATTAAAGGACAATATCACTCTGATTAGTTCCTATAGCCCACACTGTGTTTTGCAGCCTAAACACTTCCTTTCTCATCTTTGTTCATTTGTTTCTGTCTTCACTTCACACACAGCGCATCTTTGAAGAGTTCCTTCTTGATGAAAAAAAGAAGACATGCATCAACTTGCAGCAACAAAAGCCAAAAGTGAATAGGGCAAATTCATTAAATGGTCAATCGCTTTGATATTGAGTAAACAATTGGGAATGCACTTTATCTGTTTATACTCCCTATTTTCTTTTATTTTCTTTCTATTCACGACTCTTGACCGCCAAGTTAACGCTCACAGTTTGAGGGCTGAGTGCCAAGATTGATCAATAAAATTCTAATAGAACTAATTATGCTGGCGGCTCACACTACGCATTAACCTTCCCCATAACCCTGACAATACAGTTCCGTGGTGGCCACCAGAGAGAAGAGGAAACATTATGGAGGACCTACTTTATAATCGGTCACAGAGACGTGCTGGGGTTAAGAGGGCTACTTAATGATAGATCCCACAAGGAGACTTTGAAAAGACAGTTCAAAAAGGATTTGCAATTAATTCACATATGGAGAAAATCACTGCAAAAGTCTTACCATTGCAGACCTGAGTTAATTTTGATTTGAGTTGAAGAAGACAAAATAGGTCATTATATAGACTGTGTTTTAGCTGTATTTTTTTCAGATGGCCCACAGGCAAGGTTATAAAAAGTCAAGGGAACCATATTGTAGGTCAGAGGTTACATGCAGAATATACTGTATATTCATTACACTCACACAGTGCTTCATTTATGAAATCCAGCCACAAGGGGTCACAAGTCAGTGTACTCTTTGTGTTGTTCTAAGAAACACAGAGGGTTGTGTCAAGAACCCACTCCATTTCCAGCCTAAAACCTAAGCCAAATCATTATGAGAATCACAGCATACTATGAGGCAGATAATTTGCTCCTGCGTCCCCGGAAGGGAAAAGCCAAAAGCAAAGAAGACGATACTCATTCTTACTTGATTTATGAAAATCTTTTATACCTTCTCATTAGTAATAGCTTTCCTAACATAGCAGAAAAGGAGGAATGATAAGCTTGGCTGTGGAACTAAACTATAGCTTTGGCCCAACGTATCTCATAATGATGCAAATATAGTGCCCAGACATTGAACTTGGGATCTTGTAGTTCCGGGGTAAATGCTTAAATTAATTAATTCAGCCTTTATAGCTCACAATGCTACAGAATACACATTTGTTCAATACAATAGTCCCTTGTGGCTGTAGTATTCTGGCTCTATCTCGCAATGGTACAGAATAGATTAAAAAAAAATCCTGAATACAGACAGTGTTCAGGATTGACCCCAAAATGAATAAGTTCTTCCTTGGCTGATTACTGAGATTTTCATTAAAATGTAATCAAAAGTTACCAAGCTAACAGACAAACTAACAAATCCTCTTTCACAACAGATATAATGTAAGGACATATGATAAAGGTAATCATGTGTTTATCTTGTAAATCTTTATTACACTAGATATAGTTAAGTCACTGATGTACAGTGCAAATACTACCAACTGTATACAAATTCACACCAAATATATGTCTTCAGTAACAAGCCAGTCAAACAGAATCAATTTGACAACTGTGAATGAGACGGATTTTCCACATTAATTCTCAAAGGCACAAGTAAACATGAAGGGGTATCCTTACACCTAGATAAAGATATAAAAACATACACACACACTCAATTACACAATTCACAGCGTCACAGAGGAGGCGTGTGATTCCCTCATGATCATCATCTCACTGTGACACATCAAAGACCAAATGGTGAGTCAGAGAACTGAGGCCTCGACAGCTTGTCAGGTAACACCAATGTGCGCAGGTTGATGTGATATTAATGCTATTATAGAGGCACCAATCCAGAGAAATGTGCTCTAGTTAAAATTGATGATGAAAGCCTGCAAAGCATAAGCAAGTATTATTATTGGTGTATAGTGATACATATGAGTCACTTGAAGCCTACACAGAGGTGAAAAGTAGCTTCTTCCAGTAGTCTCATTATCATTATCAGTAGTAGTAGTAAGAGTTATAGCAGTAATAGTAGTAGTAGTAGTAGTATTTGTAGTAGTAGTAGTATTACTCTCCCTGAATATAACATATCAACTATGCCTTATGCCTGTGTCATTGTTTTTGCTGTATTTCAAGCTAAATGTAGTTATTCACAGCCTGAGTGCAAGGCCAGTTTACTCTGAACAGCTTGCTGCTGTATTTTATATTTAATTGAATTATGTCCTTATTTTCTGTAACATGCTTTATATTGGCAAAAATATAAACGTTGATTTGAACTATTACCATTCAATATAACCTCACACAGCTGCTACCGCATTTAAGTTCTCTAAAGGGATGTTAAATAAACACATTTTATTTTGTTACAATGTGTTTGAATAGACCTGAAGCACTGCACTCTCCTCTTATCGTGGCAACCAGAGTCCAGGTGCACGAGAATATGTACACTACACTACATGATGTACATCATAATCTAGTGGCTTATTCTTTTCTTTTGTAGAAGAATGTGAAGCTGGCATTATCCTAAAAAACATTCTTCTCAAAAGCGTGATAACAAACCTGTTTAGCAATGACTTTGAGGAAATTGTATAAGCAGACCTTACACATATACATCAGTGTTAATGCCTTGTTTCTTCGTAGCATACAAAGTACTAAAAGATGTTTTTTTTTTGGTTTTTTTTACAGAATAATACGGCCTATTTGTATTTCCTTATTGCTTGTAAAATGATGTACCAGCTGTTAGGACAAATGAGAAAAATACTCCCCGAACAACGGCGTAAATTGACCTTTTGTGTCCACTGAGAATAAATTGGCACTGAATGTTGACAGAAAGGCCAGCGCTTTGAAAACCAATTGTAACCCGCAGAAAGAAACAAACAAAAAAAAAAGGTTAACCATGCTTTGAATTCTTAAAAAATAGAGGGCACTGACAAAAAAGAACAGTTTCAGTCAATATATATTCACTGCTAAGCATTTAAACCTTTATTACAAGAAAATATGCTGTTCTACATTGATGCGATAACGATTTACATTAGCGGTTAATTTAGCTGCTGGCATGGCTGTCAACGCTGATTTATGAGATGACTGAGCTCTAAATACAGTAGTTGTCGTAACAATGGTAACAGTGCATGACCCATATTCCATTTCCTTTCCCCTTTAATAAGCCATCAGTGGTGGGAAATAACAAGATACTTCTACTCATGTTATTTACTTAAGAATATTTTATATAGAATATGTCATTTCAAAGTACATTTTCTACAACATGCTTTTACTTCTACTCAACATTTTAAAGAAAAATGTTTCTTATACTCAAGTAAATATTTAAAACCTCTTAATGAGTAAACATACTTTTTGAACTGGGTGGCAAAGTAGGTAGCATGTCCGGTTGGCAATCAGAAGGTCCAGAGTACGGAGCAGCTGGTGGGAGAAGTATTAGTGGTGGTGGTTGTTATTTTCATTGTGCTTGCAAATACTTTGTACATGAAAGTAATTTTGCTCGGATAATGATTTTATGTACTTTAACTTCTATTCTGATGATACTATTTTTATGTAGGTAAAATAACTTTTAATTGGGTACAGCTTTGGAGCACTTCTTCCACCTCTGGTTATTAGTTGTAAAGTACTTTAGCATTAGACTTTGTTTGAAGTAAGAAAAAAATGTAATTACTAGGTGCCAGAATAAATTTGGATAAGTTCACACATTTACACACATTTAATGGTTAAATTGTTGTCACATGTCAACGGATAAATCTCATGTTTGGGGATTGAAAAACAATGCAACCTACTGTGCTTGTATCATCATACATTGCAAATGAAATTCAAATACATAATGAGTGTATTACCAATAGCGAGCCATTTTTAATATGTAATTCTGTGGTACAGTAGTATCATAGATATAAAGTTAGGGCTGTTCACTATGGCAGTGATTCCCAACCTTTTTAGTTTTGTGTACCCCCAGGACCTGATTTTGTCCTTTCTGGTTTATTCTAGGTTTAGTCCTGGTTTAAACCCAGCGTAGTCCTGGTTTAGTCTTAGTTTCATTCAGGTTTTTAGGCACAGTTTAGTCCTGGTTAGTTACGTTCTGCTTTGACCTAGTTTAAACCTAGTTTAGTTCTGGTTTTAGACCTGGTTTGTTGCTGGTTTAGTCCTGGGTTGTACGGTGGCCCAGAGAGCTCAACGAATTACAAAAGCAGAAACACACTTTACAAAAAGAAACTGCCGCACGGCATTCCAACAACATTTACCTGCACCGGAAATACCCACACGACGTTACAACAACATTACCTACACGACATTACAACAACATTACCTACACGACATTACAACATTACCTACACGACATTACAACAACATTACCTACACGACATTACAACAACATTACCCATACGACATTACAACAACATTACCCATACGACATTACAACAACATTACCTACACGACATTACAACATTACCCATACGACATTACAACAACATTACCCATACGACATTACAACAACATTACCTACACGACATTACAACAACATTACCTACACGACATTACAACATTACCCACACGACATTACAACAACATTACCCACACGACATTACAACAACATTACCCACACGACATTACAACAACATTACCCACACGACATTACAACATTACCCACACGACATTACAACAACATTACCTACACGACATTACAACAACATTACCTACACGACATTACAACATTACCCACACGACATTACAACAACATTACCCACACGACATTACAACAACATTACCCACACGACATTACAACAACATTACCCACACGACATTACAACAGTACCCACACGACATTACAACAACATTACCCACACGACATTACAACAACATTACCCACACGACATTACAACAACATTACCCACACGACATTACAACATTACCTACACGACATTACAACAACATTACCTACACGACATTACAACAACATTACCTACATGACATTACAACAACAACTGTTCTGCACTGGAACATGTAGCACCAGAAGCTCTTCAGCCTGAAGCTGCTCATTTTCAGTACGGCTGTTTTGTTCTGGAGGACGGCATAATCACGTGAGCGAGCACTGTGAATGTATAGCCCGTATTGACATATTTGAAAATAAGTACAAAGCTGAAAATGAGCAGCGTGTGGGTATTTCCGGTGCAGGTAAATGTTGTTGGAATGCCGTGCGGCAGTTTCTTTTTGTAAAGTGTGTTTTGGCTTTTGTAATTCATTGAGCTCTCTGGGCCACTGTAGGGTTGCATCCGGCTTAGTTCTAGTTTTGTCCTGATTAAGTTTTGGTTTTAGACATAGTTTAGTTCTGTTTTTAGACCTGGGTTGTTCCTGGTTTTGTCCTGGTTTATTTCTGGTTTAGCTCTGGTTTAGACCTGTTTTGTTCCTGCTTGAGTTCTGGTTTTAGACCATTTTTTTCCCCTGGTTGAGTTCTGGTTTTAGATTTGGTTTAGACCTGGTTGAGTTCTAATTTTAGACCTGTTTTTTTTCCTGGTTTAGTCCCATCTCTCTATAGTCCTGTATTAGTCCTGATTTAGATTTATTTTAGTCTTTGAAAGCCAACTATATAAAGGTAATATAAATGAGCACATTACTCCAAGTACCCCCTGCAATGTGCTTGCGTACCCCTGGTTGGGAAACACTGCCCTATGGCATAATATATTATTCATTTTAGGATGTACATCAATTAAACTAACAAACTGGAAACCATCGTGCCACTTTTGCTTTTTATTCAGGCTAACCCATGGACTTCCACTCGGCATTTTTATGTAAAATAAACCTATAAGATATGCAATTTTAAATAGTGATTTTTTAAAAAATATTGAAATGTTGATTACCTTGTAGTCTTGTTATAGAGAAGCTGTATAGAGGAGTCATTATTATGCTGGTAGTTCAGTGTTCAGAATATGAGTGAGGAAGAGCATTTATACTTGAGGCTGATGGAATCCATTTCAATAGACTGCATCTCTGCTGACTGCCACAATTGACATTCTCCACCAGCACCGCGTATTGTCCTTTTACTCTCAATACATCTGGAAAGCACTGAAGCACATCTTCACATGACACCCATCATCTGCACTCACTTAGCCCTTTATAGAGCCTATTATGCAGCACTGACCAGCGCACATTCACACAACAGTAAGCCAGCGCCGTGTGTGGTTCCCCGTCAGTATATGCATGTATAAATATATTTGACCCAGATTTTATCCCTGTAGGAACTAAGCTTTCTGGATGGCGGCTGATGTAAAGATGGCTGTTAGAAATGGAGGAACATGCCATCACATAATCTCGAGCTTACTGAGAGGGTTGTATGCAAGTCAGCGCAGCTTATGTTTCTAAATCTACATGTTGTAGCATCTCAAACACCATTTATTTATGAGATGATTTCTACTGGGTCTGAACTGATTTAGGCATCAACCCACTACCTCAGTTCCCACTACTGACTGTAGGGAAAAATGTGTTTGATTCTTAAATGTATTTAATACATGTTAGCCAGGTGATCTTTTGCCATGATCTTTACAGGCACAAAGCGACAGTGAGTTTGCATAAATTTGACTTTTGTAGGAAAGCCTTTAATCTGAAATGATAATGTGTGGTATATGCTACATAGGGCTGGGCGGTATGGCTAAAAAATAAATCTTGATTTTTTTTGTTTCCAATTGTCAGTCAATTTATAATTTGAATAGATTTTTTTTTCTCTTGTTGGCTGATATACAAAACTATTTAAATGTAGGTGTATTGTTTTTAAATGAGATTATAGCATAATTATCAATGTTTATGAATGTCTGTAGAAAAAAGCAGCAAGGCAGCAGCAGGTGCATTACTCTCACAGTGATATTAGTGAAGACATTTATGTCTACACTAATATCACTGCCTCTCTGCTTCTAAAGACCATATTACAATGCCCACCATTATACATCATAGAGGCCTGTGAGAGGATGTGGCTAATTAGCAAACATAAACAAAGTATTAAACTGTTGCTGCTGCCTGTTGCACTACGCTGCTTGTTTTGGCCAAACTGCTGCCACATCTAAATGAAGGCATTACTAAAGTACAGGGACTCCTTTCTTTGTAATTAGTAGTGTTTTTAGCGTCTGCGGAGTCTCCACAGTCATTTTTTTAAGCTGCTCTGGGTGCTAGCTGCAGCTTTAGCCACAACACAGTGAACAGTGCAGACTCTAAATTAGATTTTACAATTTGGCTATTTTTGTTAGTGTCCAAAATATAGATTTTGTTGCAGTGTGGTGTAACCATGTGGAAACAACTAAAAAGAACTCCAGAGAAACTACAGAGAAAGGCAACACTGCTGTTATTAGCAATAACAAATAGAACCTCAATACAGAGGAGACAGAAAAAAACACAACAACTACGCACCCTGAAATGTTTCAAGAAGGTTCAGGAAAACATCTGGTGAAATGACTCTAAAGGCAATATTTACAGTTATACTGAGACATATCAGCAAGACTTAAGGCTGACAACAGGTTAGTGAATGAACTAAAAATGAACACTAAACTATGCTCCCCAAGAACTTGTTAGGTCATTTATGTAAATGAAAAATGTTTGTTATTGTGAACATAATGATTCTGCTTTGTCATGACATGCAAGTATTTGACCTCAGAACATTGCCAACAAGCGATCATAATAACTGGTAAGATATTATTTCTTTCTTTTAATCCAGCCACAAAGCTTGAGTCACAAAGGGCATCCGGCGTAAAGCCAAATCAATATGAAAATTTCTGTATTATAGCATGCAGATAATTTGCTGCAGCAACCCGTAAAGGGAAAAGCCAAAAGGAGAGAAAAATAAAAAAAAGAATCTAACACTGAGTGAGCGATACTGTACTGGTCACTAACTATACAGGTCACCGTCAAACATGTATATATATATTCATATGAACATATTTTCTCTAATTGGCAATGGTACAAAATGATTTAAAACATTCATGAAGTCAGTTTCAATTCCAAAGCAAAGTGTAAACATTTATTTCTTGGCCTTTTATTGACTTTACTAAATTGTATCAAAATCTGTCCATTACTTTTGGAGTTATCATGCTGCTAACACATCAAACAAACCACTGCTGGCAAAAACATAACTTCCTTGGCAGATATAATACATTGTCAGCTTTGAAATGTTTTGAACACTATTGCAAATGTACAGCTCCTTAATCCTATCCGTCTACTTGCAGAATTCATGCAAGGTTGTCACACAAATCTCTTCTCTTCCTGCTCCAGTCTCTATTTCCCATGTGAGGCTTTGTCACTGACCTGCTCTGGACCAATCTGCTCTCTGGCTCGGCCTTGGGCTAATTTATAAGCTCCTTTTCCAAGATTAGCTTTCTTCCTGATGTGTGAGCTACTAAGCAAACCGGGTGAGCACAGATAGGCTGTAGCTTTTCAACTTGCCGCAAATGACCTGCCATCTGAGCTGCTTTCTACTGGAAGCTCAATGTGGTTCTTGCATTTAAAGGTTATGTGGTTATTACTGATGTACCTATAAGGCATGCAATGTATTGGATCTATGAAAGATTGTGACGCTGTTAGCATGTTGTCACGGGCTTAACAGCAGCCAGCCCTTGAGGTCAATAGGTCAGCTCTAAGCCATGCATCACTGACATAGTGCCGCCTTGTCATAGTCTCAGTCGCACAAACCTAAATACTATAATCTATGAGTTATAGTGAGAAGCATGAGCATACTACCATTGATGGCAGTAAGCAAAACGCCTGCTGAACCTGCCAGCCATTATATAGACAAAAAATGTTTAAGTTTTGACTTACCCAGCAGTTGTCACAGTCTGCAGGTGCACAGAGCAGAAGCTCTGAATTCCAAGCAGCAAACAAGTCTCCGTTTTACTCCGACTACTATTATTGCTAATTACTAATCACTGCAAATGCCTTCTTCCATCTTCGTCTACTATGTCTATGGGAGGTTGTGAGCAAAAACACTTAATGCTAAAATAAAACTAAAACTCTACTATCCATCTTAACTCATCTCAATCAACAATTTAAAGTCTTTATAATACGACAATTTATAAACATGACTGTCTACTGTTTTTGCCATTATATATTTAAAGTTAAAAGAGAGTCTAGGTCTAAAAATCTAGCCAACAGCGGAGCCCATGTGAACCTTCCCAGTCTCTTCTCTCCCTCTCAGAGCTCATGCAGTGTTTGACACAGTCTTGATCCCTTCTGCTCTGTCAGATGGAAAAGTGGAGCAAGCCCTATCAGCCCCCAACCCCTCCTCCTTCTTGTGGTTAAACTATTAAGAGCGTTAGCGCATGTGACGGTGCACATCTAAGTACTTTTCACTCACAATGGTAATGGAAAAAAAAAACCATGTAAATAAAAGATGAGGATGACCGGTTGCTTAAAGCAATAGGCACAGATTTTTTCACTGACCAAGTACACACTGTTGACACTACTTAAAAGCCAATAAGTTGTTAGCTAAATTATTTGTCCTACCCAATGATCAGCACAATTTGAATTTGCTCATGTGCATATATTGACGTGTGTCAATAAATTAGAATATGGGGAAAAAGTGAAATAGCTTCAGGAGTATTGAATAATTACGACATATACTGTAAAGAAATACTGGATTTTTTTTCATTACTGTAAGCCATAATCACAATGAAAATGCATAAATGCTTGTTTTGACTGGTAGTTAAAGCATAAATATACTGTTTGTTTTATTTGCATGTTTCTATTGTATGTACTGCCAGAGTGTACAATTTGTCTAAGAAATGGCAACCAGTGGTTCCATGAGTGCATGAACCCAAAGCCAGGTGTCATCTACCGTGTCTGATTGAGGACATCAGGGATACTTGTGCTGCACCACAGGCATTATGACTGAGATGTGGGGCCTGGGTTTTTCACCACTGATCCCTGATCGCACTGAAGACCATTGGGGCTTAGAAATAGGATTAGCTGACCCACAACCTCTCACAGGCTTAATGCCATGAATCTATCTAAAGTGCATATTACATTTGACTGCAGCCTAGCCTCTATGGACTTTTCCATGCAGTGAACAATGGCTATAGTGTTTCAAGCCGCACAATTTAAATAACACTGTGTGATGTTTGTTTGAATTCTTCTATTGTATAAGTGATACATGCATAAATGTTTAAGTAGTCTGATGTTTATTTAATAGATCCCAGCAAAAAGGATAAACTAAAAAGTCAGCTGTTATATGACTGGGATGGTACATTTGAGAGTGGATGTAATGTAGCAGTAGTGTTTAACCTATAATGTGCTAGATATTAACCTCAGGGTTTTGGTACTGTACGGTACGGTGTGACGGTACATTGGGGGTTTGGGAGTAAGGTCAGAAACTATACATATTCCAATGGAAAGCAAACAGTTTATTTCACTGCATTATTCATTCATTCATTTATTCATTCATCTTCTACATATCCCCACTAGGGGACATGAATGACTGGAACCTATTCGAGTAACTATGTTCCACAGAGGAGCTACCTGGATAGTAGTCAGTTAGAGGCAGGGCTGACACAGAGACATACAACCATTCACTCTTAAATTCTCTAGGGGCAATTTATATTCACCAATTGACATGCATGTCTTTGGACAGTGGGAGGAAGCCGGAGTACCCAAATCAACAGTGGTATGTGGAGGGCATGCAGACTACACTCAGAGGGAGTGTGTGTGTTGGCTGCCATTACGATTGCACCCACAACCTCCTTGCAGATTTGAAAACCTGTCCTGTTCCTTATGGCTGTCACAAAACATGTCAATCTTCCACTAATAACATCCTAAAAATATTGAATGATGTTAAACATAACCCCAAGTACAAGCCAGTGGGCAGATGAGAACAGGTTCAGAGTGGGTTGAGGAAGACTGGCACGTGGGGGAAAGCACGAAGCGATGGTACAGCACAGCGTTTTGGGTGGGCAGATGGTGCCAACATATGGGCCTGTTAGGGGCTAAATAAATAAATAAATAAACACTCACACATAAATACCAAGATGAACTGTGAGTGCCACAAACTGTTGGCCAACTTAGCTGGCTGAATTAAAGCTCAAATGGAGAAAGAGCGTCTGCTTACTTGCAGATTTCTAAATAGACCCCCCTCCCCATCCAGTACACTTCAGAGTGATAGCAATGACAATAGGAATTAAAAATGTGTGCTTTGCTAATCTCTTGTCTGTGCACATTGTGAGGGTGCCTTGGTTGATGGAAAGACTGTGCTGTTCATGCCTAAGTCTGCACTTATTCTAACTGTATAGGGCTATGTGAAATATACAAAGAAACCTCCACAATTTTACAATCAAATGACATATGCTAATGTATTTGTATGCTATAAAACCAAACTACTAACTATATGCCATCAAAATCTTCTGCATCTGCACATGTTAAATTGTTTGGTTGCATTGTGAACATAATAAAGGTCAGAGGTTTAAATTCAGGGAAGGGTATCTTATGTAAAAACCTGCCAAAATACCTGTGCAAATTATTTTCTGTGGGAACCCATACAATAATGGGAGCAGTCAAAAGTGACTTTATTTTCCTATTAAGCTTGAAACTCATCAAATACTGATAATTCATTCAAAAACGCTGCTGTATTTCAAAATTTTTGTACAAGTTAAAGCATTATCCTACTACAATAAATAAATAAATAAATAAATAAATAATTTGTGTCATTGATGAAATTGGAAATTCAGGACAGTAGTTTTGCTATTTTTTCAACAAATGCAGAAGGTTTCTCCATCAATATTCTCCATGGTTGAAACTACCCACAATACTCCTGGAAGAAATCAGAGAGTGCAGACCTCCACTAAGGCACTGTAGTAACCAGACACTTGAACTGGGAATCTTCTAGTTCAGGGGTGTCAAACTCATTTTCACCGAGGGCCACATCAACATAATGGTTGCCCTCAAAGGGCCAGATGTAACTGTAAGACAGTATAAATGTAGCTAAATTGAACTAAATGTAATGTAAAACAAATGCAGCTACTCCTTAATGTTAAATAACTCTGAATAATGAATAATTCTTGCACCATTTGTTGTTTTTCTTGAAGGCTCACTTTGGCATACTTAGCTCTAGGGTTGTCAAAAAAATCGATACCAAGATACTAATTGATACTAAAACGAGTATCTAAATTAGATATTCATTTGGAAAAGTATCGATAATGTGACGTCTTTACCTGCGCCTCAGAAACACAAGGCCCCTCCCCTCCAGAGGACAGGCTCAGTCAGCGCAGCACAAAACTTTCCTCCATCAAAACAGCTCTTTAAATACAATTTACTAAAAGGTGTTCACTCGCTCGCCTCTGTCACCACTGCGCAAAGACCTGGAGTGCCGCTGCACGAGCGGAGCGGGCTTTCCGTGGGAGTTTCAGTGGGACGTCCCAAGCGGACCGAGCGTGCTCCGATCTGGGAGTCACTGCTCAGTGGCATCATCCCAAACAGACATAAAACAGCCTAAATGTTACTGCAAATGTCTCATTACCAGCGGAGCAAGGAGAGGGCTGTTAGGGTTAGCAAAGTGGCCATATGTAAAGGAGCACTGCTGTGGTCCTGACTCTATCTGGCCCATCACTGTCAATGACTGCAGCCACAGACAGTGGGTCACGTTTTAAACCTGAGGTCCAGGGGCCAAATTCAGTTGCCTGGAAAATCCAGACTGATATGTCTCTGTGTTATGCTACAGAGAAATATCAGTCTGGTCACCAGCGCCGTCCGCAGTGGTTTACTCAAATCCCAACCGTACCGTGCATTTTGATTGGTTTATTTAAGTCACGTGTTCTTCGCGAGCAGCGTCACTCGTACACGTCTCCTCACCGACAACAATCAAGATGGCGCACAGAGGAGCTGAGAGTTTGTTTCATTCAGCGGTATGGTACGGTAATGTTGAAATAACTCACTCGTTCCTCCCTCGTGGCTTCACTACTCCGTTTGTTTACTTTCTCACTTTCTTGTCGCTTTGTTAACGTCACGTCCACCATTTTCTGACTAACTCCGCTGTCCGTTAACTCGGGTTTGCTCCGCCCTAGAAATCGAATTGATTCTAAGGCGACCAGACTCATCCGCTGGTACAGTGGTGAGTCTGGAATTTCCAGGCAACAAATTCAGTCCAGTAAATCACACAATCATAATATAAATATGAACCATGGCTACTGCAGCCTAATAACCTACTACCAGTTATAGAAAATGGAAACAGGTAAACTGTAATTAAATTTACCTTTGAGGAATCAATTATCATAATCTAAAGTAAATTTGGATCACATATACAAACTACTTACTTTATTATTTAGCATTGTGTTGAATAAAAGATCATCATGTAGCTGCATAGCTGTGGACTACAGAGGCATCAGAGAGTTCTGTTGGAGGATGAACTTTTAACCAATGCTTGCATAAAAAATATAAGTTTGAAAAATGTAACAAGTATGTTACATATATATGTATATAGTAGTAGCCTAATATTATTCTGTACAGAATATTGTTTGAATAATATGGTGACAGTAAAGGGGGTGGTTATAGCCTATGTACTACCTCAAACATTTAATGAAAAGTGGTCATTTTTGTCACCCTAGTGTCAAAATTGGTATCGAGTATCGAGGGTTTTATTTAGTATCGAAATCGAGTTGAAATTTTAGTATCATGACAACACTACTTAGCTCCGTGTTTGGTGTCAAAATGCCAATGTAGATTGTACTCGTTGTGACCGCCACTGCCTCATAACACAAAACACAAAACCGCTTTCTCTCCTTGAAGCACAAACATATATTCGCCTTCCCATCTTTCTTGAAACTGCCTTCCATCTGCATCAATTTTTCTCTTCCTGGACATTTTGGGATCATTTTTTGTATTTCTCAATTCCACTTGTTTGGAAAATGTTATCGATGTGGTTACACTGCAATCTAGTGTCGGGATGCCACTACTTACTACAGGTAACATAATCGGCATGCATTCAGGGAAATGTAGTTTGTTGTCAGTGCACCCTTTTGACTTTTTATTATATGTCAATCAGACCTTTTAACCGATTATAACTAATACTTTGCTGCTAGACTGATCCCTTGTGGTTGGTGAGGCACTAGTACAAAATTAAAAAAAAAAAAAAAAAAAAAAAAAAAAGGAGTTCCACGTCCCCACCAAAAATTATTTCTCAAAATTATCGGCCCTTTGTTGATATTTCCAGAAAATTTTATTTAAATCTGACCATCACTTTTTGAGTTATCTTGCTAAAAAAAAATAAATAAATAAATAAATAACAACAACCAACCAACGCCAGCAAAGCAGATCACTTCAAACCTACATGGAGGTTGTATATCTCTAAAGCTTGTGTTTGTAGGTATAGCGGCAGTGATGAAGTTATTTTCTTATCTGTGGGCTGAACTTATTTACTCATGGTGCCGGGATCAGCTGTGTTTACCCTGCCTTCATACTGCTATATATACATTCTCCACCTCCCGTCTGCCTCTTGCTCAACCTCAAAGCCTGTAGCTCAGTCAAAGAGACAAACCAGACAGATAGAGGTGATATCCTTCAGCAAACAAACGGCTGCTTTGTACGACATGTTCTTGGCGCACATCAAGTGCTTCTGCCCAACTCCAGAGATCCACCGCTGTGTTCTGGCATGCTAAAGAGCCGAGCGGAAATAGCAACCACTCTCTTTATGTACACAAGTGTCTATTGTATGTAAAGCATTTTAATGTTCAACTAAATTAGCATTTTAGATTTTAATAATTGTGGTGTAATTAAAAAAAATCACCAGTTGGCAAAGCTTCAGAGCCCCACACCTTTTTACTATCAGCATCTGTGTGCCCAAATGGTGATGACTTCAGGCTGTTTACTGAAATGGTCCAGCATCAGCTCAAAACGCAAACATCTAATGGACCCCATGAGTAGTCTCTGCACGGCAATTAACACAAACCTGGAAAGCTTAGGGGTGCATCAGGCATAGCTATTAAGTTTTTTTTTCTGATTGATGCAAGGATGATTGATACAGTAATGCTAATTAAAGGCATATGCTATAGCCAACATGTCAAATAGGCCCAGGGGATAAACCTTGAAATTCACACTGCTACAGAGCAGTCAATAAGCGAGTCAATAACTGAAAATGGCAGAAAAAAAAGAAAAGAAAAAAAAAAAGAGAAAAGAAAAACTAAAAGCACCTCAGACCTCAGCCACGTCAACACTGATAATATTTTGACGGGAAATAAGCCAAGGAGACAGACGAATGACAGAGAAATTAGGCCTTGGCCAGGCATCAAACTCCGGTTTGTGGTATGTACTCTACCAAGTCAGCCACCAAGGTGCCCCTACTGACTCTTTTAACTGGGGTTAATATCTTGATGGGAGGTACTATTCCCAGGTCTATGACACACCTAAGCTATACTGGTCACTAACTATAATGGTCAAACACATGTCATGATGTTGCTGACACACAAAATACACACAGTGGTGAATAATTCTTCATGCAGCTAATGTTCTGGATCCACAGTGAAAATGAATCATTACTTCTTGGCCCTTTACTGACCTTTGCTAAAAAAAAAAAAAAAAAAAAAAAATCTATTACCCTAATACCTAACCCATTACCATTACCTTTGGAGTTATCTTGCTTAGTTTGTTATCTTTATTTTGGAGGTAACTGGCCTACAGTTTCATGCAAATACTTTTAACTGATCCCGACTTTCTAACTTATTTCTCTTAAATGTAAGCATTACAAGAGCACCTGTACAAACATCTGGACCACTGTGTTAAACTCTGTTACTTGTTTTCATGCACTCACACTTGGATGTTTTCCACAGCCCTTCGAGTTGATAGACACTCCAGCCACTTTGACACTTTATAGTGTGTTTGGCTCCATGCCCTCATAATGTGTGAAAGTTTAGTTTGATTGCAGCTGTAATCTGCCAGCTAGTTAATTGACTTTGTTCAGCTTTGTGTCCCTTCCCACCTTTATGGCGAGGGTTTGATAATTTCCCATCATTGCAATGTCTGCACCTACACGTTGTGTATATTATTTTGTAAATTACAACATTCCAAGTTTCATATGTATATGTATGTACTGATAAGCCGCGGAAGTACAGTAGGGGGGCTGAGTGAGGTGTCTACATCAAGTATAAAAAAAGAAATTGAGTAAATACTTGTTCAAAAGTATTACTTTTTATCCAACAGTCTATGTTTTTTTATGTTTTTTATGTTTTTTATAGAAATCTATGGACGGCTGTGACACTCCTGACTATGGCTGGTGAAAGCAATACTCGCATGGTTAAATACTTTCTGTGTTGCAAAGTTTTGAGTCTAAGTTGTTTTAAAACCATCACTAGCTATCACTACAATCATTTAGAAAAAAACAAAAAAACAAAAAAAAAAAAAACATACACACAGAAGCACAGATAAGGTTGACTAGCACTAAGGCACTGGCCTATTCTAGTAGTAAAGATTTAAGTGCTCACCCCAGGACTCAAAGTGTAAGTTTTCTGGTTCAGTAGTAAATACTCTCCCAATTGAGCCGCAAAGTGTTTTATCACTTACAAAAAGGAAAGAATGCATGTTTAATCATTTGTTCTTTTACTGACCCCTTGTGGATGGAATTAGTATCTTTGGCCCCATCTTTCAATAATTCTAAATCCTTTAAAAAAAATCCTGGCTTTAAAAGGTGTTCTGCATTTGCACCAAAAAGCAACCATTCCTTCCTTGGCCCATTACTGACCTTTACTGAAAATTTTAACAAAATGCGAAAATGCAGTTATTACTTTTGGAGTTTCTAACAGACTAACAAACCAACACCAGCAAAAATGACACCTCCTTGGCGAGGCTTATATTCATTTGATAAAATTTTCTCTTCATGCTCCTACTTTGAATATGGTAAACAATAATCTGGTATAAAGATAACCTTTACCGACAATCATTGCCAGCTTTGCAAACCTAGGAGTGGACAATTATTTTTTATAGACCTGCTCATTAAAACTGAAAAAAAAAAAAAAGAGATAAAACTGCTTTTGCAAAAAAAAAAAAAAATAAATCTTCCAACATAACTGATGATACACATGTACCAAGCCCTGAGGTTAAACCCTGGAGTGACACGACATAATGCACTCTGTACTGTATGTGGGTTAATGGAGATAGCATGATCAATTGTGCTGGTATACCTCATGCACTTGGCTAGACATTTTGCATTACAGTACACGCAATGTTAAAGAGGCAGTGACCTACAAAAAATACAGCCATCAGGCTTGGGGTCACTATTGGGAATTGGGCTAAATTTAACTAAATGTTACAAGCCCTAAAACATTTAAAGCTTCAACAAATTGGAGTTTAAAAGTTTGAGTGAAATAAGCTTTAGCGGCGTGTCACTAAGTAAATACTCTTAGGAAAACAGAGATAATGTTCCTCATTGACTAATTTAATTAACATGGTCACAGTCAACTTCATTAGGCCTCTCTCAGTTCATTAATAGGAGAATCAGAGCGGGCACGGGCTGATGAGATAAACATCAAACACAACGCATTATGCAGTCCCATGCAGAGTATCAAAGTCAGCTTGAAAATAACTTACGGGTTGCCATAGTCCCAGACCACGCACTGAGGATCGGATGTACCCTGCAAGACAGACAGAGAGAGAGAGAGAGGAAGACGTGGGTGATTATCTAGCTAGTGCCATTTGTGACGATGGCATAGACAGAACATGAGTTGCCAGAATAGAAGGAGTAATGCAGCATGGGCAATAGGAGAGCAGTATAAGCGGACAATGAAAGAGGGGGATTGAAACAGAGACAGGGAGAAGGCAAAATGGAGAAAGAGCCATTGTCACAGAATAGAGCTGCAAATAGCTACTAGAGCTGCAAAAAAAAAAAAAAAAAAAAAAAAAAAAAAAAAAGGAGTAGGTGTGAGAGAAATAGAAAGACTTGGGGAAAAAAAGTAATTTCATGCACAATAAGATACAGTCAGTTGAGGGTATAGGGGAGGGATAATGGGAAAGAATCAAACAAGAAGAAAGTGGGAATTTAAATATGTAAGTAGTACAATTTCAAACAGTGGTTTCAGAATATTCACATAATGCCTAAACTTACTTAAACATGCATAATACATACAAAAATAAAAATGTTCAATTAACAAACCATATAGAATTCATTTTGCTCTCTTGCAAATTGTACTGCATAATTGTATTGACATTATAACAGACAGGAAATAAAGAAAAATGAATGATGGAAAGACAGAGCAAATAGGCTCTGCAGCAGGAAATGGAAAAGTGGGGGAGCTTTAGTGCGTGGCATGCAACCTCATCATCTGTTTTGTTAAAAAAAGAAGACTACCAGACCACATACCTACATTATTCCCTATTAATTTAGATCATTTAGCCATAACATGTAGTATTTAAATGCTTCTTTGGTGACTTTCTGTGCACTTCTAAATCTGTGACCCCAAAATCACCACATCCATATTTCATGCTAGCCAGATAGGTGAACATTGTATGCCTATAATTGTCTATATACTGTATATATTTATTTTATCATAATACTGCTATTATTATTATGGCTGAAGCCAGAAAGTAAGTGAAATTGCTTGGCTACATATACTGTATGTACATCAGCATCAGCAACATTATCCCTTTGCACAGATCTCCTACGAGCCAACATACATTATATACATTTCTCCACCTTCTGGGTGGCTAGAGCCTATCCTAGCAACTACTTGCCAGAGACCTGACACTTAGGGACATACACTGGCAAACAACCCATTCATTCATCAATGGGAATTTAGTCACAAATTCACCTAACATATTTTTGAAAGCTGTAGTTGTCGGTATCCCATGCTCCCTGAAGCCAATAGTTAGGGTCAAGAAGTCAGGTGGATTATGCATTAACCAAGGTCTTTCACACATGGTGGCAAATGAAGACACACCAGGACACAATCAGTAAATCAATACCTTTGCTGACATTTATCAATATGACCACAGCTAAACAGTAATCTCTTTGTAATGATTTCAGCATTAGTTATCTTTGAACTCTAGCCGATGCCTCTTTAACCCAAGTGTCTCTGTCAGTTATTATTATTATATTTTCAGCGCAGCACTAATCATTTCTAATTTATTCTCTTTGTTTGGTTGCATTCACAAACTGTGGTATGTGAGAGGACAGAATGAGTCACTGACATCCGCAGTCAGATAGAGCAGTGCGTTTTATAATTCCTTTAAAGTGTTACACCGTAGCCATTCATCACCGCCGCACAATTGAAATGCCATTGTTCCACTGGTCTGAGATCAGAAAATGGATCCCTCTCTGTCTCTGTCCCCTGGTACTCCCTGCATTTTGTATTGTGCTTAATATGAATAGAGGAGCTCCCCCTGATGGCAAAGGGGGATATGGCATAATACATACTGTCCATTATGAAGAAAAAGTTACAATTTACCCACTGTCATATTTTTATTAAGTGACTTTTGCTAGTGTTGAGAGCTTAACTATAATGTAAATATTTTCTATACCAATAATGTTTCAGTAAGAGGTGAGAAGGCTTTAAAGTCAGTGCTGCGTGGACTTCAAAAGGACAAGGTCATTTGTGCTTTGTGAACAGTTCAGAAGTGATCTTTCATGAATACAGAGTCCATGACTTTGCGCATGGCAAGACTTCAGAAGACAAGAATGATGCAATGTTTATATACACAGGATCAGAAGTGGGCCAAGACCGATTGATGGATGACAGTGCTTTGTTTCGGCTGCTGTCACGGACATCAGATGTCCCCTAGTATGTGTTAGTGTTCCCTTATCAATCAAGAGAACGTCATGCCCGGTTGTTCCCTATAGCTTAAGTAACATCTATGTACTCTCCCACAATGGCTGCCTTCTCTTTAGCATCAACACTGTATAATGACGGGGACTACTCTGGCTCTCAAACACAGCAACCTGAGTGTAATTTAACAGCATAAACAGTCTTGCGCAACTAATAGTGCTATATTTGTTACAAAAATACCTGATTAGTTTTGTAAACTTTTCAAGAAAATAAAAAAGGTAACATGAACTGAATAAGTTATGTATTTTCTTTAGTATTTTTTAAGTCATGTGTTGGTTTGGTTTAGTTCGAGTTATTTTATAACTTGGTTTAACTATTTTACTACTTAGTACAGTTATGCTTAGTTAGAGATTCTTAGTTTTTGCACCTTTTACAACACTGCACACTCATTCACCACCACCTTCAACACCACTACACTACTGATAATACTTTCACACTTCATATTGTATTATACTTCATTTCATAATTTGGCACTTTAATACTTATTTCATAGTAAACTTAATTTGGTACAATTTGGTTTGATCTTATTTAATTCAGTTTATTTGGTTAAATAAAGATTATTTTGTTAAACCTTATTTTCTGTCTGGTGTGTCCTCATTGGCCGCGGCTCTCTGAGCTAGGGTCGTAACACTCGTAGATTACATGTTACATACAGAGTCAGTACACACAAAGTGAAACATTTCAATTATTTATTTTATTTTTGTTGTGATAATTATGGTTTTTAATGAATGAAAACCAAAATTCTGGGACAACATTATATAATATCAATTATCACAAATTATTTAAATAAATGCTTAAAGTATTACAGTATGTAATTTATGTTTCACTTATTTAACCACTAAAATCAAATTAGCACAATATTTTAATTTATTGAGATGCGCCTGCCAGTAAATTAGTGAATCTACACTTGCCCCTGCTGAATGGATGTTAGAGTGAATGGTTGTCTGTCCTATAGTTGCTTGGATAGGCTCTTGACATCCACGACCCCTAACAGGAATAAGGAAGAAATTAGCTAAGTATATATATAATAAGGTATATAAATAATAATATATAATAAGAAAGTGTTGGGGAAGATAGTAGGGCATATGCAGAAACATGTCCAGTATGTGCCTAAACTAAAACAAAACAGTTAATCTAAACCTCCACTGAGCTTACAGGCTTTAAATTGAGAGACAAATTAGCGCAGCTGACGTCTGTATAGGGCACAAATCGTGACCACTACATGGAGACCCTGTTCCCTTCTTTTGACAGAGCAGCCTTTAGCAGCTGTTGCCATGGCACTGCTTCAGCATCAGCATCACGGGCCAAGGTCAGCACTTACTACAGCTCAAACACATGATGTCAGCGTCTCCTTGCCCCCCGTCCCCCCACCCCCAATTTTAACACATTTGACATGCTTTAATGGTAGACGCACTATTTTTGAAGATAAAATAGAATTTGAGGTAAATGGTGGAAAAAGCTTGGTGTGGTTGAGAACTGTCTTATTGGGATGCATCTTTTGTTTCGTCTAAATCCTACCATGAAACTTTTACTTATTTCACATTTAGTAGTGGTCGTATAGACTCTTTTATAGTTTGTATATCGAAAGAAATGTGCCATAAGCAAAGGGGACCATAATACATTTTTGATTTTTGATAGAGAATTAAGCATTAGCCAGTCTTGTAAATTATGAGTCAGATGGTAATGGCAGCTGACAACCAATCAGCTAAAGTGTGTTGAATTGTTTTTTAATCACTTTTTAATCATAAATCCTACTTTAATAAGTGAACTTTATCAAAAAGAACTGACTATCAGATGATTGCTGTGTGTTAGCAAATAAATTAAATTTAAACAACTAATAATTTTCAGCTTCCTAAAACATTTTATGTGATGCATTTAGTTTGCTCCTTTGTAAAAATGAACTGTTTTTATGACACCACTCATGGAAGGGTCTATACGAAAGGGTTTTACAAACTAATTTATTCTAAACAAGACTATACCTTTAATATTATGCCTATGTGGTTTGGTTCTATGCTTTGTGCTTTGTGCCAGCACTGAGCATGTCCTCAACATAACACCTTCCTGTCATGACTCAGCATGCCACAATCAGCATTAAGACATCATACTCCAGACAGGGATTATGCAAGCCTTCTCTACTGTGAACAATAGCAAAACAAAATCACAGAAGCATAGAAAGGGACCGACATTATGGCATTGTTATGTAATGTGTCAGCAGTTAAAAGCAGAGAGTGGGAGTGTCATGAAATGGAAATGAATACTAAATGTGTATAATGAAACGTAAGCAAAAGTTCTGACCCCTAGTTCATGTTGATACATTAGCAGAGTACACTGAGTCTGTTTACCATTAAATATTCAACATTATTTTCCCAACTCTGCCCACCTTTACGCTCAGAATGCCTAATGAAAGCCATCTCGTTGAGATTTTGAAGAGCGCCCCTTATTAAACTTGCACTTCCCACTGAAGACACCCCACGAGCTGCTTATAATAACACAGTGCATTGTAATATAAACTCAATAGGTATCAGGAGACACTGTGATATAAGGAAGTTTGAAAGCTTTGTATTTATTCAGTGCAATTCGCTAAGCGCCACAGCACTTTACAGCATGCAGCACTCTGCTTTTATCTAAAGTCAGGAAACATAGCCCACAAGAGACTTAAGGAATTCTGGAGAGGCCAAAAACAACTTTTACTATTAAAAGCTTGATTAGAATGTGATTCATAAACCCAGTGTTTCAACTGAGACATTAAACATATCTTCAAAGCATCTAACATACTTTAAGATAATACAATGTATGAGGTTTTTTGGTGATATGCTGAGGGCATGAGTAAAACTTACATTCAACAGTGGCGACAGCTCTACTACCACCATGGGCTCACTGGGTTGTGGTTCAGGTCGAACTGTCACGGTCAGGATCTTGGAGTTGATCACGGCAGGTGGACTGTAAAGAAAACAATATTATTACAAATTGTTATGCCAAAACACAGGACAATAAACAACAGCAAAAACTGCACAAAAACATTTGTGCAGCTCTAATGTATTTGAAAATTTAAAAATTATTCAAAAAACACAAATTGTGATTTGAAGATAAGGATGCTCACCACACATGTATCCTTTACAAGCCTTGCTTATGTGCTCGCACTTACTAATTCAATAAAGACTGTATCTCGCACAACAACAGTAAACATACACACAAATGACAATGATAAGGGATGAAAAGAAGAAAGACTGAGTAGACTTAGTCTGGTCCTTGAGGATTTCAGTTGGACTTCCAGTGGGTGGACAAGATAGATGCTAATTCAACTACCTCTGAATGCAAATGGACAAACATGCAACCAATCAGAATTCAGGTAAGAGATGCAGAGGGAGAGGGATCCCATTTCAGTGACTGGCTGGCCAGGATATAAACCTTATGCTTTGATCAGAACTAAGTGCAAAAAAAAAATAAAAAAAAATAAAGCAGTTTTAGTGGCATTTGAAATGCTAACTATTGACACTTGCTTAGCTTTTTGGTCATGGTTACATTATGTCAATGGAGTAATAGAAAAAGTATTGAGATGCATATAAAACATACATAGCCATTGACAATACTGACTTTTTTTTTAAAGTGCAGTTTTTCCCCATATGATACTGAAGATAATGCCAACACCAACATCAAAGCAGGGCCTTGGACCTATTAGCATTCTTAAGCTAGAGGCAGAATACAATAGAACCTCATAACAGATCCTACTCATCCACAACTAAGTTCACTGACCTGAATCTACAGGCTCAGGGCCAGCACAAACACCATACTGTGTCACCATGGCCTTTTGTCAACCCCACACTTCGCCCTATAGACTCTAGTTGTATGGAGGTTTTATGACACGCAAAATAAAATCCCTCTGTGCATTTCCAGAAATAGACTGACAATGAATAATAAAGAGAAAGCAACAGGGAATGTACCTTCTTTGTGATCCGAGACACTACTCTGATAACAAGGCATATTCTGAGACAACCATTGAGTATGATACAAACGAACTTGACAGGTATAGTATTGGAAGGTGGAATTGAATAAAGAAGGACGTGACAGAACAAAGGACACAACAGTAGAAATGAACTTAAAAATAAAACATGATAAGGGCTTTGAAATGTCATAAAATAAATTGTAACTTAAAAATGATAAAGAGAAATAAAAAAAAATGAAAGGCATAGTCTAAAATGCTTTTAGTTGTCTTTGAGGCACTTACTTTGGTGCTGGCAGGATGACACCCAAAGTCCGGTATAAGATGGCTCCAATTACATAGTACATTGTAGACTCTGACTCAGTCTCGGTCTCTGAAAATCAAAGAAATAGAACACACTTGAATCTTCTTGAATTACTGTGAGTTAGACTTGCAGGGGCTGGACAAAATTGATACATATAGAACTACCGCTGACTGAAAGTGGATAGACATACAACCAATCAGAATTCAGGAAACAGATCCAACATAAACAGAACAACCTGCCTGTGGACCAAACAATCAAAGAAATACACTGTAAAAAAAAAATCAGTAAATTTTACGGTAAAAAATTGGCAGCTGTGGTTGCTAGAATTCTACCATAAAAATTACAAGAGGCCTTTATTTCATTTTACAGTATAATATCACAAATGTTGTTTTTACAGTTTTTGACTTGAGTTTTTATTATTTACGGTAAAATTAAGTGATTAATCTTTCAAAAAATAGATTAACTGTATATTTTACAATTTGCAGCTTACATTTTAATCAACATTTACTGTAAAAATTTAAAGTTATTTTTAAAAAGGTGTTAAACTGTAATAAACACTGGACTCAATTTTTTTAACAGTGCTATACTGTATACATTACAAAAAATAAAACTAAAAAAATGCAATTTTGCCTTATTTTTAATATTACAGTTAATTTCTGTAACCAAAACAGTATTTTACCGATATATCAATTACGGTCTTTTACTGTTGAGATTTTACAGATTTTTACCATGAAATCTACAGATATTTTTTACAGTGTAGAGTAGCATTGATTTAAATCAGGGTTCATTTTAGATCAACATTCTTCTGTATTTGTTAATGTTAATATTATGTGTATGACTTGTTACTGCAAACATGTATGAAGATATGTATTATTTCTCCAAAAAGCCCTGTAAATCCATTTTAATGAAGTCCAAAGCTGCAACTGGCATTGTCTCTTTCCATTTTCTGCATAGTCTCAAATCCCTATGTGTCTCTTCTTAAGGGCGCCCTTTGTCATCATTGTCTATTTTTCGTTGGAGTTCTCCAACAACTTTTACATCCCTTTCAACAACTCTTTTTCCACAAGCTTCCCCATCTCTTCTTTCTGAGCCCTTCACCACAAAGAGCAGGGTCTCCCGTTGAGACATATACAGTCCCTCTGTAAATGTCACTTTGTCTCAAGTTCCTGGGGGGCTTGAGAATCACAGGGAGGGGTGGAGTAAGAGGGATAGAGTTCATGGCAGGAGACGCCACTCCCTCCTTTGCCCTTTCAGGCTGAAGAAGTGACGGAGGAGCATTGGTTCAAAAGGGGAGGGAGGAGATGGTATCAGACACAGCGGGTGAGTCATCCGAAATCTGTCTGCATGCCTCCCTAAGAGCTAATACTCAGGGAGAGAGATAGCTATGCACGACAGATGAGAAAACCAAAGACAAAAAAGATCCTGCTATTGTGAGTTTGAGGAGGCAAAAAACAGATCAAAGTCAGTGTGAAAAGCCTGGGAGAGTGATGGATCCTAATTGGACAGTGTCTGCAAAAGCATGCAAATGAGAAGTGTGTGTGGACTGGAAATGGTAAATCAGTTTGTGGGAAAATGCAGCTTCTACACTTGACGCTGATTAATACCACAAAAAGTGCTCTATCACTAAACTTTCATTTCCTACAAACACGACTTTTTTTTTTGCCAACCTCGCCTCCCTCAACATCCACATGATTGGTGGTCAGCTGTAATCCGGCAGAATGGCAAACCATCTGTCACCCAACGCATACGTTAATGTGCCATTTGTCAGGAAAATATATGCTTAGAGTTGATCCCGAGACATAATTGATAGTTTTCATCTAAGATGGAGTCTTCCGTTCTACATAAGTTACTTTAGGTCTTGTCCCTGCACTTAAGCTTTTCTTCAAACTTGTATTTACAGATTTTTGAAAGCCAAAAAACTGTAAAGAAAACTCCCTCTAATAGGAATAACACTGCTGCCTAAGTTATTTCATTATTAGCAGTTAAATGTTTGAAATTATATACTGTACTTTATCACCACACTTTCAATTCATTTATTGTAAAATAGGGCTATAACCACTTCCTTAATGAGATAAGAAACTCACACTTTCATGGCTGATTTAGGAGCAGAACTTGAGCCAGCAGGTTATTAGCTGATCTTAGCATAAAGATGAAAAAGCAGGGGAAACGGTGCGCTTTTTTCATATTTGAATTTCCAAAATAGCTTAATCTCCCAAGTATTTAATTAAAATGCCTTTGCAACAACTATGAAAATATTACATGATTCATAGTAGCAAGGAAGTGTATTGTTGTGTTGGAGGCACACTATTATTAAGTTGTTCTACCTGGATGAGGAATATATAATTATGTAGATTTAAGAAAAAGGGGAAGAAACAATATACTATAATTTGGGGCATCTTGAAACTTCACATCCAACATTTTTCAGACAACAGACAAAGCTGACACAGATCTATCATCTATGCCTTACAAAAAGACTGTTATCTTAGTGACACGTCTTGTAATGTGTCACTTTGAGTAAGCATTTGGAGCTACAGTGCAGAGGGAAACCATCTTTATGGTACCTTATGGGAGGATCAAACAATGTATGCAGAGCCTAGTTCAAGCATAGGCCAATGGGAAAACCATGAGTTGTGTGCTTAATTATTTAAAGCCCGACATACGACAAATTGCTACTACTTGAAAATAATAATAATGAAATAAAAGCCCTCTTGCAAGACTACTAGTTCAGGGGTAAATGCTTTAGCCAGTTAGCCAAAAAACACAAATTATTTATTAAATGGTAACAAAACTAATTTATTCCTTTAATGATTCCTTGTGGCTGGAGTAAGTATCTTTGGCCCTATCTTGTAATGGTACAAAATCTAAATCCACAAGATGTTCCAGATCCACACCAAAAATTCTTTGTTCATACCTTTGACCATTTGACACTGACATTTCCAGAAGGGTCCATAAAAATTACTTGTTGAGTTATCTTGCATACAGGCCAACAAACCAACACATACAGTAATTCCCTAGGCAGAAGTAATAACTATACAGTCACTTAAAATATAAAGTGTCTGCTCTCTGTGTTTTGGATGTATAGTTCCAGGACTGTGAGAAACACTATGCTGTCTCCATGTGTTTGTGGAAGAATAAAGAGAGAGAAGAGGCTGAGAAAGAGGGTGTCACCTCGAAAATAAGTGAAGAACACTGGCAGCCTCTGGCCAGTGAAGCGATTCATGAACCTATCAATTGGCTGCGTGCATGCGGACCTGTGTGCTCGCATGCACTCACAAAGGAGGCTCTCGGTCTTTATGAGCATGTTTAAGCTGTCCGTCTGAGATAGGGTTTCATTACAGGCTAAATGAACCAAACAAACTGATACCAATCAACTGGAGACCCCAACTCAGGGAATGTCAATGTGAAAAAGCAGAGCCTTCACAAGGGCCCGGGCTGCTAATAATATCCTTACAAGACTCTGCACACAGCGGAAGATATTTATTATGCAGCAAATTGTAAAATGGACACTGCATTATTGTGGGGACTGTCAAGGAATTGGCCCTGTGTATGGTCAAGATTTAGTGTCCAGACCTGGAATCAAGTCAGTGATTAAGTTTCAGGGGTAAATGCTCTATCAAATGAGCCCAAAAACTGTTAATGGGCTAAATATAATAGCTCTTAAAAGGACTGTTCTTGTTGCACCAACCCATTAGGGGAAACTGAACTCATAACCTACTGCACCAAATGCGGGAAAATTAACCATTTCACAAACAGATAACCACAGAATTTATACATATAGGCAACTATAAGTTAGTTTATAAAAGTCTGTATTGTGATATATAGACAGGAAAACAAAATATCAGATACAAGAAAGTAATAAGTCAGTATATCAATTACCAACTTTACATCTAAAATTTTGACTCTGAAGCTGAATCTTTAATAATTCTCCTTACATGCTTTGGCACTAGTCACCTTACTATGCATTATCACCAGATCTTGGCCCAAATACTTAATAAGGAAATGTGTAATTTGACATTTCAAATTTAAATCACATGTAATTTATATGCCTGACGCCTATGACCACGACTCGTGCCTGTGAATGGGAATATCAGAAGATGACTAAATTAATTTTATAACCTAGGTATTGGGTCAAGATTGAGACAGTCTTAACATTATACCTCCACAATATTAATAAAATAACATCTGAGCTATACTATTTTGTCTCTAGTTTAGATGTTGATTTTCAGATGTTGACCCGAGACACACTGCATTTGCCGTAGTAATAAATATGTACCAGAACCTTGAACAAAACAAGTCGTAAAATTGTTCCATTAAATGCAATCTGCAGCCCACAGTAAATAGTCACTTTTAATGTTGATTAAAGAGGCAGAGAGCAGGCCAGCTGAGGTGAGGTGGTGCAAGGTTAGAATACAGGAGGCCAATCAAAGCCAGTCCCTGTCATCAGCGGAGGTCAAAGGTCAGAGTGACTCTGATCTCTTGACTTGCAGCTTCTCTGAACTTTCATTTGGCCGGCAGCAGATATGTCAGACAGGAAGTTGGCCACTGTAATTTCCTGAGAGATATGACCTTTGCTTTAGCAGCAAGTGGACCACATCTGCCACAGTAATTGTCTTGTCAGATATAAACAACTCTCTCCAGCCACCTTTCAGAAAAATATTTTTTTTCCTTTTTCATTCATTTGCAACACATACTTTTGCATTATTCACTTTCCATGAGTTCAGTTACTTGTTGGTCTCGTTGTATATTAGTAGTTTCAGTCTCAGTGAAAAGATGACGTTTCTTTGGCAACAAAGGGTATACGAACACTGTTACAGTGTATTTGTTTGCTTATGCAAATGTTAGGTTCACAGTACACTTATTAAAATAATACAAAACTACATTCTCTGATGCTCTATTCACAATTGCCAAGACAATGGAAAATGAATAAACAAATTGGTGCAGAAGCATTAGGGACATACTATTGTCAAAATCTAATTACTATAATCAGCCACAATGCTAAATGCTCCATTTAACCTATTGAAACCACGATACCACTCATGAAAAAGTCGATTTCACAGAAGGCATCAGTCAAGCCTTTGCTAAACAATAGAACCATACAAAACAGCTTTGTATATTTTGAAAATTTTAACTCACATGGATATCCATTTCACCTTTGGTCCAAACTATGGCCAAAGATGTTTTTAGACTAAATTGATATGAAATTGGTTCCCTTTGGTTAGGAAAAAAGCATGCTTTTTGCTGAACTGTGTGGTTTGTTTTGAACCATTGTCTACTGAAAGTTCACACATGCTAGAAGCTATAATTTGGGTTCTATGGATATTTATGATCCCAGCAAATGTGTTCAAAATAGTCTCTTTTACAACTAGAAAAACTGAATAGCATAGCCAGAAGCCTAAAACTATATCATGGCCTAGATGGTGGTGGTGTTTTTGCCAAAAACAATATCATTAAAGAGATGCCATACATGTAGAGCTCTTCTCATAGATGATTGAACAATGTCTTCTTAAACCTCTCCCAAGAGCTTTTCAAAGTCAGTTTTTACCCTTCACTGTCTTTCAGGTAACCCTTTTACCTTATGACCACATGTAAATGTGTATACTCAGTGGAATACTACTTCTGGCAATCAGTACTTTCTCAAGGGGGATAACCACAACTAAAACATTTAGATTTAAGCTTACAACCTTTAGGGTATAACCTCTTCCACTGCCAACTCTTAATCCATTTTGATAAAAGTGTTTATTTGCTAGTGCACTTGCCTTCAGTTGGGATTGTAAAAACTTCCTTGGGGATGTAGAGCTTGTCCTCTGCAGTTCTGGCCCAGTCTTTCATCCCTCTGCGGCCCTTCATAGGGAAGTTAATATCACTGGAAACTGCTGACACTGGCTCTCTCTGAATGGTTATCACTGGCAGAACAAGAGACAGAGCAAATGCTTGAAATTGACTGCAGTATGAAACAATAACAGATAATATCAATGCAGACAGAAATGTGGGCATTTCTTGGATGTTTTAAGGATGTGGTGTGTGTGTGGTAGAAAATCATTTTAATATTTATTCACTAACAACTAACATCTAAACCAGGTCTTAATTTAGGACTGTATTATGACTACATTGTGATAACATTAATTGAGGCCAGAATATATTTTGGTTTAAGGCTCCAGACACTTATTTTGACATCTTTTGTCAGATGGAAGACCATAACCAATATTGCAATAACAATACATTTGCAATATATTGTGATGCCCTACTACATAGCACAATATGGCATTTTATCACATTCAAAACTTACTGAGGTTGTTAGTAACCACTAGAAAACTCTGAAAAGGCTTCTGGGCTTCTCCAATGAGGTGAATGAAATCTTCTAATATCCTCATGAGAAGAGCAGCACCAGGAGCGACCTGCGGATTGATGGGAGGAGAAAAGCGAAGCCTGTCATAGGATGCAAAACCAATACTGTACACAACAAGCTTACACCATTCAGATACTTTTATACAGTGAGGTCCCATGGGCATAAATTGTGTTCTAGAGCAGTAAATTGTACCCATAATATCATATGCTTGGGTGTACAGATGGTAGGTAAACAAACCCTCAACCCAAGGGCATTGGACTGGAATGGAAATAGGCTAATTCACAAAACTGTTATCTTAAATAATGGACAGCCACTGTGGTTTCCGAAAGAATTACTTTAATAGTAGGTGACACACATATACCTATCGTGAGGCTCACATTATTTAGGCCAAGGGTGGAGTTATTGTAAACCAGGGTGTGCAACAATGTTTGCTATTGTGTAAATCCTTATTATTGTACATCTCACAATAAACTATTACCAATAATATTAATCCCTTTATATTTGTGTTAACTGTGCAAAACTGAAATGCTAGTATTTTTCAGTACACAAGACATCGCTTCTAGAAACAGTTTTTTATGCAACCTATAAAACACCACAATCAAGAAATAATAAAAGCAGCAACTCAAACTACAAGGGAAAAAAAGCTTTACCTGATGTGCATCCTCCCACTTCTCCAGATTTTCCATGTCCAACATATGACTAACTATGAGGAAAAATTTCTAAAACAGACATACACATTGAGTTAGTCATAAAGTTTGAGGCATTATTAGTAAAAAACCCTTCAAGGATGCTTGTTACCTGCACGTCGTCGGGAGCTGGGATGTAGGTTGCTCTTTTGAAGGTGTCCGTCACATTTCGTAGGATCTCCGTGGAAAAGAGAAGGTCGCCACTGTAGTAGCTCCTTCTCAGCAAGAGCTCCAGGAGACTCCGTACGATCTGAGACATGCCCTCCCCAGCCAGGGTCCTCTGACCCTTCGCGAGATGCTCTCGTAACTGCATCAAAGAGAGAAAAAATATTAGGAGATGGCAATTACATTTCTATACTAGGATTATGGGTCATATTTCTATACTTTTGTGAAAGTAAAGCTCTGTTAGTAGAGCGTGTGTACTATTAGGGTGCTACTAGGGTTCAAATTCTGGGTTTCATATACAATTCTAACTCACAAAAGGGGTCAAAAACCATCGTGCTCAGTGAGCTATTCCCAAACATGTGAATCAAATTTTTGGTATGTCACCTGCACATTACACATTATTATTACTGAGTGGCATCAATTGTCAGTCTGCTCTACAAGTAAGAGAATTGACTGCTGTGTAAGTGACACCTCAGCACTCTGCCAGTGGCATTTTTAAAGAGTAAAACCCATGGCTACTTACGTTTGTACCATTTTGCTGCCCATTATCAAACATAAGTCAGTGTTTCTGTTCAATTGCCATACTCTAATTACGTAGCAAGCATGTGCCAGACTTTTAATGCAATTACTCAGAGCAAACGAGTCCAAAAAAGCCAGAAAAATAAGTCAAACTTTTCATACAAATTGGGGAGTCACAATTCCACAGAGAGATGAAGAAAGCCAGACTGTTTTTGAAATACAAAGCATTAGAGGGGATAAGGTAAAGAGAGAGAGCCTAGAACAGCAAAAGATAACAGCAATCACACAAATTAATTATTGACTCTAGGTGTTAATGAAAGGTTGAAACAGGAGCTAACAGTGCAATCAGCTTTGCTACACACAATCCCCATCTTCTGCTGCCATCACTGAGAAAATGGAAGAGGTTGAAGTTCATGGGCAAGAAGAACAGGCTCGCTGATGAAGACATCATTAGCTATGTTCATTAATTGATAAGTTTGAACGCAGTGCTGCGAAAAAGCTAATTAGATACTGAGAGCTACATTTGGGGTAAACTTTTAGAAAAGGCCAAAGTTTGGGAGTATAAGATGAATGGGTAGACAAATGACAGTCTGGTGGTAGTTAAAAGTTGTACAAATAGAACACAAGCAGTTTATAATTTCTATAAACAAATGAGGCTAAGATTTGAGTTTTTTACTTACAGATATATGTAAATATCTATAATCAAGTGAGATGCATCTGGCGAAGCTCGGAGGACCCCAGAAAGCAACGCCATTATTGTCCAGCATACATCGACGACTAGCAGATCCTACAAGCAAAAAGAGGCAAAGCGTTATTCACTAGCCAAAAACATCCACTTCTAACTTAACTGATGTTATTTTACAGCTTCAGATGTATTTATTCATTTGCTGCATTTTTTAAAACCATTCATCAAAAAAAAAAAAAAAAAAAAAAAAAATAGTAGTAATAATAGTAATAGTTGACTGTGCAATTAGAGCAAATCAGTCTTGAGTAAATGGCATGTTATTTTCAGTTAAGTGATGTCCTGTGAACTGCATTAGACAAACCATAGAAAATGTACAAAATCAATATTTCCCTCGCTTTTGCTGTATTTGATGTTTCCCACACTACATTTGTTAGGCTAATGGTAAAATCTAAACAGTCTTGGTAGCTTTTTACTTACATTCACCCCTAATGCTGCAGTAATATTTAAATGAATTAATTCATTATCTGCCCTTTGCCTTTAGAGGTGGTTGACACGTGACCTGGGAAACTATGGGCCTGAGGCAGGGCTGACATGCACTGACAGATAACCATCAACTCACACCTTCTTTTACTATAGGCAACCAATCACCAATTGCATGTCTTTGGACAGTGGAAGGAAGCTCCAAACACACAAAGTTACATGAGGAGGATATGCCAACTCCATTTAGCCAGCCTAGGGATAGAACCCACAATCTCCTCTCTGCCAATGCGAACTACACAAAGTGACAACTAAATCAAATTACATAGCAGCTACATAGGTTGCATGGTCCGGCCAAGATTATGCCCAAACACTTTGCAAAAGCACAGAGATATTTGCTTAAATCTAATGCTGCATTTGACAGATGTAGTGAGTGAGCCATTTGTTTTACAGCCACAGTTAGACAGCTGTTCTTCGCTTGGGATCAAAAAGAACTGAGGCACAAGGTTTGTTCTTCTTTCTGCTTTTGGAATTTAAAAAAGAGTGTCTGGCTGCACAGACTGCACAAGCAAGTAAAGCACAGATATGGATTGACTTTGTACTTGCAGGACACATCTGCTGCTAATTAAGCATTAATGCTGGATAATGCAGTTGTTAGCTTATAATGTCTGAGCCTATAAGAGACTCTCTAAAAAGTGCTGCGTCTATGCACCTCAGACACTATTTCAGCAACCTTTTACTAAGCCTCCTTTGTTTTTTTGCTCTTTTTCTTGTCTTATTACAGAAATAGTAATGACCGTTGTAATTGATTCAAAAATAAAAATAACATGGACATGATGCATTTGCCACTAATAGCTCTAATAATAACTTACTAGATTCATCTGCCTAAATTTACACTGCAAAATATAAATATCTATATTAGTTAAAAATGACTTGAATTCAGATTATTAAACTTGATTTGAGTATTTTTTTTACTAAATTTAATTAATTTACTTAAGATATTTCTGCCTATTTTTACTTATTTCAAACTAAATTATCTGCCAGTGGAGTAGGATTTTTTTTCTTATTTTAAGTGCAACTCTATCAGCAGATAATTTTGATTAAAAATAAGTCAAAAATATCTTGAAACAAGTCAAATAATTTTGCCTAATGAGTAAATAAATCCAAATGTACTATTTAAACAAATTAAATGAAATTAAATGAAAGAATCTATTACTATTACTTTCCGCCTCTGGTGCTAAGAATGTATTCCAATGCCCAAAATCGTATACTGGGCAAAAACACAAAAGAGACTAAAAATAGATATTGCAAATCGCATTAATTAAAAAAATCTAAATCTTGGAAATGTGGCTGTACTGAAGCTGTAACATGCTGTAATAAATGCAGAGCTTGGCATTAATAATTTTTTGCTATCGTTCGGCATAGTGGAGCCAAAGAATCATCAGAATATACAATATTATAGACACCTATATTCTTTTTACAGCATCATTCAAATCAAAGTATTTTTCCTAGGTTTGTCTATAAATAAAATGTCCCATGACTGACCAGTGGCATTGGTTGGACACTTGTTGTAGACTGTCTCTCCAGCTGAGGCTCTCTTCCATGTCATGGTGAGGAGGTGCTCTTCCTTACAGATCTCATGAGGAGCTGCAGGAAGGAGCAGACGAAACCACATTACAAAAGGTGGATTGAAATGCACTGTAGCAAGGAACACCGCAAAATAACAAAATCCCACTCTCACAGTCATACACACATGGCCACAAAAAAAAAAGAAAAAAAAAAAAAGAAAGGCACACAAAACAAGATTCAAATCAATGTTCTCCTGCTGCAGCTCCCAATCTTATTCCCTTGTACATTGCTCAGTGCTCTCTGTCAGTGTCAGTGCCTCGGCGAAGTATCTCATTCCCTCTTCATCTTACCCCAATGCTGTATTCATCTGCCCCCCCCCCCTCCCCTTTCATAACCCTAATGAAAAAATGCCAGAGTGTGCTCAGAGGATATTCCGAGGGGGCCAGAGGAGTGTTGGCAAAGACGATGCAGTGCAGATGAAGAGGGACAGAGAGCGGAGAGTTGGAAAATAGAAAACATCACATGGCGTTCCCCCCACAGTGCCAACAGACGAGATCCTTGTCTTATGTAAAAAAAAAAAAAAAAAGAAAGAAAAGGGCTTGAGAGCCACTTTAAACAAAGGGGTCAGGAAAGAGGCGGCACTCAAAAGTTTAGCTTGTCAGAACTAAAGCATCCTCAAAGTCTGACTAGCATATGCACGCACACACACTGCTTCAGTTAAGAGTGGCATTTATTAAAGCTTGTATTTCTTACAAAGGCACTCAGACAAACTGCACAAAGAATGTTTCATTCCAGAAAAACTGAAAAAATTTAGAAATAGAACATAGCGTTTACCTATGCCTGGTTTATTCTTGGTTTCGCCCTGGTTTTGACCTGATGTAGTTCTGTATCAGTTCTACGTGCACAATTTTGAACATAAGCTGCTCTTCCGGATGCTCTTCCTAGCACAACCCATTCTATTTATCTGGGCTTAGGACCGAGTACAATGGCTGTGGTTGGATTTTGCAAATATCTACAATTTAGGCTATAATCAAAAAGTATAAAATTCCAATTTGAATACAGATATTTATTCAAGGTACTGAGGTATTTAAAACATAAAAGCAGGTTAACCTGATGTATGTTTATATAGAAGGACAGTGTACTTAAGTAGCCTCTTGGCAATACTAAAATATGCTGTTGCACTCATCTTTAAACATGCAGAGAGTTACAGTACTGACCAGGGCACTTCTTCTCGTTGCAGGAGCGGACCTCCTCTCCTGATCCTTCACAAGGGTGGCTTTCTGCTCCACTGGCCTCACACGTCCTGAACCGCCGCTGCCAGCCAGAGTCACACGTCTTACTGCACAGACTCCAGTGGCTCCACATGCCCCAGTTACCACCTGTGTTAAACATAAAAGGGAACAAGATTGTCATCCAAAGTATTCAAACCCACTATAACATATATGGAAACATTTTGAACTATAGTCAAGGAAATATTAGGAACACAACACATAAGTACAAAGACAAGTTGTCCTTAAAAGTAATGGTAAAATAATCATTTATACCACTATATGTACTACAATGCTGGTGTTTTTCTGTAGGATTTGATCAATGACAATAACAATGTAAGGGGCCTTTACTGGCAATGACAAAATCTTTCTGCAGGTCCCAAGCCCAGATAAATGGAGATGTTTGCCTCAGGAAGGCAATTAAGAGTAAAACCTATGCCAACTCAATATGCAAATAACGACACTCTATGAGGCAGAAGAAGATAAAATCTATTTATTTGGGACTGTGTAGCTATAGTAAAAATAGTCTACAAGAATGTATTCAGACCAACACTACACCCATATAATGCAAGAGACTTTGTCATAGAGTGAAAATTAAGGTAACACAAGCTCATTTTGGGGCCAAGTCTCATTAAAAACACAAGTATTTGTGTCCTCTTGGGCCCCGTTTGTAAAGCCTCAGTCAGCCAAATTAGGTCCCAATCCACAAATTGCTGCTGTGTAATACATAGATGCCTAATGCATAAATGTTTGTTTGAATACTAAACATTACTACAGTCTGTAGATCTTACCGCTGCAAGATGGGTTGGTGCAGTCTCGGCTCTCCTGATGGGGGCCCTTACACTCAGCCCAGCCGTGCACCGACGCACTACAACGCCTTTGTCTCTGCTGTGTCCCTGTGCTACATGTTACACTGCACCGAGACCAGGGACCCCACTCCAGCCATTGGCCCTCCACTAGACAAGAAAGACAGAGAAGAAATATATAGTGTAATGTTAGCTTGGATGCGTGAAAGGAAGAGCAAATGTGCAGAGAAACAAAGACAACAAACAGTGTAATGCTAATAAACAGAAAATGAGGGTAAAGAAATAAATCAAATATAATTTTCCAAAACAAAATGCACTTTTATTGGCCTATGGAAATCATAAATCTTTTAGGTTGCAAAGTTGGTATTATTATTTAAATACATGTCTATTTTCATTCCGTGCCATAAAAAGATCACACAAAGTGCACTGAGTAGATTTTCATTACTAATGCATAAGCAAAGACAAAAGATTGTATTTGTATACTTGCAACAACAGTGCAGTTCATTTACTGTATGTATAAAGCCTGTAACAATTGCAAAAGTCTTTAGTACCCCTACTATTAGCCTATCAGGCATAACTGAGTTCTTAACATGGGAACAGATAAACAAAACAGATTTATAGGCTTATGAATGCTTTAATATCAACATTTTGATATTTTAGTGGACTAATGTTTGAATTACAATCACCTATTGCATTTTAGCTGAAACCACACAACTAAAAAAGTTACAGCGCCTTTCAAGTAAAAAAACATAAATCAATGAATGATTTTCTACTACATACTTCTTGGAGTACATTTTCAACTACATACTTTTACTTTAGTAAATTTTACTTTTTGTATTGTTTTTAATTTATTGAATAATTAAAAATAATTTAGGTAATAATTTAAGTAATAGAAGCAGTAACTGTAGTAGTAGTAACAATAACAGTAGTACTAGAAGTAGTCATAGTAGTAGTGGTAGTATATTTTTTGGTGTGTAATATATATAGCAAAATACCCCAAAATAATGTTGTACCTATATTATACACTCAGTAGTTTTTTTTCTCAAGTATTATTTTGAATTTCCGCCTCTGTTATGAAATTTGTACTGATGCATGCTTTATAAATGAGCAGATCAACACAGAACAACCTAGATTATGTTTGCTTTGTGAAATCCTGTAAAGATTAGAAGAACACAGTGCTGTAAACAATAAACTTCACATAGTAATTCGGGACATGGGGCAGTTTGTCTTTATATTAACTACAAAGGCAATTCACAGTGAGAAGTGTTCCTTTTCCTGCTCAGAATGATGTATTGAGTCACACATTGAACACACAAGGGCTTTACGTAGAAGAAGTGATGAACAGTGCTGTAAATGTATTTGTCTAGCTCCCCCAACGGGACTCTATTGCCAGCTTTCTTTGGTAATGTGGTCAATCACGCTGTGTCTCCACTACAATGCTCCAGTTAGATTTGTGTCTTTAAACCACTAATTTACACTCACAGCAAGAATATAGGCATTTCCCTGTTTACAGTTGGAGTACTTATTAAAACAAATATGGTGCGTGTCTGAGAAATTGTACAAAATATAACACATGCATCTGTACTGTACATATGAAGTTGGCTGCTAAGTGGTTGTTTATACTGTGAGGGAAAACAGGAGGTGTCATGCAATACAAAGTCGAGCCAGATCTGCGCCTACACACAAGTGTTTGTAGTACATAAATTTTGCCTTTTGCACTAAAAGGGAAAGGAAAATTATCACTATCTAGGAAGTTTTTTATTTGTTAGTAATGGTTTGTTGTTTAGTTAGCAAGATAACTACAAGTTTTTAGTAAACCTCAGACATGGGTTTTTAAAAATGTATACATTTTTGGCGTAGATCCAAAGCACAACCCAGGAATTCTTTAAAAAAATTCTGTATTATTAAGACACAGTCAAAGATGCTAACTCCAGTCACAAGGGGACTGTAAAGAAACAAATTATTAGTTTCAATGGATTTCTAACCGCTGTGAGATGTATAGGGCTTTGTGGCTTAATGGATACACCTTTACATTTATGAGGACCGATGGTTTGTGACCCCCTTGTAGCTGGCACTGTAACTTAACCATTGCGAGATAGAGTCAATGCCTTGTGGAGGTCTACAAGGGCCTATTTAATATAGTTTACATTTATACTTAATTCAGAGTCAGTGATTTTTCCTATACATTTTAGCTCACTTTGATAACACCACTTCACAAATATCCAGATGTCCAGGAAGAAAAGATACATCAAAGCAGTTCATTGCCTTTGAACTGCCCAATATATATACACAGACACATGCATTTAAGCATGCACAATAAAACACACTCACAAATTTCCTCAAGGCCTTGAAGAAGAAAGTGTTATTTTTTATTTATAAATTATATATATATATATATATATATATATATATATATATATATATATATATATATATATATATATATATATATATATATATATATATATATATATATATTTTTTTTTTTTGCTTCTCTAAACCCTCTCTCCATCACGTCCTCCCCAAACAGCATGGCGAAAACTTCCCATAGGCTATACTTGAGATTATGTCTCGCTATTTCTTTGCACTTCATAGCCTCTTTGTCTGGCAATGGGGACAGTTTTATTTAAATATTATCCTTATAAAACCACTGCAGTGAAAAGGAACGAAAGAAACAACAAAATATGACTCTGTAGAGAACCTAAAATGTGCTATGGACCCTGTGAATACACTTCAGAGGAAATGATTTGTAATTATCTGCATTAGTGACATCAAATATGAAGCACTTATCTGGCGGTAAATGGTGAGTCACAAATTATCAGCTACTGTATAAGCACATTTGGTCTCATCTAAAACATAGGGTACAGAGAAAATCTACTTTTTTCATTGTTACAAATGTCTCGTGTATTAGTATGTTCCGCTCTGCATCATCTACTTTAGGCATTATTAGCTGAAGTAAATGAGAACAGACTGCATGACTTTAATTTATATTCTTTAATGTCAATGCTTTTAAAGTAAGTGGCTATAAAAACACTTAATGTAAAATACAAAAATACAAACTCAAAAGACAGAACATTCAAGTGGCACTACAACCTATTTTACCTTTAGAAATAAGGTCTGCATAACACTCGTATATGTAACATAACTATCTGCAATGGTATAATGATGTGTAGAAAGAAGATACCCATCAATATAGAGCATATATAAGGCATTGATGGCATATAATTAAAATTAATATTTTATTAGATACTATACTGTGTCAGGAAGGACATCTGGCACAAAACCTATGCCAAATTAATAAATAAGCCTTGTGATGGCTTCACTGGCACTAGAAGGAGCACGGCCTCTCCATTGTGACTTTATTTCAATCTGCACTCAGCCTTATTCCACTCCACTGGCTGTCTGATAAAGATGTCTCACTTGGACAGTCTGAGGCAGATTGGGAGAAAGTCCTGCAGTCCCTTCCACACCAGAATTAGATGGGGTTGCACTGGCGACTTATTACTGTGCTTGACAAGGTATGGCCCTAATAGGTAATCTCAGAGACAATACCTAAAGAGCTGAGCCCCTGGGCTGCTGGGCAATTTAAACCGAGCCAACCATAGAAAGACATAGGCTTCAAAGCTCAAGGCTTTACCAGTCTTAAAAAGGTACTCAGGTTGGGAAGAATCTTGACCCAAAGTCAGGATGGAACTAAAAGAGTAATACGGAGAGTATTACTGTTCTGGATATTTGTTATATGTCCATTTTGAATACTGTGACTATTTCTACCGAATAATAATAATACTTACTTGTCCACACTCTATCCACACACGCCAGAAAAAAAATAAGTTTGTTGGTCTCATCTGCCTGTCTAATATGGTGAATCCTGATACAGCCTATATATATTACTTGTTCTTGCTCTCTAACAAAAGCAAGTGCAACAAGAATGAATCAAGGAGGAACACATCTTTACAGCTGTACAGGTAAATTCATTTGAATCCATAAAATAAAATAACAAGTAATGGAAACCATTTTTTTGTCATGACCTGTGAGTAGAAACACCAGAAGCAGCAGTGAGACATGCGTGAACAAGCAGAAGGTGAATGTAAATGGGGATGGTACTAACCAGGACACACGGCTATGTTGCAGGGTTTGGTCTGAGCCTCAGGCCGTCCACACTCCACAGCCTCATCTGTGTTCACACACTTCCTGCTTCGTGTCCGGAGGCCCCGCCCACAGGTCACAGAGCACAGACTCCATGATGACCACTCCTCCCACAGCCCATGCACTGCAGACGCCCGCACATACCAACACACACATGGGGATGAGGGATGAGAGGAGAGGGAATGGGGCCATCCCAATGCAGGCAGACGGGTAAGAAAAACATGGCATATCCAATGAGTATGAACACACTCCTGAAACTAGGATGGAGGAGCTGATGCTGGGACCTCCATAAAGCTTTTCACAAAAATACAAAGCAAAAATAATACCTCTTAAAATACAAGAATTACTTGGAAAAAAAAGTATTAATTTTTTCTGAGACTTGAGGAAAACTATTTCCTCACTAAATAGCATATTGTACATTTTATATAACTTTTCATATTTATTTTTATTAGAAATGGTGATGGTATGAGTTGGAAAAATTGGTGGTTGCAGTAATAGTAGTGAGAGTAGTAGCAGCAGCAGTGGTAGTTGTAAAATTGGTTATAGCAGTAGTTGTAGCAGCAGCAGCAACAAGAGTTGTATTGGTAGTACTAGTAATTACCTTAAATAAAACTGACATTCAAAACTTTTTACTTGAATAACAATTGAAATATATATTGAAAAAAAACTGTACTTTTACTTAAGTACAGCTATAGATTACTTCTTCCACCTGTGACCCCCAAACATGTATTATTCTATATAAGCAGCCCTTTATGTTTGTGTGAGGCCTTACATCATGACAAGGTTAGTTTCTATGGTACCTTATGACGCAGTTTGCACTGAATAGTTAAGTACTCCAGGAGCATTCAATGGACCATACATTGTATATTGACACAGGAGTACATATGATCTGAAATTATTCAATGATGAAAAAACCCCACATATCTCAGTCTGACATTTTGCATGTAATTTGAATGCAGACGGTTGCTACACTTTTACAATGTCACTATAAAGGGCTTTGTACAGAGCTTTTCTTATACTTAGACTTCAAACATGAAACCCACAAGTAAGATATTAAACTCCTTTCCTTCACATTCCCACCCCTTTGTTGCTTTGGGGTTGAACATTCTATTTCATGAAAAGGACAATGGAATAAAACAGAACAGCGACACTGTAAAAAGACTGCAGATAATAAAGTTTTCAATAATGAAACATGTTAATTCAGTCAGTGCTATTCAAATTGGGCCATGTAAGATGAAAACAGACAAATGTGCAACACAGAAAAACATAAAACCCCTTCTGTCCTATAATATAAAAAGAACAATTATTAAAAAAGAATTGGTGATTGGGCTAGTAATGCATAAATTACAAGGATTCCGGGCAGCGAATGAATAAATAGCTTTGTAAGTCAAAATGGACACCTGCAGACCATGGCAATGTTATTGTCCTTTTATTGTGCAACAATGGGGCTTAGATAGGTCACAATCAAAAAATAGCTTCACAAGATTTGTATATTAGACTGACAATATAACAGCTATGGGAAGGGGGAGGTGATGCTATTGTTTTGTCAGGAAATGCATATTAATAGTTACTATGCCTACACACAGATGTTTTTCTAGCCCAAGGCCATACAAGCAAATACGCAAGTGTCCATACGATTATTACAGCTGTGAATCCGGTCGATGCCTAATGAATACCAAACATCTGAATTCTATCACTTTGAACTGACATTTGACAACATAGCCCTGCAGCCAGTGAAAGTGAAATGGAAATAACAGCATGCCCTATTCTGTCTACAACCTCAGTACAACTTCAATGCAAAGAAGATTATGCCTATAAATTGTAACACAATATATACTGTAGGCCTACAGTAGGATCTTAGCTGTATCTCACAATGGTATACTCCTTAAAGAATCCTCAAATTCCCGGATCCAGAGGGTCGTCCCGTGCCACACTTGAACTCATATTTACATTCTTGGACCATTACTGACTTTTCCTGAAGATTTCATTAAAAAAAATGTGCCATTGTGTTTCTTGCTAACATACTAACAAACCAACAGACACACAGCAGAGACAATTGGAAGTTTGTTGTTTCTTAAAACTTTATTTAAACTGAGCAATATGTGCAAGACATTGGAGGATACTGGATACTGTGTCTCAATCAAAAAGTTCAGTTTCTTAATAACCTTTGCTGTGTTGTTTGCTCAAATCCGGCTGACTCTAGTGAGTTACATGTGTTTGTGTGAAAGAGAAGGAAGTCAGATTTGAAGGGATGCTGCTAAAGGGAGAAAAGGGGGGATGAAGGGAGAAAAGTCTGAGAAATCAGCGGAGTGAAGATTGCTGGGTCTATGTGGAAACAAATCTAAATAAATCATGTGGATAAATAATTAACCTTGCTGTGTGAAGGAAGGCTCAGAGTAGCACAAGGAGAAAACTGAAAGAAGAAAAAGTTGGTGATATAAAGAAATAGAAAGTGCTGGGAACAAGGATAGATCACTCCAAACATGCAACACTTAAAATGTAGAAAGCTATATAATACAAATGAAGATGATTACTACTACCCTAAATCTGTGATCAAACTAAAGAATAGGCTGGCATAGGTTTTACACCAGATACCTTTTCTGACATTCTTTCTTTATTTATCCTGGCTTGGACATGGCACAAAAGCTCACTGACATGACCCCCTGTGGATGAATTTTTGTCTCCCTCCCTCCCAAATAATGAAAACCAATATCCCACGTGATGGGCAAGGGCACAAATCACTATAGCTACGAGAAGCCTGTTATTATATCAAAGCACTAATATAGCCAGACTACTCAAGTATTGAGAGTTGTTTCATTGCACAAATAGTCACGCAAAATATCTATTAAGTCTAAGAGGGTTATACTCTACTCTATTTCAATTTGTTTGAACTTATTCAAGTGAAAAGAAGTGTTCATCAAGTTATGATTTCAGGAAATCTACATTTATAAATTTAAAGTATTCAAACGTTCAATGTTTTGGTAAACATTGCGCAGCAGGCAGAAAAAGTCTGTTGTGGAACTGTTGATTCATATCCAAACAGTAATCCAGCTGTGGTGGTTCTGCTTTAGGTTCTAGGTATGGGTACACACATTTTTAATTTTTTAAAGAAAATGGAAAATATTTACAGTAGTCAAATACTAGATATTTAAAGAGCAAAACAAGATATGTTCTTATTCATTATACAAATTCCATCTATTTTGTACCAGTTATCACCAGTTATTATTATGACCCGCATTCTACCACTTTACCATCCCACAAAATACACAAACTCAAGTTATATAATGAATAAAAGATGTAACAGGTCTAGACAGTTCTGTCCTAATTTAATCAGACATAAATACATCTGACATCTTTTAATGTTAGCACTATTTCAAACTGAATGTCTACGTCTTGTCTCAACTTGAATACTGTTCAGTGGTATGGGTCCTGTGCATCAAAAAAAAGATTTCAGAGAGCACAAAATAAGGCTTCTCTGTAATTTTCATTAAATTGGCTAATTGGGATAAACTGCTATCTATTACTGAAGCTTCTGCTTAACCAAATTTCAAGACATTTTTTTTTTCCAACTAAACAAATAGCTTATATTATTGTAGACCAGAGAGAGAGCTATTTTGTAGAAGTTTGTTAACAATGAATGTGTGGAAAGATAAAAAAGTAGGTATTTTGACTCACATAATGGGATTATTAATAAATTATGATATCCTCAATGTACAAAGAAGTTATATTTGAGATATTGGATTTTGAATTGTGAGCTTTTCTCTTGAGAGGTAAACAGAGCCACGCAGTGGAATAACAAGCAGAGAAATACAATTTATTTGTGTTATTTAGCCATTCCGCAGAATTGCACTGCAGGATTGAAAAGATATTACATATTCAGCCAAACTCCATCGTTCGAAGTGAGTAAGCTGGAATCAGACTGCATAATAGCAATCAATTAGCCTGTAAAAGTGTGGGGACTGGTCCATCTTAGAGAAAAAATATCTGGAGATGAAGAATAGATACAGACATTGTGAAGATGAATAAAACAAGAAAGGAATGAGATGAAAAACAAGATCTCAGTGCGGATTAGCATTGTGTGGTATTAGCTACAGGTGCTATTTTGAGGTGAGAGTCTCAAACAAAGCGTCGAAGGGCAAATGCATCAGATATGACTTCTATCTCGCTCCAAACACTAAGCTTTTTTATTTAACAGTTTGAATCTAAATGAATCGCCTCTACACTGGGCTTACAGTCACTGAGGGAGGTGGATAAAAGCATGTTTACTGGAACCACCACTGAAAAAAAAAAAAAGAATATTCCCATAATGATCCAGGGCTGATCAAACAACAACAAAGTGACAGATGTGTGGTTATGCCCTTTTCACAAAACTAAAGTTCGCCTAAAAAGCACAGAATCGGCTCCGCGAGGTAGAAATAAAGCAGATAAAAGAGACGCTCAGGCCTTATCCAAATGATGCAAATGTAAGCAAGCTCTCCACATTTTATTTAATATATGCAGAAACACATGCGCTCCAGAATAAACATCCAAAGCCCCACATAAATAAGATGTGATGATAATGAATGGCTATTTTTAAAACAAAATTTACATTTAATTTCCCACTTACTGTTTGTGCCCTTATCGCAAGACATGTATCAAATTAATTATTATGATTACCATCAATTCCAGCAATTTTATATGGGGTCAAAGCGGAGTGTGACTGCATTTTTAAGGAAGGCTGTGGGTGTGTGTGGTTAGAAAAGTGTGTTACCATGACATTGTGACTATGTTGTGGCATTACCCCCCCTAAATTTTTTGCTTGAATGATTATTGAACGTGTTGTGGCGTTTGACTACTTGTTCACCCACATGTATAATGCACCATTGTTCCACAGCATCTCAAAATGTCACTGAGTCAATGGCAACAGGAGCTCAAAAGAGCAAGCGAATTGTACTACTTGACTTTGTATGCTTCGGACCACAAAATCTTTAAGTGCATATTTTTGGGCAGAGCAAAAAAGTTAATTTGCTAGACCAATTACCATCTAGTTTGCTTTGTCAAGAGCCAAAGCGATACTTCAAATTGATTATCTGTATTACCTTAATTTAAGAGTTTTACCGATGGAAAAACGAGGAGGAAAAAAAATGTCTATTTTCACTTCATTGGCTTTCTGTCCAAGCTGCTTTTCTTTGATGTTCTGTAACTTTTGCAGATACGTGCACACACACGCACGCAAACACACACGCACGCAAACACACACACACACACGCACGCAAACACACACACAGAATGGTGCCCTAAGTCATATCCGCCCACACTTCTGCTCATAATAGACTCCAAATTCTAGTTTGTGCACAAGAAGTGGTTAAAACATAACAAAATAAAACATTCTAAAAGCGTTGGGCTAGATTAGTGATGCAGGGGACCCAAGAGGAAGTGTTTTTGAGCTCATTTATCCATGCAACTTGAGGAGAAGAAGTGCATAGGAAATAACATAATTCATTTATGAACTTGGTATGCTTGTGAGAGTTAGGGATAGTGGGACTGGCTCTTGTGTTCTATAATATGATGTTAAGTTTGGTAAAGGGTGAATGCAGACATTGGTATTCAGAATTTTACACAATACATTTAGCTTGTTCTTGTCCTCTTCAAAACAGTTACAGCTCTTGGCAAATAACTATCATATTTTCCGGACTACAGTATTTTCTGTAAATCACACTTTTTTTCATAGTTTTGCTGGTCCCTCAACTTATATATCAAATTTAACATGAATCAAGGAGTAAACATCACAGTCAACACAACTATTACATTTCTGTTTATATTATGATATATTGCAATACGGTAAGAATGAAGCTATACATTTTTAATAAAATTTTGGGAAAATAATAAAAACTAATGAACATATAAAATGTAAAGAAAACACACACTGCATGACACTAAACTAAATAATGTAATTTTATCCATGCTCTGACAAGATGAAAATTATTCCCAGCACTATGAGGAAGTCCTTAGACATTTCTAGTAAGTTAATAAATTAAATAAGTTATGTGGGAACAAGATTTTGGGACATCACATTTTTTTCTTATCAGATGACATTTTGCCAGCTCCCATCACCAACTAGTTCGTATTTTTGCACAATTATAGCAAATTCTCGCAATTTAATTGCATTAAAATGCCTAAATGCTAACTGCAATCCATTATTTATAAGCAACCCGGTCTAAAAATAAAAAGATTTTATGCTGTCAACAATCACAAAGCATTTTATGGAAGCATTTTGTAAATATCTAGGTGGTTTGCAAGTAGCGGTCAAAAGCGTATTTAAACAAAAATTATCTAACGTGCGTGCATAATACTTTCATGGCTTTGTCTTACAAATCACGCAACACAAACAGCTCACTTACCGGTTCTTTCATTCCCAGTGGCTATACTGGGTTTTAAGTTCTGGAATCGGGACCAAAAAAAATGATAACAGCCCTCTTTAATGGCTCAGCAGTCCGCTCTTTCTTCACTGTTTTCAGCTGCGCGAGGGGCACGAGACAGGCAGCTGCGCAACTCACGGAGGCAAAAGGTTAAAGGTCACGAGGTGCTGGCGGCCGTGTGATGTCATTTATTTCAAATTATTAATAATTAACGAATGAATAAATGCTCTTATGAAGAACCACATGAGGGCTTAAAGCCACACAATAAATAAATAAATAAATAAATAAATAAATAAATAAATAAATAAATAAATACATTTAAAAAAAAGACCCCCGCACGTGCCTGCTTTTGACAACTACAGTCAGTGATGTAGAATAACATTGAGAGCTCGAGGAACTTCCTTACCAGTAACTTACTTGTTGGACTGGCTTTTTATGTTAATTTGGGCTATTCAGACCCCCTGATATGTTATTTATGCTATTGTGTAGCTATATAACGTAGTTGAATAACTTGCCTTTCCAGATTAAATGTTCTTGGGCTTGGATTTTGTGAAATACATTTTTTATAAATGTGACTTAGTCCAGTGCAGCTTATACATGTTTTTTTTTTCCTCTTCATGATGCATTTTTTGACCAATGCGACTTATACTCCGGAGCATCTTACAGTCCGGAAAAGATGGTTTACATCTAAATCTCCTCTTTGGTCTTTCTCTATGAGTCCTGTCTGGCAGCTCTAACCTTAGCATCCTTCTGCCAATATATTCACCATCTCTCCTCTGAGCCTCCAGTGCTGCCTCCTGTCTTTTCCTCTGAGCCACTGTCTCTAAACCGTACAACATTGCTGGTCTCATCACGGTCTTGTATACCTTTCCTTTCAATCTTGAAACTCTTGTACCAAAAAACACACCAGACACTTTTTTTCCACCCATTCCAACCTGCATAAACATGGCTCTTCTGGACATGTGTTTTCAGTTTTTCTCATTTGCTTTAGCTCATTTACTGAAACCTGGTTCAAGTCTAACTTTTTCCTCAAACTTATTGTTTCAACAGGATTCTCTGTTTGCAAATCACTTAAAACAGTGCTGTTCACACATGGTCAAAATTATGTTTCTTTAAATATAGAAACTTAGACATAGCTGCAAAAATCTAACATTTGTGAGCACTCAGCATCTGATTACAAGGAAATGACTTCTGTTTAAGTGTTTTCACACAGGAATCAAAGGAAAAAGGTCTCTGCAGAGAACCAGCAGAATGACTCAAAATACAGTATTGTTACAGAAAACATGATTTTTTTCAGTTTTTATAAAAATATGTAAACAATAAATCACATAGACTGAGGACACGTGTACACTGAGGTTGGCTCCATCACTAAAGAAGGTTTTCTCAGCAGCCATCAAATGAAGAAAAAAACATATAAATACATACCCTTTTTCCTTATTAGAATAATTTTTTTTTTATTGTTAGCAGTGCTCCCACTGACAGTGCTAAAGATGTCAGCATAAAGAATAAAGCTTATGTTCCTTGCTTCAGTTTGCTGTTACTGTAATGGTAATTTCTGACAGACTGTATACATACTATACAGAACACCCCACTGCAGGTTTACAGCACATTACAGTAACCAAACTGTTGTGAAATAATGTACAGTACAGTCCCAAAATCAGCAAAATACACATTCTCTTCTTACATAAATTAATTTGTATTGTATAAAAATGTCAGGTTGATTGAAAATATCCATAGTTTCCATAGTTGTGTAAAGTATGAACCAACTGCTGACTGCTCTAAATCAGTGATAGCTGCAGTTACTGAGAGCAGGACTCAGAGTTCTGACCTGATGTGAAAAAAGTGAAAATGCACACAAAGTCACCTGATGCAAAAACTGGCTTTTAGGGAATAATTTAAAAGTTTTGATTACATAACTTTTTGCAAAGAAACGCCTTTATTTTGAGAACCTGAAATCCTGTTTGGATTTTCTGTGTGACCTGTTTAGCAAATGACATTTCTGAATGGAGAAATGTGTCAAAGCGATTGAGAAAAACTGTAATGCCAGAGACAGTATGGTTTTCACTGTTGGCATACAAATGTAATTTTATTCATGAAATAAGGCTCTTCTAGTTCTTTGTCTGGTTCCACATTTTACAGTTTGCCACAGTTGTGAATATACTTTGGATTGCTTTTTGGACTGAGGGTAAACCAGGTTTGGGAAAAAGTCATTCCCAAATCAAACAACAATAATTAGCCAGTTAGTTAATGAACAAGTTGAGAAAATTAAGCTCAGTAAACACTTTTAATGACACACTTTTATGCTCTTTTAGCATCGCTCAACACTTTGTCTATTTGAATTTGATGCGATTGCACTGAGGCAATCCCCCCGTTGCCCCCACATCCCTGTGCACCCTCAAAACATCTAAGAGCCCAAAAATGAAATAATAAACTGAGCATAACACAGCAACCAATATCCCATCAAAGCCGTGGCTGAGGATATTAATATCGACAGTGAATGGAAAATGAGGCACTTAGACATACAAATCGCGTTGGCACATTTGCATAAAAACAAGATTAGCATATGCACTGACAGGGAAGGGAGATGTTCCTCTTCCATTTTTCTCCCCATTCCCCGATTTTAAGGATCGGGTTGCAAGAATGAAGACTGATTGACTTTTATGGCAAAAAGAACATATGCTCGCAAGGGGCACATCAAAGTTAAGAAAGAAAATTTGCACAACGCAGATAAAATTCATTATATTCAACAATTCCCCTATACAAAGCCAGTTTAATTCTTGTAGTACATAATATTACATACATAAAGCTGTGGGTGTTATGTTTCCGGCTTGTTCTCAATATGTCACTCAAACTGCGTCTATTATCAGGGAGATGATTATTTGTTTATGCACCAGAGAGCGAGCTCACTTGGGGTTTGTTCACGCAGTTCAAACCCAACGTCAGTTCAGTCGAAGCAGAGCCTTACTTCAACAGCAAAGAAACTGAAAATGAACAAATGGGTCCCTCCAGGGTATAATATTTTTAATTTGTGTGGCCTGAAATGACTGAATCTAATTAGGATGAGGATGAGAAAATTTTGAGCTTTAGTCATTTACATCCACTGCACACTATACTAGAAGAGACAACAGGTGTGCTCGTAAATAAAATGTTTCATTTGTAATGGTTTGAGGTCACCAACTAACTATTCCATGATGTTTTCATGTTGATTCAATTCTCTTTTCTTTCAAGTGTTCTTTCACCACAGCCAATCTGCTTCATCTAGCCCCATCCTCTGCATGCTTTTCTCTTGTCATGTCCTCTTTCACAACATCTACTCTTCCTCTAGGCCTCCTGTCTGGCAGCTCTAATCTAATCCTTTTATGAACATGCTGTATTCACTATCCCTTATCTGTACACGTCCAAACCATCTGAATCTATAATGAGATGTCCCCTTGATGCACTCATTCATAATCCCATCCATCCTTGTCACTCTCCAAATATGTATTTTAAAAGTTAAACAAAAAATAGTTTTCACACACTTAGAATTGTGTGGGAGGTGAAAAATAACCAGATACTTTTACTCAAGTATTCCCCAGTTCAACCCAGTAGTAATAGCAGTGCTACTTTTTACTATCACTCAAATTGACTACTTAGTTATTATTTTCATGCAACAGTACTTTTACTTAAGTACAGATATTGAGAAGCCCACTTCTTTCACCACTCATCATGTGTGTATGCTTTTCATACTATGTCCTAAAGTTAGTATGATGTTTTTTTTAGTATCTATATAGTAGTGTAACTTTATGAATATCTATATGAGTTAGTTCAATTCAATTCAATTCAATTCAATTCAGGTTTATTTGTATAGCCCAGTATCACAACAAAAGTCGCCTCAAAGGGCTTCACAAACAGTTGATCAAACATAAACGCACAATCAGACTTAACACACAATCAACACAAACAATAACTACACTAAACTAAACAGACCCAGGACACTCCTGTCCTTAGACCCTCCTTCTCGGTAAGGAAAAACCCCTAAAAAAACCCAGCTACGGGAAAAAAGAAGAAACCTTATGGAGCCCATATTGAAGGCAAGATCCTCTCCCAGGATGGACAGGCAATGCTAGTCCCTTAGTTCAGCTATAGGATCATAGATCAGCTCTGTTGTCACATTTAGTCAGCCCATAATTCAACAACAGCTGGAAGCAAATTTCTTGCACGTACTTGGCCAATGAAGCTGATCCTAACTCTGATGTAAAACAAAATGTCTGTTTATCTGTTACACTTTAACTGATATAGAGAAAAACATCTGGCTGTATACACAAGGAGGGACAGAAAGAGGAGAGCCATTACTTCACTTCCACTGCAATCATTGCAATCAAACCTAAACAGGACTCTTCATGGAGCAAGCCTAACACTTGTAATCAAACATGAGCCAAATTAGTCAGGTGTCCACAGTTTATTTAGGGACATCCAGACAGTACATGGTTTGTTGTCGACAAGGCAGGAGTCAGTCTTGCCTTCTGTGAGAAGGTCCGAAAACGCATATTGTATAATGATAAAACCCCAGTTATTAAACTGGTGTGACAGCATGCTAGCATCATTTTGAAAGAAAGCTGAAAGAAGAGAGGAGAGCTAAAGATAGCAGAGCCGTGATTGTATGACGGAGCTGTGGCGAGTTTAATAGCCCTGCTGACACTGAACTGAGGTGTTATCTTCTTCTCCGTCTGCCTCTGTCTGCCTCTCTCTCAGCTGGCCACTAGTGCGAATTGAAATGACAAGATGACATTTCCATTCGGTGCAGTTTTCCTCCCCAAAACACAGTTAGACATGTTTGTGCCCGTATGCGGTATGCATATATTTCACGCTGCCATTTGTATTTGCCTCAGTGTAAACAGATTTGACATTGATGTACTACAACCTATGTCAAAAATTACAAAAAATGAAAATACGCTTTTGGGAATGTTGAAGTCTTATTGTACAAATCCAATTTGATTTCAAGAAAGTTGGAACACGGTGTAAAATAAAATAAAAACAGAATGCAGTGACTTGTAAATCTCATTACACAACATTTTATTCACAACAGAATACAGATGCATTTAAAAAAAATATTGATATTGTTTGTCTAAAAGTGAATGTTTTTTAGTAGCAGTGAAATACATTTATTTAAAAGATGTTGTACAAACAGAAAAATACATTTCAAGATATTTTTTTAATTGCAATGACATGGCTTCTTCATGAAATTCATTTTAAATTTGATGGTACCAACCCATCTTGGATAGGGGCAACAAAAAACGGGTAACAAAAAATTCCTAGAGGAGCATTTTGCAACTAATTAGGTAAACTTATTGCATTCTGTTTTTAGCTACATTTTACACAAACGTTTTTGGAATTAGGATTGGTTTTCTTGGCAAAATTATTCAGCTCGTGTTATAAGGTGTACAATGGAAAAATAAACAGAAGAAAATGGTACATACCTGAACTAATAATCCCAGGTTCACCCGGACAGGAAGCAGTGTTGTTGCACATACGCGTTTCTCGTAAAGCACCGCTGCACAGTGTCCCATAAGGGGATGAAACACACGAGCGAGTCCGCACCTGCCATCCCTGTCCACAGGTCAGAGAACACACACTCCACTGTGACCACTCCTCCGCTGCCGGGTCACCTGCACAATACATATAAAAGCTTCATGTCAGGTTCTGTGGAGAAGAAAAGAACTGTCCCCAAATTTCACTGCAACAAACTATAAAGTAAAAAGGGAAACAGAAAAGTAGTCAATATTTTATTTATGTTGATCTTGATACATGGAGCTGGTTTCTGCAGTAGTGACGGGATTGTAGGTAGCCTGTAATTTATTATTAGCTGGGCCAGCCAGACCAGTTCTCTCCAATTCACTGAAATAGGTCTGACATCTCTGTGACTGACAGCAATCTCATCCGGCCACATGTTAAAGCTTATCTAAATGAGAACAAGGTTTGATGTTTTGTTTTAAATTGCTTCACCCTACAAGCATCTTTTCCTACAGTGTGGCTCCAGGTTTTGTCTAGTGAAATTCCAGACATATATAAGAAATGTTAACAGTATTTAGAGTGAAATCTAAGGCCACCATGATGAGCAAAAGAATAATCTGTATGTATTTTACACTGAAATAAATATACAGTACATACTTCATTAAACTGAAATGCTAAAGGCTAGAGAAATGAAAGTAAGTAGTTTTTCAAAAAGGATACACACTAATATTGTGGTGACAATACTTATTCTGTAATATTATGCAGCCTATATAAACAGTGGATCTGTCACAAAGCTTTTAAAAACTCAAACTAAATTTGAAGTGAAGAATGACATAGAATACTATTGATTTTTAAATAAAAGTGCAGCATTTCAAAAAGCTATGTGACAGTAATGCAATGCCCCACACACTTTTGAATATAGCCCTTTTAATTGTTTTAAAACTCTAAAGCTACTCCTTTCTATGTATGCTTGTTCTGCTCACTGTGCTCTAAATAAATGCATGTGAAACTGACAAATACGTTTGAATGCCTGGCGCACATAGTATAAGGCCGTTGAAGTTGCAAGACAACCATTAAGCTTTAAATTAATTAAAATCTCTTTGAATATTCATAACAGTTAAGCCGTATAAGATTGATGTGCTCTAAGGTGATAGAATAATAACCCATATGATTTATGAGATGAACACTAAAGGGGCTGTATATAATCAAACGCTGTGTGAGGTGTGTGTGTGTGTGTGTATGCTGGTGTGTGCTGTGATGGTTCTGGGGCATGGGTGAAGAAGACTATTCCTACTGTCTGACTCTTTCCTCTCCGGTGCCGTCCTTGAAAGAGAAAACATTAGTAAAGTCGCGTACACACCTCGTTCCAAATAGTTTATGAATGCCGTGTCCTTTGATGGAGGCGTCATCACACGGCAAAGGAAGAAATCAAATTAATTGCATGTCCGTTAATCGCATTACATCTTCATTAACATGCTCTGAGTCAAAGCTTAAGCTTGTCACAAATGCCTGCAGGAGTAAAGGAACAGGGGGAAGAGAGGGGAGGGGATAAAGGAGAAGAGAAAGACAGAGCCAGGGGTTTCCCTCACAGGGGGGACTTCCTCCTCCACTCTGCCTGCTGTTGTATAACCCCAGTGAGAAAGAGCCACCATGTAATGTGATGTATGCAGACAGGCAGTCCTCTTTATACATGTTGTATTCTTCATATCTTAAATGTTTGACAACATTAATTATTCAGCCTCTTTTTCCCAACAAGATACATTATTCATGATCTTAAAAATCACACACAAGCTCAAAATCAAACATGGCAAAGGTCAATTAGAACCAACGCCGTGGGCTGAATGATACTGTAAAATATACATCCCCCATAAAGAAATGCTTGAGAATGGCTTGTTGCAATTTTAAACACTGAACAAACCTTATAGTTTGTGTACAGACAATTCTGAGCCATCACAAGCCTTCTTGACAAAGTTAACTACTACACCAGACCTCACATGCAACTTTTAGTTTCCCACTTCATGTGCAAAACTAAACAAGCTTTTGATAATTACTTTTCTTTTACTACCAGAAGTAATTTTGCTGTGAGTGCCACAGGTTCTATTAGCGCTTCATTACTGTTGTATGAATTATCATTCCAATTCAATTGGTAGACCTTAACAGATAATAAATCACTTAAACTTAAACTTTAACTATGTGTTGAAAATTGTAATAGCGATTTTTAACTATTGCTGTCATTACTTCCACTGGTTGCTGATCCAAACAGGTGCCCACATCTCTACACCACACATAACTCACCTGTCTGTGCCTGAAACACACCTGGCTGGTCAGCTGATCGTGGTCTTTGGGTCTTCACTTTCAGATCATCGTCATATGGATCTGGAAACACAAAAATGAAATCAATATTATTTGTTAGAATCCAAAATAGTGAAGATGTATATATCTGAAGCTTTGCACATATTTTGCTTGAGTAAATACACGCTAGTCATAACCCACTTCTTTGGCACATTCACCAACATCAAATATTCCATTTGAAACTCTGGCTTGATCAATGTTGCAACACATGCATTCTAGCACACATCATATTAAAAAGGAGCAAATATTAAGTCCGCTGTCTGAAAGGGTATGTTGATTAAAATAAACAGATATTGTAAATAGAAGTAGTAGCCCTATGATTTCAGCAATATGCTCAGTCATTCACAAAAGTAATAAAAAAGTAAAAAAATAATCAAGGTAAGAATACAGGTTCAGCTCAAATGGAATCTTTGCTTCAGTGTTACAAGAGTCTGCAAGAGAAACTGTCTTAGATTTAAAAGATCATTTTCACATGAGTACTTTTTACCCAGGGGATATTTCGTAATGGGAGCATTTACGCAAAGTACCAGAGAGAACCGCATTTCCTAGTTAAATTATCCATATGAAACATTTGTGCGTGTATGTGTTAGGTTATATAACGCCCAAAAAATGATGACACTAAATGGCACCAAAATGTTCTTGTAGCATTTATGAGGCGAGGGCATTTAGAGCAACAGATCTGCACACACAGCACAAGAAGAAATGTCTGAAATTTTCCTGCCAGTTGCTCAAACACCCTTTGCTTCTAGCCTCTAATTTGGCCTTCGTCTGAAGCCGAGTCTTTGGTGGACAAACGGCTGTTTTACTTGATCCCACATTCTTTCATTCATACTAAGCCTCTCTCATTCTCTCGTTTTGTTTTGTTCACAGCAGGGTCAACAAAAGCCCCAAAAAACATATTTAAACACAAGAACAGCGTGTAACAGTGTTCGGGGAGACTGATAATATCTACAGCTGCCTGCTAAACTGCTGTTGTGTTGCTTGTAGTTCTTGGTTAGTGAACACAACAAACAGCTGGGGAGCTTTTTCAAATGTTTAGAAATGAATTGACCTGGAAGGGCACAAGGCAGTTTGATTACACATATATAACACATAGCAAACAGCAAAGGAAAAAAATCAGTTATCAAAATAAAAAATGTCCAAATCTGTCTACTTCACCTCTAACATGCAATGTGTTGAGTCTAGAACAGTAACTACAGCAACTGCTAGCAGTCAGCCTTTTGGCAAACTGCGTCGAGACAACAAATAGTGTATTAAGATGAAAAAATACCCATAGTCTTGCTATCAGCTCAGCCATACCCTTCACTGTATCTCACTTCCCCAGCAGCCTAGACAAGAGCCGCATCATCAAATATTTTTTAGCTTTATGCATCACCAAAAAGTCATGCTTTTTAAGTGTAATGGTTCATTTTTCAGCTAAACCTAGTACAAATCCAGCCCCATGAATATCTGTATATTCTAAGCTATCATTTTCCTGAGAGGGAGTCTATAAAAAATAAAAAAAATAAAAAAAATAAAAAACAGAGAGAAAAAAAATGAATGTCTAAAATGACCTGCCAAAATTACTATTCTATTTGTTACTGTGTGCTCTTTTTTGGTGCATGGCAGGACGGAGGAAAGAGTGGGAGATAGGGAAGAGAGTCAAAAGAAAAGATCAATATGGATAAACCCCTGAGTGAGCTGACCTTTATAGACCCTACTATATTGTTTAATGTTCTGGACTGCACTTTAATGGACACATCATCACACACTTCATCACCTTACCGTGCCCTCTCTCCTACCACTTTTTTTCCCACCAATTTCAGCTATTTTTCTCATCTCAAGGGAATCTTTGCCTCCTTTATCCATGCTTGTCTCACTTCCAGTACTACACGGGGGTCAATATCTGGGGTAGATGAGGACATGTGGTCAGTTGAATTTCTCTGTGGCACAAGCTATGTCTGAGGATCAAAGACAACACAAGGGTTTTGAACTGGTGCGAGCAGGCGGCACAAACTTTGCAAAAAAAAAAAAAAAAAAAAGCTGAAAAGTTGCAGAATAAAGTGGAATTAAAGTACATAATGTAGCAAAGCAGAACGAGCGTTGCACAAAGCAGACTGCTTACAGTGTTCAAAGACGTAGCATTAAAGATAAAAGGGTGTTTAATACAGAGCTGGAGCTGTGGCTTAGTCACTGTGAAGCCTGTCAGTCATTCGGGGGCTGGTGACAGTGATTTGTGTGAAATCATGTACCTGTGACTGACAGAGTGCCACAGGATATCGCTTTGGTTTCAATTTTTGTACTTTCTCAGACGCAGTAACAAAACCTCAGAGCAAAAGGCTGCATATTCTTGTAGTGGTTCAAGAGAAGTGAGGTTTACTATAGAAAGCCTGGCCTTCCGTTAAATATGTTGTCAAATTAGCATTGTCATTCATACAGGTATACTCAAGTACTGTTACTTTAAAAGAAAATGACTAAAGTCAGAGTCAAAGTACTGGTAAAGCTCATTTCTTAGAGCATGCGTGGGTCAGATTGCAGACACTGAAAATTTACTAAAATGTCTCCTCCTTAATTTCCTGTCATCACTCTGATGTCCTGTCTGGAAAAATCTAAAAGGTCAAAAAATAGATTTTTAAAAAGTACTCAAAAAATTACGTACAAAGGAAGTGCTGTTGCTACTACCACCATTACAGGGTAGCTCCTGTTTTTTCTCTTGAAATTTAGGATTAGGATTTAGGAATTTTTTAAATACTTTTTAATGCCACAATAAAAAAAAAATTATGCCAGTATTGCTGGCAAAAGAACAATAATCTGTGTGAATTTTAAAACTATTAAAATATCAGTACTACTCTGAAACTTATTGGTTTTATTTTAAGTCTAATACAGGTGAAATAACTCCAGCTCTGCATTGAAAATCTAAAAACAGAAATCATAAATTTCAGTGGTAACAGTGTTTACTGTGGGCATGTTTTTTGCCACAAATGTGCCTGCAACATTACACAGCCCACCCCATAGTAGACTTAGCTTTCAAAAACTTACTAAAATAAGGCACATTCGAGTGGGTGACTTTAAGGTTTTGGTAAAAATATCTTAAAAGTCACCCACTGAAAGAATGTGTTGCCAAATTTATATCAAACTTGCAAAAAAGACAGACTTCTCTGTTATTACTTACAAACTATTTATCTAAAATACATTTTTTTTTTGACGAGTACAACACTAAAAAACTTGACTTAGAAAATTTAAGACCTAGATGAACTAAATATAATAGCTGTCCATATGATTTAAAACTTTTAAGGCCTTAATTTTGGCAACATCAAAATTTAATACCTTTTTGATACTTGTATTTAATACCTGTATTATTGTGACCAGTACTACTACTACTACAACTTCCACTGCTGCTACTACAACTACTACACCTCTGATCCTACTACTATTACCCCCACAACTAAAGCTGCTGCTGCTACTGATACCACTATTACTATTTTACAGCATTAGTCTTCCTAGCTAATGTAAGCCAATCCTAAAATTGATGGTGCACTTTTGCTACAATGAATCCGTGGCAAACACAAACAGCATTTAAATTTAAACTATAAAAATATGATAATGTTCACAATAAAAACAACTTTATGATAATTTAATATCAAAAAAGCTAAGGACTGTCATATTGGTAACCCATCATGCCAGCTGCACCCCAATGGTGCAAAAACACAGCATAACAATTTATCAGAATTTATAACAAAATACACAACAAAACAAATTCATGAAAAATGACTAACCTTATTTCCTCATCAGTCAGGTGCTATAAAACATAAGACTTGCTCAGAATAACTATTCTCTTTAAAATACATGGAAGGAAGACACTGGGTGTTTCTCAAAACCCAGGTACCTTGCCTTGCCTTGAAAGTGATTTCCTCCAAAGCCACTTCTTTCTAATCCAAGGCAAGTGTCCTCCCTCGGTCCAAATAAACGGCTGAGGAACAGACTTCAGAGTGAACGAGCGGCATCACCACAGCCACACCTCCTGCCTGGTTTTAGTGTCATTTTTTCAGATATACTTGTGAAATCTTTACAAGCTTATAAATAATCTCAAATTTGCTAAATATGTTTTTAAAAGTAATACATGTCCATGGCCTTCCATTTTTTTTTAAAAAGCTGCAGTGCATTATGGGTGATTTTTGCCAATGCAAGGCAGCGAAGGATCCACTGATGTATCCTTGTTGAATTAGCCACATGTTAGCCAAACGGAGGACAGCTGCCTGGGAAGGACATGAACATTGGAACACGCCTTGACAGATGATGATGTGGATGCTTTCTGTGATGTAATCAAGGCAAGGAAAGGCAAGGTACCTGGGCTTTGAGAAACACCCACTGTTAAATTTGCACTGTTTTTCTTGTGTTTACTACACTTACAACCGCTTTATGGCAAGGTCTGTGTGTAAAGCCTCTTCAAAATAAAAACTTCAACCTTAAAGGTCAATATCAACGAGAGAAAAAAACAAAAAAACAAGAAATCTAGCATTTTTATTCATTATTTTTAGTGTTGGTATTTTATTGCTGGTATTTTGTTTTATAGTAGAGCATTTTAATTTTAAACTGGTTGTTTTAAATGTGATATAGCCTACAAATTAATTTGCAGTAATCTCTACAATCATTCTTTATTAAATAGTTTGAAGTCACTAAACCCTGTTTGTGCCATAAAATAGATAAAATTACAAAATAGTAATGTAAAAAAATGTATATATCTGTTATATTGTATTATTTTCATCCAGATATACAACATTTTGGTTCAAATTAGAAATGCCTAAGACAGCACATTTAGAAAGATAACTACAAAATAGCTTTCATGTTTATGCTATTATAATCACTTATAAATAATCAAAAACTTTATTTTTTATTCTCAGCTCAGACCTTTCTCTTAATTTTCCTTATTTTTCCTAATCAAAAGCTGTAGTAGACAGAGTAGCATGCCGAAGGACACTAAAGTCTCGTCCATGCCGTGCTGGTTCTATCACTCAGCAGGCACAGGCTTTTGAAAGATTCTTGAACACACTGCAGAGATCGCCGCAGTCTTGATAAACACACAAACAGAATTAGCCCACAGCACAGCGAATACCTAATTACACACATTAGCAATGACACCAGAGCTTTAAAATACCTTGATGTGGTGCACAGACATGCTGTGACAAACACCTGCACAAGAGCAAGTAAATATGGCTGATAAATTAGACCATAACAGAGGGAGCAAAGAGCGGTGGGCTGGCACGCAGCTGTGCTTTACAAGGCCTACAATGACCTGGTACCTTTATTTATTTGGATTTCATATTTTCATAATAAGACAAATGTAACTATTAAAAGTAATTGGTTGTAAATGCATACCTAAAAATAAACTAGAGACACCCAGAGAGCACAGACCTAAGGCACTGGCCCTGTCTAGCACTGGTAAAAATATCGTCACCAAACACTAATTCAAGAATCATCTAGTTGAGGGGTAAATGCTCTATCCATTATCTCACAAAATTTAAAAACCAACAAAACTACTCATTTGTTCCTTTTCTGACCACTTGTGGCCTGAGTTGGATATCCATATCTCGCAGTCATATAGAATCCTTAAAAGTGTTCTCAGATTCAGCCAGTATTCTGGATTTTAATTACTTATGTGCACTTTTACTGAAAATATCATGATAATCCGAGCATAACTTTTGAGTTATCTTGCTAACAAACTAAACAAGAAGCAAGATGTAACCTCATTGGCACAGGTAATCCAGGGCAAACCTAAGACAAGACAACACAAGACATCACCACATAATTACATTGATCCAACTTTCCGTGTCCAAAATTGGACCAAATTGTGTAAAAACAAAATGACGGGGAACCTAGAACTAAAGTAGGACAAAATTTATCTGGCTATTTAACTTAGTAAACTTATTCCTTTGCATGCCCTTATACTTTGTATTTTATATTTTTAAAGTTTCTTTTTTATCATAGTGATATTTTTTATTATTAGTAGTAGTGTTATATGTTGCACATTAGCACCGAAACAAGTTCCTAGTCTGTGAATTGTGTTGTTCACTGACAATGGCAATAAAAATCTTCTGATTCTGATTCTGATTCTGAAAAGCCAGGACTCAGACCAGCCACGGGCTGCTGAAGCTATGATATATAGTCATTTATGTGTTTATATGGCATATAGCGAGACATATGGTAACCTTGTGAAACAGATGTGTTAAGTAAATAGCTTGCAAAAAACATAGCGAGACACAAAACTGTTCATTTATATATGAATGTCTGCCCAGTCAGGCAAAATGAGCCACGTATGCAGGCACACACAAACACGCACACATCTATTTTGAGCCATATATCAAATCTGAGCTTATGGCTCTCTGGTGCTGTCCATTTACTCCAGGGTCCATCTGGGAGAGCCCAAACTGATAGAAGTGCACCATAATGGGCTTTTTATAAGCTACAGGACAGCCACATCCACTCCATCTGGCTCTCTCTCCTCCCCGCCTTTCCTCGCTGCGTGGCAGATATGAAGAGAGAAGTGGAATCAGGTTGGAGCTGGACAGCCTCTGCCTTACTACAGGGGGCTCAAGGTCAGTTATGTGCCTTCGAAATGGATTCAGAATCGAGTTTTCTCAGCCTGGAGTCGACCACTGTTTTCATATCAGTCTCTCATACATACACACAACACACCTTCACAGCCATACACGCGGATAAACACGACGCCTGGCAAATTCTTCTACCAGCAAATTGGCTTTGTTTCATTTCATTCTCAGTCTCAAATAGTCTTTTTTCCCGCCACATTTCACTCTGTTATTAGATATTTTCAACTCCCACACCACCTTGTCATTTTGTATGGCCTTACCCACAACCGCTGAAGATACCTTGAATTTTCCTCTGAAATACAATGAAAGATGTGACTTTAGATAGATTTGCAGTGTGTCAAACTCAGAGAAAAGCTGCATAGCGACAATCAAGAGGCAATCAATGCACCCATGGCCTTGGCAATTCATTTGAAGTAACATTAGTGCTTTGGATTGGCTTGATCAATTGCAAACAATTATACCCCAGCAGTGTAGGGTTTTACAATAAAGCAAACTAGCAGTGTTTACAGTCATGGCTAGTAGCATGCTAAATGGATCAATGGGAGATAAGCATTAACCCCCGGAGAGCCACACAAGCATGTTAATATCTCTATTTCAGAGTGTCACACATTACACAGACACAAAGCTACAGGCCAAATGTCTGGGTCCACATCTCATTGTCTGACACCTTGGCACACAGTAATGTCCCAGTGCAAACTCATTAACCTGGTGGCAGATAGCATTTAATCAAAATATCAGGCACGGTTTGAATGTCTAAGAACCAGAGCTTTTGGGGGATGTTTTTTACTTGCTTTTTGCCAATGGCATCCAGAAAGACCTCTGCAAAGACACTGTCTGAAAGAGATAGTGGACAGGTCTGGACTTTAACTAGTAATCGAGTAGTTATACAGTATCTCTCAATGTAAAGAATCCACATAAACTGACTGAATTTACTTAAATTGTCCCAAAGTGTAAAAAACAAAACAAAAACAAAAACAAACAAACAAACAAAAAAACAAAAAAACAACAACAACAACACAACAAATTTCCCTATGGGGCAATAAAGTATACCTTAACTTTAACCTCACTTTAGGTCATTTGTACTGACAAATATAACTTTGAACTTTGTGCCAGTTTTTGTTTAATGTGGATAAGCCCAGTGCTTGCCTAGGTATTAGCCATAAACCACACCAAGACATCTGCATTTTGACTCTTTAGCAGCAGATTCTACCATAGAATTGTTACCTGTCCTCCAGCTCAATTTTTAACTATAGGCCCCTTAGAAACCTATCATGTGACACTGACATCCGAAACCACAATGTATTAAGGCATGTTCACCCGCATAGACTAAGTTGAGATACTAAGTAAAATAGCAGTGTTTCAGTTTCAGGTAATGATGATTATTTTGATTCCACTGCATTATATCTCACAAATGGTGGTACTAGTCTAATCCTGACCCAGTCAGTTGTCATATAATCGAATAATTGTAATGCACTGTCCCGCTCCCATATCCATGAATCACTCTGAATAAAGTTGAATTTACCAAACCACTAAAAAAAATTACTATTCACAAAACAACAGTGATGTGTACATAATGTAGCAACACCATAAGACTGATTTTTGCACACATTTGGCTCGAGAGTGGCACTGTCGTTGCCATAGTAACGGTGTCATGCTGATGCTGAATGGTAGGAGTGTGAAGGGCGCTATGGATTCAAATTAGTGCCTACAGTCTGGCTGGTCATTCATCTGACCCAGAAGTGAATGGAGTTTGGACTTTTCCCAATTAAAGAAAATAATAATTTATGCTTATTTTGCAGAGCCAGAGCTGGAGGTAGAAGAGCTAAAGATGTTGAGGCTCTCTTTGGGAATGACGTGGATAGATAGGATTAGGAATGAGTACATCAGAGGGACAGATCATGGAAAATGTTTTGAAGATAAAAACAGAAAGGCCAGGTTAAAATTGCTTTGGCAGAGAAGGGATAGTGAATATACGGGTAGAAGGACAGCTGCCAGGTAGGAGGCCTAGACTTTAGACCAAGGAGGACATTTATGATTGTAGTGAAAGAAGATAGTTTAAATGAAAGAGGACGATACAGATGATAGAGCTAAATGGAGGCTGTTGTGACCCCTGAAAAGAAACAACCAAAAGGAAATGTTTTAATTATGCTTTGGTGGCAGCAAACAGCCTGTTGTTAACGTGCATAAAGTGTTTTGTGCCTATTTGCATTCTGTGTGCAAACATGTTAATACTGGTCATGCATGTTTATCGTTGTGTGACATCCACAGAACTCTACTGGTAATCAGCACACTGCACATAATGCTAATGACTAAACCAAGTGTTTGCATGAGCAGAGAAGACAATTAGCATTTGCCTGTGCTGTGAAGTGCATGCACTGCACAGCACAGTATGCACATGCCACACACAGCCTCGTGTCCCAACTCAACTGAGGACAGAGAGGTCAATGGGACAAAGCACCTGATATTCAGTTAATACACAAAGCCAACACAGAAAGTCAGATAAATCAGTGCTGGACTTGGTTTGAATATCGGTAGTTTCAAGAGTTTTATGAAGAGATCTGAAGTACAAGACTGGAAGCTCTCATTGAAAACAGACCCTACCAAGGGCTCTTCTTGTCGCCTTGAGCATCAAGCTGGATTCTCACAAGATTTGCGAAACAAGTTGACCATGGCAAAAGACATTAGCATATAGTTGCTGCTATACATAAAATCCTCTGGCAACGTATTACATTGTTTTATAATCACAGCGCTTTGTTTAAATTTTATTCTTGCAGGTGTAAATCTAAAACTAACTTCTGTTTCATTACTGACCCCTTCTGGATGGAGTTAGTATGTTTCCTTTCCTACATTTTTATGATGAGTAAACAACCATTGCTTACTTTTTGAGTTATCTTGCTAACAGACTGACAGACCAACTAATGCCAGCTAAAATATTCTTGGCAGATGTAATATTCTTGGCAGATGTAATAAACAACCCTGAACAAGAATCGTAAATCCGCAATTTCCGATAACTGTAATTATCTAATGTTCTCTTGAAAGGTCCGAGGTAATTAGAACAACAGGCTCTAACATTGGCTCAAGGATACTTTAAAAAGGCTCAGGAAACAAATCCACCAAACTAATTAAAACTGACAAGAAATTGCATCATTATTTATATCTTTAATGACTAACTCTGCAAGGAAAAACAGATGATTCAAATATAATATAGAGTAGAGTAGAAGTTCTCAATAAAAGTATTAATTGAGTACAAGTCAAAATAAAAGTAATCCAGTCACAGAGGGTCACAAGCCAGCATTCAAAGAAGCCTATAGATAAAAAGGTTTCAGCATGTTTTTCTTCAATTACTAACTTTACACCACTGGTCCTTATAAAAAGTTATTTTTCAGCGATTTTGATGTGTTTGTACAAGCGCTTATTAAAGACATTCCAGCAACAAGGGCTTCATTTCTGCCTCTTCAGTTACAATATGTTCTGTTTTGTTCCTGATAATGATGTTCCTTTCTCTAGTATAACAGTATTTTACTTTTGCATTATTGCTGTCTGTACTAAAAGTGCTAAAGCATTATTATTTCCTGCGGCTAGGAGATTCGAGGCGAGGCTTTGTTCTGCACGCCAGAGTGGAAAGAAAAAACTCTTTATGTAAAAAAAATACTCCCACCCTCCTCCTCTTTCTTTACCTCCTAGTGACCTCAGTGTGGCATATTGTTTCAGAAATTATGTTATATTGTCATCATTATTAAGGTTGAAGAAAAAGATGATGTGCTGCTTGCAATGAATACAAAACAATATATATACAAAGCTGTACTACTCAGACAACTATCTTAACTATCTGGAAGTATTTAGTGATAGAAGACATACTCATGTGTTTGTCTTCAGCATCACCAGCTCCGTCCACAGTTGCTTAGTTACCAGTTGGCATGTAATGTACAATTCAGTTCATGCAGGTGTGATTATAATAATTTCATGCCTTTTGGCTTCAATCCTCTCATACTTGTGGGGCAAAATGTGATTGCTGTTGCTTACCACCTCACGATCCATATGAACTCGTATACTACCAGTTAAAGCAAGCTTTGTTAATAAAATAGTAAAAATGATTTAATATGAATTACGAGTGGACAAATGTGAACATATCCTCCCAGGTCACATTAAATGACAACCTCACAACCTATAGGGGTCGTAAACGGCTGGAACCTACCCCAGCAACGATGGGCCTACGGTGGGGTACACACTGGACAAGGGCCTGTTAGTTACAGAGCTGTGACAGGGACATACACTGACAGACAGAGAGTTCACTGTAACAGCACTCAGAAAGATCATATGATTTTTTTATTAAAAAGTATAAGAAGTATAAGACCTATTTTGCCACAGCAAAATACCTAATATTTTTGTGCTGGGCTTAGCATTAGGCCACACCATTGAGCAGTTCTCTCCACCATAAACAAAGCACAAATGCTTTGAACATATGAACATATTCTTTGGTCCCTTGTCTGTATTTATGATTTTCCTTTTGGCTTCTTTATGTCTCTAGATAAAGACAGCACTCATTGATTTATAGTGATTAGCCATTAGCCTAATTCAAACACAAATGAGACCTTAATAATGAAGTGTATGTATAATAAGTACTAAAGGCTTTTCATACGTTTGCCTTTGTTCTTAAGTAAATAAAAAAAAGGTTCCATCTGCTAATGTCTCCAAGCTACAAGTCACTGGACACTTAGGACTATTTCATTAAGGACAGAACAATAAATACTGCATGGAGGATCCAGAGGAATAAACAAATTGTTTTGGGACTTGTGTTTCACATTACTTACGTGCTGGCATGGCATATTGTACAAATACAAATTAGGTAATATCATACACATACAAACTATGTACTGATTATGGGAGTCATGCAAAATACTGAATGCCTGAAAACATTACTACTGCAAAAAGGCCTTCTCTTTTGTTTTGGCGCACCAATTACACAGAGGATAACATTTGACTTTCTAATGGTTAGGGGCTACACTGTCTGAAATCCAAGTCAGAATCCAAGGGAACTAAAATCACACTGTAAAATTTATAAACAGAAATCTGAACAGTGTTGGGCAATTTCTAAAATTCTAAATTTCTTTAAGTTTTTATTTGTTTTATGTTAAATAAATTGGTAAACAAATGAATGGGAAAAGCTGCCACATCTATGCTCAAAATGTCCATGTATCTTTCTGATGTGGTGGCCTCACAGACATGGTTACATATGACATTATAGATCAACACATACCTACACAAATAGATGTCTTGTGGGCAAGTGGTATGGCCTTAACCAACAGTGAAACCCCCCACAGATCACAAATGAGCCACAGTCAGAACAATATTCACCACTCAAGGACTTCCAGACCATCATTTGTTCTTGAGATGAGGCTTTTCTGCTTGCTCTACCCTGCTAGTAAATGTTCCTGGCAATTTAGTTGAGGGAGAGAGAAGGTATTGCACACTATCAGCTTAAAGAGCACAACCACATGGATGCATTCTGGAGATCAGCGGGACCAACATTAGTGGAAATTTTAAATAATGTTAACTTGAATGGTCTAATATTATGGCCCTAAATTTCTTTCTCCTGCACAATAAAAAAGGTTTGTGTGGGTGTGAACCTGTCAGCATGCAAATCTCTGGTATAACAGTAGGATAAGGGCCACCACCATTACAAATAGTGAAACTGGGAGATAAAAATAGTTTAGTAGGAGTTTGACATTGCTTCTTGAAAATGCATGTTTTTCCCAATTGACTGAAAATTTTCATAACTTCAATTACATCTTCTGCTGGCTGACAAATAGATAAAAATAAGTGATAGAATACTGGCCCATCTATGAAGCAACCAGTCCTCGCAGCCGCTCTTGCACTTGTATGTGTCTCTGAAATTATGATCTTTCCCTGGTTCTCACTGCCTTCTAGTGACACCATCCATCTTCTCACAATTCTTAGACAAAGACGTGAGAGAACTGACACACGCTCAAACCTTTTCTCACATTTTCCTCTCAACCTCCTCATTCCTGCCTTCACTTGTCTCTGTGACCTACTTTGCAAATGTCCAACAATAGCAACTCCACACAGCATGAATTGACTTAAAGCCGATTGAAACTTAACGGACTGTATTAAGTGGCGTAAGGTCCCATGTAATGCAACGTACTGACAGTATAAATTACCCAAGAATAATTTAATATTAGGCCATTATGACTGCCTTGCCTCAACAATGACTGCTATTATTTTAATCCACAAAGCAACAAGTGAAGAAGTGAAAAACTGCAGATGAGAAGAGGATGTAAGAGACAGATTCACACATTGGACATAGAGGAAAGAAGATTTATAATTTTACCATGGCCAGAGGTGGAAGAAGTATTTTAAATATGTATTCAAGTATTGTTACTTTAAAATGTATGAAAAAAATCAACATAATTATTGATTGTAGTACTACTATTTTTACTACTACTAATAAAGATCTCGTACTACAACTGCTGCTAATACTACTACTAATCATTTTATGACAAGCATTACTACGTCAAAAATACTACTACTATTACTACTAAAACTACTGCATTTGCAACTGCTACTGCTAAAGCTCCTAGGGTTAATCCTGGTACAACTACTACTAATTGCTCTGCCACTTGTACAGGGGTCAAACATACTTTTGTCAAAAATACTTTTACTACTATTACTACAACTAAAACCACTGCTATTGCTACTACTGCTGCTAGAACTCCTACTGTTAAAACTGCTACTACTAGTAATGATTTGTCTGCCACTTGTACAGGGGTCAAACATACTTTATAAAACACTTTTATCCATTTATAAAATAACTTTAGTAATGTGAAAGTATTTTCTTCTCAAAAATCAGAAACTAAAAGTAAAAGTACTTACCACCACTGCAACGTCTCTTTGTTTAGCATTTTTGAGTCTCAGGACACCTCACTATCATATCTCTTTTGCTCTTCCTTGAGTATCCACTAAGTCTTTCTTGAGAAATCCCTGAGTCAGCCGGACGTCGCACTGATTAATCACTTGAGTACTCTTAGCCAATAGTCACATTGATTCACTCTACCACCCCATGGCTTTTTTTTGTCCAGTCCCTAGTCGAGTAGCACTATCTTTTGTGACGAGAAGCAAGCCCTTACCTCGGGCCATATCTCTGCAAGTCTCTTCAATGAAAGGTCATCCGTGTTGGAGACACTTGAAAGGATTCTTCACTTCTATCTTTGAGAAACAGAAGATACATGCAAAGACAGCTAGCAAATCCCTGTGGGCATTTATAGTCATTTGAACTTTGACCTTTAAAACTGCATTGTTTTGTGTTATCATGATCAGAAACAGGTGGAAAGGTATACTTTTACTCAAGCACTTGTACATAGTAGCAGCAGCATTAGAAGCAATAGTAGGAGTAGTATTGGTAGTAGTAGCAGGGGCGGTTCTAGGGGGTGGCCAGTGCCCCCGTAACTGTGAGAATGTGCCCCCTAGTGGACACCCCCCGGAAGTGTTCTAAATGCTTTATGAAACTCACACATTATATTGTAAATTTGTTTCAAGGGTTATTCTAGTATTATAAAAGGGGAAAGATGTGTTTATCATGTTTAGAAAAATGATATAGAGCTCAACAGTGACTAGCCACGCCCGGTTCTGGAAGTACAATTTCTATTCATTTTTTGCCATGACTTTTTGAAAAATCCATATATTAAAGGTTCAACGGCTCGAGGGAGGCTAATCAGCTACAGAGTAACTCATGGCTATAAAATGAGTAAGTTTGCTATAAACATGTATCTGAAACTTGTCAAAAGGCAAAGTTACAAACACATTTTGCTTAATTTGTCGTTTCTTTTTGATTGAAATTAATTGTGTTATCATCATGAGTTACCACATAGCTGCTTAGCCCCCGCCAAGATTTTAAACTCTTTTAATATACCGATTTTTCAAAAAGCCTATGGAAAAAATGAGAAATTGACTTCCAGCACCAGAGGGGGACGGGCACTGTTGAGGTCTATCAGAGTTATTATATCAACTGTTATTTTTATAATAAGTCCCAGTTGGTTTACATTAAAATGTCTCATGTACCCCCCGGCAAAATAGCTGGCTCCAGTGTGGCCCCTCAGTTACAAGTGGTCTAGAAGCACCCCAGAGAAGTAGCATTGTTATCTCTGTTGTCATTATTCTAAAAGTAGTGAAACAAATATAGCAGGAATATCCACAGTAGCTGTTTGTTAAGTCCTTTTACCTCTTGAGTAAGTCTTAAGTAACAGTACTTTCACTTAGATACAGATCTTGAGGACTTTCTCCCCCTCTTATCATAAAAGTGCCTATATACAGTACCAATAATTCTTCAAGAATATAGTTTAAATCACAGCTTCCACATCAGCGTAAGGGCCGTACTGTTTCTGCTGAAGATCTGAACACGACTGATTCCTTTTGCCAATGTTTCACCGAATGCCTTGCTACAAATTGACTTGGATGCTTCAAACGGCATTCAATATCACACAAACATAGACACAGGCTAGTTCATGTAATAGCAGCTCTATCAGGCGCTCCATAGGTGGTATCTACAGAAGAAATGGAAACACGGAGACAAATGAACAGGCAGATGAAAACCACCTAGCTCGTGCGTTCAGACATTCCCATCACCCCTTAGGGGAGGCTGGCTGTGTGTGGGTGTATGCAAGACCAAAAAAAAAAAAAAAAAACAGGACAGGGAAAGGGGAAATGGTTGGAAATGCTTTGCTTAGCTCAACCCAAAACAGTCATTACACTGAGAGCCTAAATAGCTGCACTTAAGTACTTGATATTGTGGAGGCACTGCAATGATGCTTGGCTGCAAACACACAGACAGCACTGGAATGAACAGGTACAATTAACATATCTAAGTGTGTTCAAGAGTCGTCATTTGTGCTTTCACCAACAGAATGTGATACCATAAACTCACTTTCACTTTTCAGAAGATCGTGTAGAATAACCACCACTATTATGCAGTAATAATGCAATAAAAAATATGTAGTTGACAATATTTTAATGACAATGTATGGAAACTGATGTTGAGAATTTTGCATTGATTTACATGAAGTTATTACAAGAATGAAACAAAACTAACAATGTTTATAACTCATTGTTTATTCAACATCCTAATATTGCAAGTTAGTCACATCCATAGCTTACAGTTTGCACGTACGTACGCATCTGGCAAGCCGGAACTGAGGCTCTCTCAGTTTTTTTCATTGTATGATTGGACAAGTGAGGATTTTACAGGCCAAAGCACAACTGCAAACATCAGCAATGTTTGAAAAGATAGAATAAAAGAAGAATAAATCGCCTGTACTATAGTTATCAGCAAAACTAATATTCGATTTAAACATGTTTACTTATTTTCATCTTGGAACACATACGTATGAGTCATTTTTAGGAGTTATTCTGTGTTACCAACTGTGTTTTTTGGCATTGAAGTACCCAGGGTGTTTTCAATGCCTCATTAATGCCATCATAGCACTAACAACTCCTAAAGCCAACGGTTGATAAGGGACACTTGAGCTGTCCAAGCAAACTACTACAAAATACTGCTGCCCACGTACTTCATCAGATGTAGCAGCTGTATATGCTGTACATTTGAGTGCATGAGAGGTTCGTGTGTGTGTGTGTCCAGGGAGAGGGTAATGAGGACCACTGGGGCTCATTTAAACAAGCAGGGTTCACTAACGGAGAAGCGAGCTGCAACTTCACTGTCCCCAGAGCAGGCCAAAGCTGAGAAGCTCCACTGCTTCCTGGTCATATAATCTCCAGTCTTCATTGCATCAGGACGACGCTTCTTACCCCAAAACCAGCAATCCCCTCAGCGCTATAGGGCTGGTGCTCAGGATGAACCCCTTTGCACTAGAAGAGTTGCCTGTGGGGGAAACGCTATCCAGTTTTTTTTTTTTTTTTGGGGGGGGGTTCTGTTTTTTTGGGGGTCACAGTGGCTCAGTTGGTAGAGACGCTTGCCCACTAACCCGAAGGTTGAAGGCATACTGTGGTTCTGTCCTTGGGCAAGCCACTTCACCCACTTTGCCTATATGAATGTGCAAGTGTGATTGTTTGTGGTGGTTGGAGGGCCAAAATGGCAGCCAAGCTTCCACCACTGAGACTGAGGAATGAATAAATAATGCACCAAATTGTAAAGCCACTTTAAGGGTCTAGAAAAGCACTATATAAGAATAATGCATTTTATTATTATTTTGCCATATCTAATCTTTGCCAGTTAGCATATGGTGTGGTGCAACGTGCAACCCAGATTTTTATACCAAATATGTGTCTACGTCCATACCAATGTGGACATACTATAGTACTGAAAATATTAATAACTTAAACACATCTAAAAGAACTATAGGAGAGACACGTATGTATACAGTACCCTCATCACCCCATTTTTCTGCAGGCCAACCCACTGCTTAGCCCTCTCTGTGGTGATGGGCAAACCCATGAGGCCTGTTTGTTGCACAAGCACACTCATGCACACACACCCAACTCTCTGCAGCTGCCTTAAGGGAACTCCCTAAAGCGTTTATTGACCACTGAGAGAAAGTGGCTATTAATCTGACAAAGGCCTAAAAGGCTGTCATGCTTCTGAGTGAGTGTGCGCCTGCATGGCATGTTCACACATAGGTGCTTGTCATCAAATTCTTCAGTACCACTTATGTAACAGAGGTATTGGTCTGTTGGTAAAATCCTAAATAATTGCAGTAATACAGCACATCTCCCATAGAATATAGGCATTTAAAATATCATCTGAGCAAAGAAACATAATGTTTTGACAATTAAAAAGTTTGCCATAGTTATAGCAGTTGCCTAATGGCCCTAATGCATTTGTGTTCTCAGTCAATTTAGCATATTTTGAAAAAAAGGTGTTGGAGCAGCACTGATGTTAACCTCTCCTAATATGCTGTAGAGGAGATGAAGATTTTCTATAGAAAAACTCATAGACTTTCAATTGCAACAGCTTGCATTCAGAAGTGTAAGAAGGGAAAAAAAGGTGAACAGGATTTTTAATCATATTATATTATATTGGTGGCTATACCATGACCTATAAAATGAAAGTAGTGCAAACAAAAATGCATACAATTAGGCAACAAGAAGCTCTTCGATGGCACAGACCTCAGTCAAGTCGTCATAATAATTGTAAAGTAATTATTTATTCATTTGCCAACCTCTTGTGATTGTAGTTAGTGTGTCGGCAGAATGTAGGATTTCATGGGCGCTGAGCTTTTCTTGTCAGTCCTATATGATACAGTGATGAGATGGGGCAGAGGAAAGTGAGATGGTTCGGCTGCTGAGATGGAGATGGAGAAGGGTGAGGTGGTTCTGCTGCTTAGAAGGTGGTGATGGAGATTGAGATGGTTCTGATGCTGAGGTGGTGGTGATGGAGGACGATGAGATGGTTCTGCTGTTGAGGTGGTGATGGAGGAGGGTGAGATGGTTCTGCTGTTGAGGTGGTGATGGAGGAGGGTGAGATGGTTCTGCTGCTGAGGAGGTGATGGAGGAGGGTGAAATGGTTCTGCTGCTGAGGAGGTGATGGAGGAGGGTGAGATGGTTCTGCTGCTGAGGAGGTGATGGAGGAGGGTGAGATGGTTCTGCTGCTGAGGAGGTGATGGAGGACGATGAGATGGTTCTGCTGTTGAGGTGGTGATGGAGGAGGATGAAATGGTTCTGCTGCTGAGGAGGTGATGGAGGAGGGTGAGATGGTTCTGCTGCTGAGGAGGTGATGGAGGACGATGAGATGGTTCTGCTGTTGAGGTGGTGATGGAGGAGGATGAGATGGTTCTGCTGCTGAAGAGGTGATGGAGGACGATGAGATGGTTCTGCTGTTGAGGTGGTGATGGAGGAGGATGAGATGGTTCTGCTGCTGAGGAGGTGATGGAGGAGGGTGAGATGGTTCTGCTGCTGAGGAGGTGATGGAGGAGGGTGAGATGGTTCTGCTGCTGAGGAGGTGATGGAGGAGGGTGAGATGGTTCTGCTGCTGAGGAGGTGATGGAGGAGGGTGAGATGGTTCTGCTGCTGAGGAGGTGATGGAGGAGGGTGAGATGGTTCTGCTGCTGAGGAGGTGATGGAGGACGATGAGATGGTTCTGCTGTTGAGGTGGTGATGGAGGAGGGTGAGATGGTTCTGCTGCTGAGGTGGTGATGGAGGCGGATGAGATGGTTCTGCTGCTGAGGAGGTGATGGAGGAGGGTGAGATGGTTCTGCTGCTGAGGAGGTGATGGAGGACGATGAGATGGTTCTGCTGTTGAGGTGGTGATGGAGGAGGGTGAGATGGTTCTGCTGCTGAGGTGGTGATGGAGGCGGATGAGATGGTTCTGCTGCTGAGGAGGTGATGGAGGAGGGTGAGATGGTTCTGCTGCTGAGGAGGTGATGGGGCTGTGGAGGGTTGCAGTTCAAATCTAAAAAACAACAACTGAAAGACAGCAAAGGTGGAATACTTTACATTAGGACGTTTGAGTGATGATTGGCTGAAAGGCTGAGGAAGAAGAATGAGATTGTTTGAGAGGAAGTAGAGTGGCAGCTTTGTTAGTCTAGCATTCGAATTTATGTTGCTAACAGACAAAATGTCACAATGGCACAGTATCCTTCAAAAAAATATCTAAAAGTGACTAACTATAATCACAGAGATGCAACAACAAGTAAAAAACTTTGTCAAAAAACTTCATCCACTACATCCAGTCAATGTAGTGCATTATTTTGTTTCTATTTTTGCAATGGAGGCATTACTCTGTCAGCAAAGTCCTGATTAATGTAGACTTAGTAATTTAACAATTAGCGACATTGTAAAAACCCCAAAACAACACAAAAAATACAGGCCTCCCATAGGTTAGCGTGCTAAAGGTCTGGCGTTTTGCCTGTGTAAGTCCAAACAAAAAGCAAGGTGAGCCTGTCTAACCTTCCATTCCAGCAAATTACCGTCACACTGTTAGTTCTGCCAGTTCAACACCCCAGAGGCAAACCCAGAGCCTGACAGAGCAACAAGATAATGAGAGGACCGAGAGATGGACAGACACCACTATGGAAAAACAATAAAGGACATCCAGCAACTTGAAAATGACTGTGTATTTGTGTGTATTTGTGTGCATCTGTGCAAGCAGTAGTGCCTCCATCCATCAATTAAAGTCTTAACTCTAAAAACCCTCACTTTTCATCTTGGCAACAAAGCAACAACTTATTTGTTGAGTATTAAAAATTTATTCTGTGGGACAGCGAGGCCATGAGGTCAAAGCAGCGAGGGAAAACAGATCTGTCATATGTCTTTGTGTTTCTCAGCCTAGAACATCAACTTAGAGGAATTTGTCTCTAGAGCCTTGTTATATTGTGGGCCACTGTAAGAGGGCCATTTGCTATGAAGTAGGCTAAAGCAAGAGAGATGTGGTCTCTGCTGTTTAAATACAAGCTTTTGTGAAATTGATTCATCATTGTTGGACTTGTATGAGTTAAAGTTGCACTTGTTTTTCTCTGCAACCAGTATGTGTTAGCAATGTCATGAGTGGAACCTCATCAAGTGTGACTGGATACATTTAGCACGTAGCATGTGCTAGCAGATGTCAAGCACAATCTCCTCTGAGTAGCACAATTAAAACAACCTCACAATGGGTACATGTAACATTTAGCATGTAGCATGTGCTATCAGATTTCTGGCCCTTTCTATACAAAACAAAACACCATGTTAGCGTGTCATATTAGTGTGTTAGCATAGGCCTACATTGTTTTCATGACATAGCTATGCTAAGTAATTAGCATCATCAAGTGCCACAACAGTCTTCTAACAACTGACATATAAGTGCATTACCATTAATTATTATACAGAGAGATAAATTTAAAAAATGGATGAAAGAAAAAAACAATAGATTTTAGACTGTCCTCCTTGTCCCAGATGGACAAAAAACTGAATGAGACTGGACATTGGTAATATATTAGACATTTCAGAGACAAACAAAGAAGAAATAAGGTGCAGCTGGAGGGCTTAAGCCATTACACAATACATAAGGAACACTTAGGATCTAGATCTAGGTATGAATAAACATAGGGTGACCATATTTTGGTTTTCAAAAAGGAGGACACCAGGAGTGTGGTGAAATCAAGAGACAATTTTAAATTTGAATGTAACAACATTGGATTTTAACTTTGGCAGAGGTAATGTGCCAAATGCTGAACTTTTTCATGCCCGTGAAAATTGCTAGTTTACTAATACTAACTTTACTAATTTTCTGTAATATTGTGTATTTTTGATGATCATATATGATTTTCAGCATCTACTACAAAGTAAAAAGGAGAGAAAGGAGACATATAATGATTTTAATTCTCTTTGAGTTCAAAGACAAAACTCACATTTTTAACATGAGCTGCTTATATCTACACAGACAGGAGCATAGTTGGATTTAAGTTTTCTATGTTTTACACAATTTTTAGTGGTTCCCCAGCGGGGCCCAGCTCTGCTCCGCCTGTCTCATCACTCTGAGCCGTGGACAGAGGCTCCAGAGAACACTACAGGCTACAGAAACTTTTGTCAGCACGTCTGCACAAATGTTTTATGTTGCTTTATAATAACACAGCTAAAATATTGTGATATATGCGCACCACCACAGTAATGCACACTTTAGATCGCGTCATTCATTACTGCACGTATAATTATTTCATGAGCTGTTTATGATTGAATCTCCATGAGTAAGAGGTCAATTATTCTCAAATGAAAAGTGATTTAAAGCTTGACAAGTGTAGAACACATCCATGGACTCTAAACTCCCTTCAGTGTCCATAATTTCTAGGTATATACTGTTATTGATCAGGCTCATTAAGCCTTATTGCGCGATGAAGCACGGGGCAGTGGCAGGTGCCCCAAAGTCACTCTGCACACTTAGCATTTGCCTATATCGCCTATGCCACGGGTCAGCTCTAACAAATATTGCCGCTTTACTCACTTTTACTGAGCAGACTATAGCCCACATCCCTATCCTCTGCTGGGACACAATGTGGAGTTAGTTCAGACCAGTTTCTGTTCGAGTTAAACTTGAGTTCGCTTCTCTAATCTGCGCACAATGAGAGATATGCAGTGAGCACAAGAGAGAGATGAAAGGAGATGAGCAGCGCAGGTGTATTTTCAAAAACGTGTGATTCACGGCGGGATGAAGAGGGAAAGCGTATGGAGCACTCTGTGAATTGATAAAGTTGCAAAACCCTGGAAGGAAATGGTGCAATGCGTTCTGGGAAACACACTAAGCGTATAACAATGCCGTTTGACTGATGTAAACTTAAAATCCCAGACATTTTGGGGTGATTTAGAATTTCTGGCCAGACGGTTTTTAAGGTCTCAACAAGAAGACATGTCCAGGGAAAGGGGGACGTCTGGTCACCCTAATAAACATGGAAACAAACAAACAATTCCGTGTGAATAAACAACAATACAATAGGACTGGTTACAATGATTCATCACATTGTTGGACTTGTTTGAGCTCAAGTTGCACCCATGTTTCTGTGTCCATATGGATGCAAACTCTATCCTCGAGTGTGCACACAGTTAGCATGTCCTCTGTGAATGATTGCTACGCTAAAGTGCTGCAGAGAGAAACATGGCTTCGCTAATCCTTTGATTCATTGCTGGTGTGGGAGGAATTTGCATAGCAGGCAGACTTTGGGCAGATCTGGGCTCTCGTTAGTCGGGAGGGTTACATACTACATCATTATCATCAGGCGTGCATGACGGTTTCAGCCACTCTTGCCCTTGCTCATAATCTTCAAACAGTCACGGACAAATGGGAATGGTGGTGCTCTGTGGCAATGCATTCTGGGTAGAGACTGCTATGTCCTCATAACTACTAATGGTGATGAGATTACAATTTATTTACCTCTGAAAAAGTATAATGGAAAAAATCTTTTCTTCAGACAATTTTAAACTATACTGGCTATACTGTGCAACAGAGGAAGAGGTATAGTACCCTGGGGATGCTCTAGTTCAGGGATAAGTGCTTTATCTATTGAGCCACAAAGCCCTATATCTCACAATAAAAAAATTATCCATTAAAACTAATACATAATTTACATCAATTCCTGAAAATGCATTATCTTCTGAAAGACTGACCAACTGACTAACTAACAGACTATCATCAACAACAATGTAACTGATGGAAACTTTTCTAGTAAAAAAAGAAAGCATTGGTCTCTATACTACTACCAATAGAACCACTATAATTGATAATGGCCACAAATAACAGTCCACCTACTATGCTCTCCTTTAATTTTTCTTCGGATCCTGTGCCCCTCTGGCCAGTCTAATCAATACATGCTGTGATGTGAATCAAGTAACCACTTATACCATTACCGCACAGTGTAACATAATAGCCTCAATCGATACTAAAATTAATATCACCTGCACTATCCATGCATTAGAGTTCCCATGGTGATCTGTGGTCACTCACTGAGCTGTTGTCACCTGTCGCCTTGTAGTTTATTGTATTTATTTATTTATTTTTGTCGACACAAGTCCAATACATTTCCCACTCAGCGTCTATACCTGGCAAGTTTGCTGCAGCGCTTTCGGGGACATGGCTTGTTATGGAAGACATGCTGACGAGTGCCGATCAATAGCGACTCCCCAAATGTCCATTTCGGAGCAGCCTGCCCTGTGTACTTGTTGGTGTGTGTGCATATCTGCTGTGTATAAGCAAAACACTGCACTGGGTATTGTAGGATAGACTGTCACTTTACTGTGCCCTTGAGAGAGTCTGCTTGTTGCATGGTAAAGGGATGTGTGTGTGTTGTTTGTGTGAGAAGGATTTAGATATCAGTTTATGGGGGGATTATATGGGCATTGTTATTTTTTCACCATGAATATTTTACCGTCATATAAACAAAACTCAATTTGAAAGCAGCTGTGCACATGGGACACTCAGAGAGGTAAAGATGATTTGTGGCTTTGTGCCAAGTGTGTTGCCATCAATGTAAATTCATTGAACTAAGTTTGTGGTGGGCAGATCTGAGACTTAAGTTCCTGGGGTCAGGTCTCCAAATATAGCGGCCAGATCCAGACTCAAGCTTAGGGTGTTCTATTTAAAGGGTAAATGCTGTGTTTATTGAGGAATAGAGTTAGTATCTTTGGCACATCTCACAGTGATACAGAAAATTCCTAGATCCACAAATGAATAATTTCTCACCTTTCCTAAACATTTCAGCAAAATCTGACCATTGTTTTGCGTTCTCTTCTAGCACACTGACAAACAAACCAAACCACGAAACAACAACATGAATATTTTATCAGCATATACACAAAACTCAATTTGAAGGCACATGGGACACTCAGAGAAGCAGAGATAAATTGTGGCTCGGTGCCAAGTGTGTTACCAACAACAAAAATTACAGGTCATCCGGCACAGTGGGGAACAAAACACCTATCCAATTCCATTTTGAGTATGAATGGGCTGCACTAGGACAGGGTGCCTTGCAACAGGATGCTAAAGAAAGGGGCCTGAAATGGAGACTAAGGCTGTTTCTTCTTGCACGAGTCTTAAATCCGCCATGGGGAACTGCTGGAGTGTGACAACCAGGGTGTCGATAAATCCCGGGCGCATTTATTTCCTGCAAGACCAAGAGAGCATACCTTGTTTTATGTTCCCTGCAGAATTAAATAGGAAAGGTGATGCCTACGCCTTTTCCTCTTATTTACTCTGTTAGTTACATGTTAAACACCTCACAAGCATCATAAAAGTACATGGCATTTAAAGTCAACATTTAGGATTTTTGCAGATGTTTCTTTGTAGCCACAGTTGTTTTGTAGTATTCTGTGCTGTGTTTTAAATGTTTTAGTGTTTAAACACCACAGAGACATGATGTTTTCACTATTATAAAGTTCACCATAGTTATTGCAGTTGCCTAATGGGCCCATTTGTTTATGTTTTCAGTCAATTTAGCATATTTTGATTTAAAACAAGAAAAAGGGAGTCAGAGCATCACCAAAGTTAACCTCTGTTAATGTGCTGTGGAAGAGCTGTGGATTGTAAATTGTCCATTTTAAACTGGCATTCAAAAGTGTAAAAAGTAATAATAATTTAGAAAGGACATCCACAACAGTTAGTGGCAACTATACTCATGATCTAATAGCCTAATACAGTGCAAACAAAACCATACATAAAATTAGCCATCTAGAAGCAATTGGAGAATGCAGATTTGGCAAAGAGTTTATTCCAGATGCCCTTCCTGACACAACGCTCTTTATTTATGCGGGCTTGGGACCAGCACAGAGAGTAAATGGGCTTGTGACCCATTGTTTAGTGCTGCTTGAAGACCACAAGCATCCCATACATCCAGTACTGATAATATTTTTATTTATATTTTTATACCCAGCCATCCTGAAATTAGTTGCAAAACACTCCTCAAGCCGTTTTATTAGAACCACTTTACTTTTTGTTGCCCCGTCTCAAGATGTGTTGCATCATAAAATTCAAAATGAGCTATTATTTTTATGAAATGAAAAAAACACCTGATATGTCATACGCTTTTGTGAATAAAATGTTTTTAAACAATTTGCCAACTATTGCAGTGTGTTTTTATTCCCATTTTACACATTATCCCAACTTTTTCCGAAACAGAGGTTGTAATATGATGCAACAGCAATAATGAAAAACAAGGGACCAGTACAAAGTGCTTAATAAATCACCACATTCAGTCAATGGCATACATATATGGAATAGCTAGTGTGTACACATTGCTCTATGGACTGCTGTGCAAAAGATGTAATCTCTAGTGAGCGGTGGGAAGGAGGGAAGAGAAGAGGGGAAGGGGGAGGTCTCGCAACACTGCTGGAGAATGTCTGAAGGTGAGAGTTATCTTGGAAGCAAAGAGCCATGGATGAGTGGATCAGAATGACAAACACTACAGGTAGGCACACACACGGCTTCTCATGTGCTTCTGCCGAACTCACGGGGCTGGATTTCCTTCTCTCGTAATGATTTCTAAATAGGGCCCAGGTTGCCCAGGGATATATTTAATTGCCACACAACGGCTGGTGATGGTAATGCGTGCCGACAAACAGAGAGGAAAAGGCAGGGGGGGAAAAGAGTAGCTAAGTCACACTTGTTTTGGAAGTAACGTTGACTTAGCAAGGGCAACTGTCAGTCAGTGGTGTATGGTGGTGTTTGGGCAGTTGATGGACATGTGACAGATTCAGTCCAACTGTTTTGGGCAGTTGGTCTGAAGCCGTCACATGTCCGCTGCTCACTCATAGCTCTCTTGGACAAACAAACACACGTGGCTACCTTCATGCCAAACCATTGTTCATCCTCCTGGTCTATATTGGAGCCAGTATCCCTCACGCTTAGATTGTGTCCCCAATGGGCACAGGCCGAAGTGGCTCACTGTATGTAGTATATGATAATGTAGTATTTCATAGGGTGTCATCACTACCCTGTGAGACTAAGCGCTGTACTTTCTATACTCCCGCACACTGTCACTTCCCACAATGCACTGTTCCCTCGACGAACATCCTCATGGCACATAAAGGCTTAGAACTGCATGCATTACAATGTGTGTATTTCTCTCGCAAACAAAAGGACAAAAACAAAACCATACTTAAGCCAAAGGTTGAAACAAATGAAAAGAGGGGTGTTTTTACAAAATATGAGTACATGAAATTTTACCATTGCAAGGACATTTGACTTAAAAACCCTATGCCAAATCAATATGCAAATCACAGCAGCCTCAAAAAGGGAAAAGCCAATAATAAAGAAAGTCAAAATTGCATCTCTAACCACTTTCATTCAAATATGCGACCATCACTGCCCACTATCTTGACACATTGTGGAGAACTTTGAGTGCACTATTTTTCAGTCACTAGACATTTGGACACCACTCTAAAATGGCATAATCACTATAATGTGCATTAAAGAGGTGATTTCAACACAGCCAGGGTTATCATGGGTCCTGTTTTGTACCCGTGTGCCTTTTAAGAAGTTCTAATACAGCCATTCCCAAAGTCAAGAGTGTCACTGCCCCCTTAAACAGGAGAAAATCCCACGCGAACAATAAACTGTACTCTATTTAAAAGACTGTCATGTTTTTCTCCATATATTTCTATGAAAAAGGATACATATGCAGATACAAATACTAAAACTTTATTGTCTGACTGGATAAATACTTAAAACCCTTCCATACTGGTGTTTACTCTGTATGGCTATAGACACTGCAGTGTATGGATGTGTGTGTTCCTCTACCTGTATTAGGATAAATAGCCCTGTCTATCATGTAAAGCTGTGTCTGGCAAACAGATTCCCCTCATGTCAGGCCAGATGAACACAAATGAGTTCCCTAGAGGAGATGTTTCAGGGGGGAAGAGTCTCCCCGTGACACTTATTGTGAAGGGCATCTTGTGGGTAAAGAGGTGTGGCTGACATCTGCGAAGTAAATAAGGCTCTATGATGCATCACGCTTTAGACATTCGCAGTTCAATGTCCAGAAAACACCAAAAAGATAAAAAATAATCAGTATAAATATAATTAGCAAATCTCATGAAAGAAATATAGACCATAGACAACAGGTGTTGAAACAGAGATATTTTACCATTTAATTGAAAAATGTGAGTTCACTCTGAATGTGATGGCAGCAACACATCTCAAAAAGGTAGGGGTGGGGCAACAAAAGCCTGGAAAAGTAAGTGATGCCAATAAAAATAAACTGCTGGGATAGTCTTGCCTGTTTTTAATACATTGCCTCTTGAGATCCCAAATACCATGAGCATCCAGTACATCCAATTCCAAAAATACAGACTTTCTAAAGTGCTCCTTTTAAAGCATATACTAAAATGTTGCCATGTGACAAAATGCTGAGCTAACCATTTTAATACAACATCACCTGCTTTTCTAGCCCTTTGTTGCCTTTTTTAAGACATGTTGCTCCCATCAAATTCAAAATGAGCTATTATTTTTTTATGAAATGGTAAAATATCTTAGTTTCAACACTTGCTATGTTTATGGTTTACTGAGAATGAGAATTTCAAATCATTGTATTTTGTTTTTATTGTGGCCCAACTTTTTTTTTTTTTTTACTGGGGATGTGCTTAATGGCAAGTTCTGAGTTGTGCTTCTCATGGTACACTGGATCTATAACTTCATCCTGTCTGCATTTCTTCATAACAAATACAATCTACTCACTTCTAGAACTGGATGGAGCTGCACCTATAGCGGCGTCAAAATAGCATTAGATAACCACTGGTTGTCAACGGCTATGGCACTTTGACTATCACTCCTCCTTACAGATGGCCAGGCCTGTGCACACTAAATCACTGCACTGTACCAAGAGGTAATTATAGTGCCACTGTAAATCTTCCTGATGGCTTGGCAAGTTAGATCATCTCCCCACATGGCCACATATACAGAATCATACACGTGTGTTATAATATGCATATTAACATATACAGACTGGAGAACAACCACTGTGGGATCAGGTGGACAGTTGTTTATCACATGGGCCATGGCTCTGCTTTTTCCATGCACGATTTCATCATCTCTGAACCAGATTAAAGTCGCACCATATAAGAAAAAATGTAATAACTATGTTAAATGTTCATTTTGAGTTAAGTTAATTTACATTGAAGCAGGAATACAAATCTCTGTAGGTAGTAGGTCTACTTGTGTATACTGGGTTACAAGGCCACACCAGGAGCCAGGGTTAAAGTAAAGGAATCAAGACTAAATCAATTCTGTTTTTTAAGTTTGGTCTCAACACAAATTTATTGAAGACAATGACAAAACATTAATTTAGTGCATATAGATTCAAATCAGTACATTAGAATATTTGTGAAAAGTCTATGATAAGCTAACACATATCAGTGTGAAACTTTTGCTGTAGATTACTGACACATATGTAGTTTAATGTATTTGTATGCAAAATAAGCATTGTATAAGCAAAAATATGCAAATTTGAATTCATTTCTAAAAAACAATCTCAGAATATTGGACAGAGCCAGGTTTAAAATTCTTGATTCATATTGTCGACTTACTACATAAAAAGACTTTTACAGAGAGTATTTTGGTATCTCATTTTGTCTAAATTAAAAATACTGACAATAGTCTTAAAAAATCTTTTTTTAGAAGTAAAATGCTCAATTAATCAGGCTAGGAATTACATATCATGAAATATTTCAATAAAAGCCTGCAAAATATTGTTAAGCACAAGAGGCTTGAAAGTGCTACTGAAGTGGAGCTTTTTGACTCAGAGTGTGTGAAAAACTAATTTCAAGAAAACGGCTTTTGAAATTAACATTTCCAATAAAAATCTATGAACACACATTGAATAAATGTATTATTTTATAACTAATTTGGACATTTTCTTTATTTCAGTGTTAAAGCCACGTGTTAAGGGAGCAAACTATCCCAAAACCTCAAACTTGAAAAACAAAACAAAACAAAAACGTTTGGGCTGTAGTGTCTCCTCTCCTCAGTAATGAATTCAAAATGAAAGATATATAAATTATGTACACACAGAGTGAAACATTTTAATCCTTTATGTATTTTATTGTGATGATTTGGGCTACCTTTGATGAAAACCAAAATTATATTGCGATCATCTTAATCACAATTAAAATGACTTCACCCTGTGTGTATATCTATGTAATATATGTGTTGTTTACTACTACTAAAATAACTTTTCCAGTATTTGAACTCATTAATGTGTGCCTATAAATCTATGTCAGATGGAAGACTATAACATTATTGCAATACATTTATTTTCTTGCACTATGTATAATACATTTTCTGGTATCACAACAATTAATTTGCAATAGACTCGTATTGCGCAGCCCCAAAAACTGTTCTTGGTAATCAAAATGCTCCAAATTTAGTTGGAATTCGAGGCCCTGCATGAGTTGACATCTGACTGGAATATTGCCTGGTACATTACTGACAGTTTAAACACAGATCCACTCATATCAGTAGCTAATTACATTGCAGCAGGCATGGACAGAAAAAAAGAGAAAACTTTTTTTGGAAAAGGGAACAATGTTTTATTTGTCTTTTAATTACTATGTAGATTGGATTTATTTGGTGAGCACTGGCTGCTCTCCACTGATGCTTGGCAGCGATGTGTTTGCTAATATCCCCGGTCTTACTAAAACGAATCATATGCAGCACAAGTTTTACATGCTGTCCATATAAGAACAAGAGAGAGAATAAGGACTGTGGTGTAACTGCAGTAATAAAATTATAGAATTTAATTTTAGAAGTAAGGATTGTATTGTGGGTACATTTTCTGCAACTGAAGGAAATCATAAAAATAAACGACAGACAACTAGACAGAAATTTAGACTATTTGTTCACAAGCAGAGGAGTAAAGTAACTGGATTCTTTTACAGAAGTAACTTTACTAAAAAAGTAGTAAGGAGTGTATTCTAGGAAATAATTTTAATTTTGGACGTACAATGTTATATTTACTAAATTTATAGGTCAAAATGAGTAAAAGTATGTTGTGTGGCTAGGTGGGTAACATGCTCAGGGTCATAATAGTAACACTACCATGAGTAGTAGTAGTAGTAGTAGTAGTAGTAGTACTGTTTATGGCAATAACAGAAGGAGTAATAATAAGTGTAGTCAAAGAATAGCAGTAGCATAGCAATAGCAATAGTAGTAGTAGTAGCAGAAGCAGTACTAGCAGTAGTAGATTTGTACTACAGTAGTTGCTTGTAATCTGTACATGTTTGATGATGTTTTTTACTGAGTAGTTGTACTTCTATATTGTATTAATTAGAATGATCAGTACTTTTACTCAAATACAGCATACGAGTGCTCCTTCCACCAGTGCAGACAATGTTTAAATGTGAATAAGGATACAAAAAATATAAATACAAGTACATATTTAATAATAATAACAATGCATTAGTCTTATATAGAACTTTTCTAGACACTCAAAGTTGATTTACAATTTGCCATTTTGCACCTACAGCCCCTCCAACCAGAAACCTTGAGGTTAGTGGCCAAGCATCTCCACCGACTGAGCTACTGCCGGCGCATATTTAGTAATATTTATTTATTTCAGTACATGCATGCAGCTAAGAATGAATATGACCATGCATAACAGTAAACAATAGCCTTCTACAGGTTCCACAGTCATCCTTGTGCAGTAGCTGTATGGTGTGGCTTTGATGCCTTTACCACATGCCCCATTGAGATTTGCACACCACATCCACCTCCTCTTCAAAGTGAACTTTATTCATCATTAAAATTTCTCGGAACACATCAAAAGAATCTATTCGTACAGGTGAAGCACTCGCACAATGGTACAGTGTCTAAATGCTCCGCTCTTCACTGTACGTGAGTGCTTGTTCATACACAAATGTCAACACAGAATGGGTTTGTTTGAAAAGCCTCACTCTTATACAAATACAAAGACTTACATTCAAACCAAATGTCAGGGCTGCCACGCGCAGTCACTACTTCAGGTCAGCAAACATACTGTCTGTTCTTAAGTAAAAGGACTGTTATATCAATCTGAAGTTTACTAATAAAAAAGATCAGAGCATTTGAAGGTCGTTTTGTTGCAGTGGCACAGCATAAACTACTCCTGTTATGATTACTACTGCTATTACTTGTACTAAAATTATTTTTATTACCTCTATTACTTTACCCTTTCTGACACAACCTTCGGCATTTATCCAGGCATGGGACTGGCACAAGGAGTATGCTGGCTTGCCACCCCTTGTGGCTTGATTACTACTGCTGCTATTACTACTATTATTGCTAGTGTTACTGTTACAACTAACCCTACTCACTGCTACTGAAAGATCTACTTTCCCCCTAAAATGTACTCTGGTAAAAGTAAAAGTATGTTATAATTACTTTCCCCCTACTCCAAATGCCCATGAAAATAGCCAGCTCTGGGGACAGCGTCACATGACCATGGGCCCAGGTGCACGATGGGATGTCCGTCTATTTTCTGCAGTTAATCGATCACATGGAGTTGCTGGAGCTTGACTAGGAGTCAGTGGGCCAGAGACTGATATAGACTGTGTGCACGATACAGTAATACATCTATGTTGCCCATTATTAGGGAATTGGTCTACGATCTCTCTAGAGCTGCACAGGCCTTCTGAGACACCCAGTAGCTCTGAGTCTCACTCCCACATACACATATAGTGGCTCCCAAGGGTGGTAGGCAGGGTTCTCTTGAGGTTAGCTAATTTGGCCCACTGGTGCCTACATCACTTCTCCCTTGCTTCACTTGTTCGCCTCCCACTCGCTACGTCGCCCTGAACTTCTGCAAATCTGACTCCACTCTCCACCTCCTGAGTCTTCCTGAACATCATACAACTTTCATTAGATTGAGTGATGTGACCAATGTAGAAGCCTCCTTTAGCCCCTAGTCTCTCGATCTAAAGAAGCAAAATCCCACTCTGAATCACTGACCATTGAAAAAGCAGATGATTTGTTATGGCGACGCCGGAAAAAAAAACTCTGAAAGGAAATAAGATTTAGTGCATGTATATGAAAAATGGAGACAATTATTTTTCTTTGCACCCTTCATTGCTGTCTTTAGAGAACAAGTCATTTTGTTAAAGTAACTGCCTGTCCATGTCTAATAAAAGAAAGCCCCACAATTTTGTTCTGCACATCATCAGTTTCCAGCACAGCGTGTACTTTCTGATAATTCATGTGAGTAGCAAGTAAGCTAATACTACCATTTTGCCCCGAGACCTATTGTACTTTTGGAACATGCTATAAATCATTATAAAAAATAGCAATTGCATTGTAATAATAAAATAGAGGGAAACATTATAATTAACCCTGTTTGTATGACAGATGTACAGTTAGGCAAGAAGCCTAGGTATGTGTTAAAATACAATATAACGTATATCAATATTTCACAATACTGCAACAAGGACAGTACTTTTCCAATGCTATTATTTTGGAAAACATCTCCTGTATACTAGTACACCTCTACATGCACAACATGTATTTAATATGTATTTAATATTCAGATTTAATAATCAGAATTGTGAGTACTGCAACTGTAATTTACAAACAAGTTACCTTTTTCTGAGTAAGCAACAAAATGTTTGGTTGGTGGTTAAACTGCAATAGAAAGTAAGCCATGAATGTTTGCATAAAAATAATTTATGAAAAATAATATGGCTCTTCATGAATATGAATACAGTATTGCCCAATAAAATATTGCAATATTTTCCAGAATTCCAGATTTTTATCTTTTGGCTCTGACCTTTCAGGGCTGTCACAGTAATTTGGGAAGTTTTTCAGAGGACGCCCTTCCTTTCACAACCAGTCACATAGTAGGCAATGTGGGTAAAATGCCTTGCCCAAGGACACAATGACAGCATGCAGTGGTCAGAGCAGGAATTGAACTACCAACCCTCTGGTTAGGGGGCAATCCGGTTTCTCCTGTGCCACGCTCGCCCCTAATATTACTACTAATTACCAATACTAATATAAATGCTGGCATGTAAAGCTGTATCTGCAGTCGACCTCCACTGTGGTATTTTGTTTTACTAGAACAGCCAAAAGTCAGCAAGTATACCTAAACTGTCATTATAATGGGAAGCCAAAGTTCTTGTGAGATGTAGCCTGTGTGCAGCCAAACACCACCTTGCTGTGTACTTAATGGAAGGTACACATTACGCTTCTCTTTTATTTTGATTTATGACATTTTTAATGGCATCGACAAGACGTTGGCTCATGTTATGTTGTGCCTGAAATACAGCCAAGGCTTTACACTGTACTGTATCGCAATCCATACTGATCCACCAGGATGATTTGAGAAAACGGAGCGGATATAAATGACAAGACGCACGCGTGTGTGTGTGTGAGTGCCGGCCTCACTGGAGTATAAAGGGCCTCAGTGCTCGGGCTGCTCAGACAGAAAGCCATAGCTCATGAGTGCAGAATACTAATATGCTGCCACTGCCATTCTGAGCCCACTCGCATACAGGAAGGGTTATTAGGACACCTGTACCGGACGCCTGCACAGCGTGAAAATAAACACAGCCTACATATGCGCCAATCAGGCAAAACATTATGGCCACTAGCCTATTATTATTGGTGGTCATGTTATGTGTTGCTTAATATGCAGCCCTATATGCAATAAACTGTGATGCAATGTATTCTGACACCGTTCAAACAGAACCAGCATTAACTTCTTCAGCACTTTGAACAACAGTAGCTTGTTAGTTTTATCGAACGGCACAGACCTTCACTCCCCATGTGCATCACTTGTCCCTGGTTCACTCACTACCATTCCTTCCTTGGACTAATTTTGATAGAAACTGACCACTGCAGACTGAGAACACAGCCATACAGCTGCAATCACAATTTGTCCTTTGTCAAACTCGCTCAAATCTTTACACTTGCCTATTTTTCCTGCCTCTAACACGGCAACTTTGAGGGCCAAATGTTGAATTGCTTCCTAATATATCCACCAACTAACAGGTGCCATGATGGAGAGATAATTTATGTTATTCACTTCACCTGTCAGTGGTCATAATGTTATGGCTCATCAGTGTATGCAATGTAACCAATTTAACAATATAACCAAAAACATTTTTATTAGGGCCGGGAATCGATTAAAATTTTTTTACTAATTAATCGCAAATCTGAAAAAACAAAAAAATCTACCAGTTATCAATCGCAATTAATCATATTATGAATTCACGTACAAACACAAAATTGTAAATTTAGAACATTTATTTTGAATTAACCTTCAAATACTTTACTGTAAACTTGTGCAATGACAACAAAACTTGCAAAGAAAATAAATTAATAGTCTCTTTGAGACCTGTAACTCAGACAAAGCTTGCCTAAATAAGGTACAACCAACAAATGCACAAAACTTACCTAAAAAGCATGTGTAATCTCTTAGAACTTTAACAAAAATAAGTTTAATTCTTCAATTAATAACAATTGTGGTTCACAACAGTGTAAATACTATGAACTGTGTTACTCCAGTGGTAATTGAACTCATCCTTGCATAGACTGAACATAACTTTTGTTTTGTCTATATTGCTGTCTGGTGACAATTTAAAGTAGAATTGTCCATTTAGTAATGTGTCTTTTTGGTCACTCATGTTGGCGGCTCAGGCGCTGGTCTCGTTTGGATCTCACGGTGACCGTCGCAATTGTGGCATCAGAGCAAGTCAGGAACAAGTTGGACACAAATCTAACTGGCGTGCACTGTGCACAGACCGACACTGATCAAAACTGCGCAAGTCTGGCTCATCTCGAACGCGCCTGATGGACGGAAACGGAAATGTGTCGTCTATGCTTGTTTAGTGCATTTCTGCCCTGCTGGAAGACCCGTGGCGCGTTGCTGCCTCTGTCAGTGTCGTTGTCGTTTCATTATAATAACAGGGCAATAATTCAGCCATTGTACATTTATGTCAAATTGAGGAACATAACATTATTTTCATACATTTAGTTTCTTGCTATATGAATTTTGCATTTGCTGGTATCACAATAACATTTCCCTGCATGGGGAGGTGTTCCGGGCATGTCCCACCGGGAGGAGGCCCCGGGGAAGACCTAGGACACGCTGGAAAGACTACATCTCCCGGCTGGCCTGGGAACACCTTGGAGTCCCCCCGGTAGAACTGGAGGAAGTGTCTGTGGAGAGGGAAGTCTGGGCATCTTTGCTTAGACTGCTGCCTCCGCGACCCGGTCTCGGATAAGCGGAAGAAGATGGATGGATGGACAATAACATTTCATTTGCGATATATTATGCAGCTCTAAACAGAATATGCTACCACAGCCCCCTTAGTACACCACATACACATAGGAAGGCTTATTAGAACACCTGTACCGGATGCCTGCACAGCGTGAAAATAAACACAGCTCAGATATGATGCTAAACACATTGTGGGAAAAACACACACTTCTCTCTGCTCTAATTACCAGGAAGTAGACGGTATTCCATAAGGACGAGCTAAGCTGCCGCTGTGTGTGTGTGTGTGTGGCTTGGAAGTGACAGACCACTGGCTCCTGCTTAATGCTAGGGTGATCTGGTCCCCGGAGACCCAGCCAAATCCCACTTCTCTCACTCTCTTTCTAGGATTCAGCCTTTTTTCCTCTACCCCTTCCATTCTTTCCCTCTTTATTCTATCTCTTTATCCCTTTTTCGTTCCACACATTAAACAGTCTTACTCTGTGTGTGCTAATGAGTATTCCCACTGACGGCCATGATAGGGCTGGCTGTGTGCACGGTGCGGACCCCGCAGAGCTGAGTAAGTGGAGAGACTGGAGGCAGGTGTCCCACATCACACTGTTCTTGGGGGAGGCTGCACATCTCTATAATGAACTGTATGTTTCAGAGCAGTGCAAGCCGCTATCATCTTATCAACTGGAAAATGAGATTTGTATTATGTAAACATGAGCTAATTTATCAATGTTATTTTATTATAAGCTATATGTATCAATTAATTAATTCTTTATTTATAATGAAGCTGTAGTGCCAATCACAGCCTGCCACGCCCTCTCGCCGCATTCCTCCTCCGCCCCCAACTCCACCGCAGCAGCAGAAACTCTCCGGGTCCTCAAGCTTCCTCTAGTCGTCTACAGTATGTATTAGCCAATGTGGTGACACTAAATTGGCCCGATAGTGAGTGTACCCAATCTAAATCCCATAATCGTTTCTTTATTTAACCCATTATTATGCACTTTGTTGAAGCATTAATATAAGGGTTCCTTTGTTGATTTCCTTCTTATCAGTGGTGTTTGAAAACAGTATAGGCCGATGTTTTTGGTTTGTTGACTGGCATAAAAATAGGAAATGGCACTCTCTCACTTGTTTTCCAGACACTGGTAAAAAGCAGTTATTTTGTCCTTGCTGTGCAGCTCTGTAAACACTGTTGATGCACAATGCAACCTTGACCTCAATGTGCTGTGACTGAGGCTAAGGCTAATCTAACTCTGGAAGAAGTACAATATTTTAGAGTTCTTATTTTTCTCTATGTATATGAAATCAGTGTGTGGTATATGGTACGTTGATTTATACAGATAGAAACACTCCATGTGCATAGTGTATACAAATACTGTGATAAATGAGCCCTGCTAACCACAACTGTGCAAAAGATATGGGGTCAACTGTGCGGTGTGCTGAAGAACATAACAGTATAACATGAGTTTTGTGGTTGGAAAGTCTATTTCTATTTTTAGTCTGGAAACTCATAAATTTGAACATTGGCTCAGTTCATACATAGACATTATAAAGGTGGTTATATTTTAGATATTTTGTTAACAGAAAATGAGGTGCAAAAACAATGTACTATATGCCATTGAGCCTAATGAGACAAATTTCAAAATACTTGTGCCATTAAGGTCATAGTAAAATATTGAAGAAAAAATAGTTCAGCCACAATAAAACCATCAGGAGCGGGTGCTCAGTGGCAGGTGGTTTGCGCTCCTTACCATCAAGAAGGCACTGACTGTTAAGTGAATTTGTGAATCTAAATATGCAATTTCCCCACTGTGGGACTAATAAAGGTTTTCTTATTCTTATTCTTAAATCCAAGTAAATGACTGTGAAAATGAATGGTTTTCTGTGTTCTTGTGTCCTGTGAATCATTGGCCATTGTCAAGGATGTACCCCACCTAAGGCTCAGTTGTTGGGTAAGCTCCAGCCAACCATGACCCAAAACTGGAATATGTGGAAGATAATGAAAGAATGAATAAAAGACTATGGGATAAAAATGACTCCTAGAGTCAGACCAATTTGGATCCACTGCTATAAACTTATACTCAGACATTCATTTGGACACACTGGAAACACCAGTTCAGTCAACCATTTAGCCACACAAGCATCAAATGAATGTTTATATTGTTATTTTACCACAGAAATCCCACACACGCTCAGCGTCAGATGTGTCTCACTATAAATCTGTTATTAGGTCCAGAGGAGAACAGACTGGAGCTCCGACAAATTACAGAGCAAAGCGTCCACATTACACACCAAAGTTAATGCATGCAAGGCAACTAATTAAATTAAAGGACAGCCAGAGTGGTTACTGCGGCGTGATGGATGAGAAGGCACAAAGAGGATGGTGTAATTTTCCCGTGAATGATTGAGAACAATGGCGTTAACTCCACATTGTAGGCTCCAGCACTTTCATACAATAGACATCTCTAAACCAAACTGCTGAAAACATTAACATGTGTATGAATACATGGGAATAAATCAGATATTCAATTTACAGATGGGATAACACTGGGGAGAAGGGCAGAAGAAAGGGCGGAACGCAACAATCCACTCCGTCATAGGCTATTGCAGGCACATCTCTGACCGCTGGTGACATTTAGTCCTCGATCACCCAGTGCAGGAAATGGCTAAGAGGCATTCATTATCAATCAGACTGACAGAGGCGTGATGCAAACAGGCTGCATTAACACATGCATAACAGAAATACAATGCTTTTTATATTACTCAAGTAGCCGTCATTCATCCTTTTCAGCTCAGGATAAGGGTCACAGGTGGCTGGAGCCTATCCCAGCAACTATGGGCCTTAAGAGGAATCCAGTTATTTTGCAGGGCTGACACAAATACATACATAGCATTCACTCACTAATTCCCCTAACACACGCATGTCTTTTGACAGTGAGAGGAAGCCAGAGTACCCAAAGAGAACCCATGGGGGAGGGCATCCAGACTCCACTGAATGAAATCATAGTCAGCCTGAAAATGTTTGACCTAGAAAGTGTGTCTTATCCCTGTAGTCAAAGCAGTAGTAGTACAGTAGGTTTTGCTCTACACTAACTAAGAAAGCTAATAACATTACAATCTACACTACCAATACTTTTGTTGAATACTTTTACCTCTAATATACTATTATTTTGAAGTATATTTACTTGAGTTCCGATTTTGAGTACTTTTGAGTCCACCACTGCAGGGATTTATCATATATATACTTGAATCCTAAGTGTATATTGTTTCAACGAATTGCATCATTTTGTAGCAAGAACATAACAACACTTTTATTCTGATACAGTGCTCTTACATTCAAAGTCTCCAATAGGAAAGATTGCATTTTTTCATGATGTACCATTTGTAGCCTGTGTCAAACTTTGGAAAAAATGCAAAAAGACAAATGTATTTCAAGGTAAAATATTAGATTAGAATACAAATGACCAACTGCTCAGTGCTGGATAAGAGTAATCAGAAACTTCACAAAATCACCCAGGGCAGAATATATCCTGTTAATGAATGTTTGTTCCTTTGATTAATAATCTAAAATAGATTTGACTTTGAATCCAACAAACGCAAATATCAAAGTGCTCATTATCAAACTCATTTACACAGAGGAAACAGAGACTGTAAGAACAAGCACAGAGAGGCAGAACAGAAACAGTTGTGCTATGTTTTTCAGTACCCCTTTCAGTCTGTGTTGTGTGTTTACAAAGACAGTATTTAGTCTAGGAGTGGATGTGTTAGAAGAAGGAAAAAAATGGACACGTGTAAGGATTTGGGCAAGTTTGACAAATTGTAATAGCTAGACAACTGGGTCAGAGTATCTCCAAAACTGCAGACCTTGTGGGGTCATCATGTTGTGCCTGATCAGTGTACAAATGTATGTCAGTGTACAATTGGTGACTGTAAATGGCCCGTTATTAAAGAATGTGAGAGTGAATGGTTTATATCAGCGTATATCTCTTGGTGTATCCTTCCTAAGGCCCATAGTTGCTGGGATAGGCTCAAGAATAAACAGAAGAGGATGAATGGATGTATAAGGTTTTTAAATATTTAAGATAATTGCCACTATTTATTGGATGTTGAGGAGCCACAGTCCATGGCTACATAGTCACTGATCACCGATACCATGTACAGACTATTAATGGTATATAGAAAAGAAAGCCTTCCCACAGCTGGCATAGCTTTAATATCACCCTGACCCTTGGCATCAATTTACAGCAGTGGTATCCTTTTGGCTTTTGTCTCAAGCAAAAGTACATCAGGCGAAGTGAAACTGATAAAAGACTCTCCAACGGCCCGTCTGTTCCACCTCCGTCCCTCTCTGTATTCCCTTCCTGAGTTTATTAGATGATAAAATCCTCTTCTGTGCTGATTGAATGCAGTGCTAGATAACCTTCCCGTCAGCAAGGTAAGAGCCTCCCCGGAGCAGCGAGCATGTGTGTTAGTGTGTTTCTGAAGGCAAGCCAAGTGTGGCACTGAGAATAACCAGCATCTAATTAGTCCAATTAATTCTGCAACATGCAACACACTTACATTAGAAGCTGTGGAACAAGCTTTGAATATTTCTAAAAGCCTTGTCTTTGTGGCTGACAGGCACAAAGAAAGATGTACCCTTGTGTGATATGTGAGCAATGAATGTAATAAAAGTTCAACTGGCTGTGTGCATAAATTTGGTTGAAGATTCTACTTTTAAAGATACAAGGAAGTCTCTTGCAAGATGCACAGTCTGCAGCTCAGACTTACAGTTGTAAATGCCCCAAAACATATATTCTGAAAGTAATTTTATTCATGCTAAAATGTGCACATTCAAGAGAGCTAAAAACAGTACAGGTTTGCTACTTGGCCATCATTTGTTGAACATTAATCAGCCTAATGTGTAATGCCATGGAATATAAATCTTTCTGTAAATAGACATTTTTTCATTCATAGTTGCACAAACATTTGCTTGCTCCTTTCCTTTCAGCTTTTTCCTATCTGAGGTCGCCACATCACCTTGATTTTACACGCCCTTCCTGATGCAATCCTCCCCATTTATCTAGGCTTGGGACCAGCACTGGCTTATGACCCTGTAAGTGGATTAATTTGCCACAGAGACACATTCAATAACCTGACTAGTCTGGAATCCCAGGTTGTTCACTTAAGGCATAACAGTGGCTTCGTTGTAAACCAAAAACAACACCATGACTATTGTCATGGCAACACCATTAATTATACTGACAGTGGTTCGGATGCAATACCCTGCCCTAAGCAGATTAATCAATAATGCACAACTTAAACACAAAAAAAAAAAGTCAAAGACAAAAGCCTAGATCAACAATAACACTCCCAGCTGTCCAAACTAATGTGAAATAGTTATCATGGTTTTTATAGTTATTCTTAAAGAGAAGCCATGAAGTACTGTATCCGTTAAATAGCCGTTGGAATTTTACTAAAAGTTAGAGACCTTCTGCAAATAGGCTGCTGCTGTTGTTGCTGCACCTCAGTGGCACACAGGGAGATCCTAACAAGAATTAAAAGGCAGAAATTCTGACCTTCATTTAAAAATGTTTTGGTGCAAGAAATAAAACCCCATCTGAAGAATTCTGTTTTTTAATTAAAGGAAAAAACACAACAAATTCTCTGTCAAGCAAGACTTGGGGTGGCATCAAAGGCCAATAGAACAACTTTTCTTGTTGATTTTCTTCAAGCTTGTCTCATGAATAAATGTCACACTGAAACTGTCATACAGTATTGTGCAAAATCTGTTTTTTCTATCTATGTACAAAAAAATACACCAAATTAAAAAGAAAGAAAAGTGCTCCAAGACCTCTGGTCTGCCAAGGCACTGGTCCAATCTTGTAATGGTAATGATATAAAGACCAGGACTCAAAGTCAAAGATCTTTTAGTTCATTGAGCCAAAAAAACAACAACAAAAAAACAAAAAACTTATATCTCACAATGGTAAAGTATTTACTCATCATTAATCATGTGCTCTTTAAGTGAGTGAAGATAGTATCTTTGGTCTGTATCTCAGAATGGTTCAGAATCCATTCAAACACTCTTGGATCTACACCAAAATTAATAATTTTATCCTCGGCCTATTACTGGCCTTTCCTGAAAACTTCACAAGAAAAAAAAAAAAAAAAAAAAAACCTTCACAAAAAAAACAAAAAACATCTCACCCCTCACTGTGCTGTCTACTGACAAAACCAAAGCCTTACCTTGTCGTACATCCCTTGGTGCTATGGCGATTGCATCATTGGAGTGCAGCTCGGTGACGCAGCAGTCGTCAGGAACCATAGATCCATTGCTGAAGGTATGCGGGGTCTCCGGGAGCAGAGGAACCGCTGGTGCCATGATGTTGTGGTTTGGACAGATGCATCCCGTCTGGGTCATACCACAACCATCTCCATCCGAAACCTCCTGGTCGCCATTGTGTCCCGTTCGCAAGCATTCCTCGAACCACCGGCAAAGTACCCCACATGTAAACTGACTAGAGTTCTCATTGTTGATAAGTAATACCTCCACTAGTCTCAACTCCAGCAATTCCTTGGTTACCTGAGGTTCGTCTGCTGCTGGATGTTTCGTTAGACAAAGTTGGACAAAGTTCTTATCAAATTGTAGGAACGAGTAGGGTCCCTCAAAGGTAGATTTACTTCCACATAGTTCTATAATGTCATGATCCCTAGAGCCAGAGGTCTCTAACTGGAGTGGACAGCTTTGATTGGGCAGGTGGTGGTCCAGGGAGAGGAGCATAGGCGAGTGCGTCCGACAGATGGTAGGGTGCCGGGTGAAGCGGAGGTAGAGGGAATACTTGGTGGGATCGGGGTTTTCCAGGGACCAGGAGCAGCCCGGCACCCTGGAGGGAAAGAGTTCTCTTAAAGAAAAAGATCCATAGAGCACCCCGGTGACCAAGCTGGAGCATGGCGATGTGAGGGGTAAAGGCGCTCCCTCTGCCCTGCTGCTGGGGACACTGTTGGTGGGCCCGTTAGCCACCTCAGCCAGGGCAGAGAGAGGAGCTAGAGCGAGGGCATACACAGCAGCCAGGGCCCCAGCCACAGCTAGGAGAGAGGACAGCACAGACAGACACACCCCACCAGCAGTGTTCATCCTATGACATTCGTCCTGCGGGGAACACAAGAGAGACAAGAAGGAAAAAGTTAGAAAGGCACTGGCAAAAACAATAATACAAAACAAAATACAGGATAACATGCTGAGCTTAACAATATCTTGATTCTGAGCGTTGCCAACAGAACTTGCTCACATGGTAAATGGTATTTGTCTGCAACCATTTTGCTCATTAGCTTTCTCTAACATTCATTCATATCCAAATCTATGGAGAGAAAAAATGCAAGTTAGGATTCAATGTCCCAAATCACTATGACAATAAGAAGGGAAGGAGTCGCATTCAATAACCTTCAGTTATTAGACAACTCACTCTAACTGAGCCAGTGTACCCTTAGTATATGGATCTAAACTTGTCTGAAGTAACAAATATGCATGACTTGCACTGCTGCTAAGACATGTTTTGTCAGTGTTGGTTTGTTTATCTGTCTCAAAACAGTAAGCATGTAGTAGTAGCATGTACTGTCATTGTGTCCCTGGGCAAGACACTTCACCCACATCGCCTATACCAGTCACAGTATGTGGCTGGTTGTGTCAGGATGGGCATCTGGCTAAAACCCTGCCAAATCACGTAGCAACTGGTTTGCTATGACAACCCCAAAATAGAAAGGAAATAACTGAAAGATTTAAAAAAAAAAAAAAAAGTGTAGCCAAACAGGAATATGGATACGAGACAGGGGAATGATATTGAGTAAACTGAGTTACACAGGTATGTGGACTATGCTCTACCAGGTGAACCACAGAATGCCCAAGGATTGCATTTTGAAAATCTTTTATAAAGAGTCAGCAATGGGTCAAGAAAGCATGTCTGTATCACTGCGATCAGTAAAGGAAGAAGTTTGGATGGCAAAATAGCTAAAGCAGGTACCCCTGAACTAGAAGCACCCCATGTGAGTACAGGTCTGGCCCCTATGTTTTGTTTTGTTTTGTGGCGCAGGTCTCATTCAATTTAAAAAGTCTTAAAAATAAATAATGATTTGTATGCTATGCAAGGTGAAGTGGCTTCTCTTGTGTGTCTCTCCTGATACAATACCAGTCTAGGACACTAGTTTTAAGTGAAGTTCTCCTGCACCAGACACACACACACACACCCTGTCAAAAACACAAACACATCCCCGCTGGGCTGGATTAAAAGGGTTGATGACTTGGCTGTTGAGACATGCACTGTGGGGCCTGCTCTACCCTTTTCCTGCTGATACGTGCACACACAGACACATGCACGCTCGCACGCTCCGACACACCATGCTGCCCTGCTGAGTCGCTCCCCTGAGGCTCTGGCGAACTATTACCATCACCGACACAGCGAGGGTCGGGCAACAGCATCATTTCAACTCGCACAATACACATAGTTTAAAAGAAATATTGAAGATTAGATTGAAGCTTAAAATAGTTTTATGTAAGTACTTTTACACAGTGTATGTTCTTTATTATCTTAAAAAGGTCCGGCATAAATGCAAAAGGTGTAAGGAATGGAAATGCCACACTCATGGCTACATATTATAAAAGTACATCACCACTTTTCTCTAAAATATGACTCAGTGCAGTGATATTAAAAAAATACCTGTGGTGACATTTATCGAACTCTACATTTTTATCGCTGAAAAAATATCTTTATATTGCTCCCGTTCTGCTTAAATGTTCTGATAATAGCATCATTTCGGAACACTTAGACTCCATTAGACCATGATAATTAAAATGTGGGTTTTGCGAACAGTGCAAAGTTTTGTCAGAACTTAGAAGGTGTAACATAAAATTGGGGTCATGTTAAATATACTTTTCAGCCTATTCTCCTGCCTAACTTGGGGAGACCAGATTTCTAGAGCAAAAAACTGGGACACATTTTTTTTTTTTTTTTTATTGTTTCACAGATCATGGCGCACTTGAATTCAACAAGTGACAAAAACACTTCTGAGTTTAGAATTTAATTGCAATTTATTTGTAATTAAATGTTGTGACAAAAGTAAATTATTAAGTGTCCTGTGCTTCTCTGTTGGTTAAAATGAGAACAACTGGGACATGGTTTGTTAAAAACTGGGACATTTTAGTGTTTTTTACAGATATGTGTGGAGAAATGGGACAAGGAGCCAAAAAAAAAAAAAAAAAATAGGGACATGCCTAACTAGTAGTCAAGATGGCACTAACCGTAGCTAAGTTATCATGTGGTTTTCAGGGAAGGATCCATGTTACAGTATGAACCATGGCCATTTACAGAGATACAGAGATAAGACGAATAAATAAATAAAAAGTCATAGTCTTGTTGGTATGGTTTTCTGTTCACAAGTTAATAAAAAAAAGTGTAGGCAGTAATAGTACAAATAAGTAGCAGAACTAGTATGAGAAACCTGTATGAGATAACAGAGAGGCAGCCTAACAACATTATAAAAAAAAACAAACAAACTTATCTCTACCTTCTGTGCTCCATCACCAAACATGTCCCACAATAGCAGTCCATATGCACCTTAGCTGTGCTTCCCTAAGGCTGAGGTTAATGAAACTCAGCAGCCGCCCCCAGCACACTGGATTTATGGAAGTCCGTTAAGGAGCCGGAGAAGCGGACATGGCGTCCACAGGGTCTGGGTAAGAGGCAGAGAGCTGTGCTTACTTCACCGTGTCAGGAGGTGACTCCAAAAGGGCAGGACAGTAAGAGGCACTTGGGGCTTATAGGGGCAGCTCTTAATGAAAGGTAAAAGCACATGAAAGGAAGATGGAGGGGTTTTCAAGAGGGAAAGGCACTGCTGGTAAAAAAAAAAAAAAAAAAAGGGTGTGATTATCCACATGAACATAGGAAGAGAGCTCATTTTTAAATTAACTGAAACTGTACATAATATGAAATAATAAGCTGTAGTACTGAAGGTATATGATACAATATGTCAGTGAACAAAAATAGTCATTGTCAGACTCAAAAAATTTGAATTATTTACTGTGTATACTGTTATACAGGGTAAATGTTGGCAAGGAGGTTGTTAGTTCAATTCTTAAGGCAGTTCTTGATGTTTCTGGGTAGAATATGCACATTCTCTCTCATTTACTGTGGGTTCTCTCTGGGTACTCCAGCTTCCTCCTATAGTCCAAAGACATGCGTTGAATTTGATAACTCTAAATTGCCTCTAGTACATGAATGTGAGAGTCAATAGTTATCTGTCAGTGTGGGTCTCTAAGTCTCAGCCATGTCTAACTAACTGGCCATCATTCAGGGTGTAACCTGCCGAAGGCCCATAGTTCCTGGGATAGGCTTCAGCCGCATGTGACTCCTAATGGGAATAAGTGGGAGAAGATTAATGAAAAGATATGCTAGACCTACACTGATACTGAAATTATATTTTAAAAAAAAAAGCATTCCATTGTCAATATAACCACCACATCTTCCAAGTTAACTATTAGCTGATAGTGTGAGATGTGTAACCATGGCAACTCAGTATCTCTTGACCTGGAAATGTATTTTTCTTGGTTTGTGGTAGCCTTTTCTACTTCCTTTTATCTTTTTTTGTCAAAGATTGGGACTGCACAGAATTCTCATCAGAGATTTTTCTCATGGAACGCATGATGTGAAGAGGTTTTAACCAGCACTGCAGCAGCTGTGCTGACACTTTGACAAATGCATGGCACACTTGGGTTGAGGGAAGACTAATGTAGCATATTGTGAAATATGCTCAAGGACACAACGCTGTTTGCTCCATATGAAGAGGTTATACACTCTGTCACTTTAAATACACTCATACCTCCAAACAAACACGGTGTGAGATCCTGCATGTACAGACTGTGACACATGGATCACTAATGACGTGTTGCTGTAGTGGTAAATACATATATCTAATTGTTTATTCACTGCATCTTCCACTGACAGAAACAGATTTTTGTCAAATGTGTTTGCCACTCTAAAACTGAGCTAAATCTGAAAATGCTGCAGAGAAATTTATCATGTCCTAAATTTGAGTTCTTCCCAATGGACAATTGCAATGTGGACTTAGCCATGTTCAGGTACATCCTTCTGCACATTTAATGTATTGAGAGACTGGGAGAGTAAAGCAAATTGTTTTTGGGACAATGAACAATGAATATTCATAGAGCCACAGCGTGTGCAAGAGTAGGCCCTAAAGTGCTGTCTTCATGAGGCCATTCTGTCCCACTTCAGTCTAAAACAGCACTTTACTGTGGGCATGCATAAATATTCATTAGCTTTGATGTCTTCTGTTCCTTCTGCACCTTGACATTAATGTTATCAGTAAAGATGGGGAAATATGTATAGTGTTTCTTTGTTGTCTCTTCCTCTCCTCAGGGTTCCTTCTCCAGTCTTTAAAGCACTAGTGACAATCTGACTCATCTGATCCTGTCTCTGCAGCGAGCTTCATGCAAAACACATCAGAGCTGGGACACGACGTGTCCACGCTAATTATCCCAGCACTACTAACCATATTACAATGCATGCATGTCCATGGCACTGCAAACCATTTCAAAGAGACTCAAAGTCTAGTCCCACTATTCCCCCCCAGTAAATCAGCATTTAAATAGACACCAGACTGAATGAGTGTTTGTATCTGTTTCCCCCACACAGTGGGAGACTGTAAGCTCTCTGCTGTAGCAAAAGAAAATGGAACTATTGCCAATTTGATTACACTCCATGGGGCTAGAAAAGCCCAAATACAGCTAGATAGTGAAACCCTCAGTCAACAAGGGAAAACAATATGCTGAGAAATAATAATAATTTTAAAAAAGACATTTAATACATATATATATGCTATAAAGCAAAATGTTCTCTACATAGTGACATTGTCCCTGCTCTCGGCGAGGATTTTGCCAAACTTCAGCAGCCCTGTTTGTGAGTTTGCATGAAAGCTGCTTATCACATTAGCCAACATATTGCAGACACTGCCTGCCAAATATGCACAAAACATGAGCACATAAGCAGAGGCATAAAACAGCACAATAACCCTGTTGTAAATGGTTTATCCTTGGCTTTGTGCACAAACAGATTAGAACTGGGTACACAAAGGCAGAACTCCCATTTCATTTCAATGTGACCACATGCTGTAGCTGACCTTACACAAAGGTTCAAAACATGTAATTATAATTATGTCAATCATATTACATTGTATGTCATCAGAACATGCCAATAAGAGCAGTGACTGTAATAGACTTCAAATGAGAATAATGAAAATGAAATAAAATAATAGGTTCTTGTAACTTGTGATTTTCTTGATATGTTGTCAAACTAAAATTTATACTCATGCTACTGCAAACATAAACACATGCACACACATCAATAGCAGTTGTGATCTAAAACTTAAATAAATAAAAATGAACAGAGATACTCTCACGTCAAATCAACTCTCTTCGTGCAAGTGATCTTCCAATCATCTGTCCAGTACACAAATCCTCATGTGCTTTCAGTTTTCTCATTAATAAAATCTGTAGCATCTTTTTAAATACTGAGCTGACATTTTAGGAGTCACCGTTCACTTTGTCCTTTATTAAGCTGAGTGCTTGTTGTGTAGCCTTATCAGTTATTCACAAATGGCAGTCAAGCTGAGAGGAGCTCACGCTGGGAATAAAGACACTGCTACTAAATCCCACGATCACAAGAAAGGGCATTTTGGCTTCCAGCTATGGTGCACACCCGACGCACACTGACATATACAAACACACATAGACAGAGCATTCATATTCATGTCCTGTCAGGCATGACAAGTGACAAGCACTGATTGAGGAATGAGCTGTAAGTGTCATATGCACACAAATTAACTGTGCCATAATAAATCAGGTACAGCAACTTATACCTGATTATACAAGACGTCAAATAGATTTACAAATCAACATGGGGGGCAAAATTAAATCTAATGCCAGAAACAATTAATTGAAAGTCATGGGGAAGAAAACAGTGACACACATCCCATACTGGAAAATGCCATAGCTACTTACCAACTGAAAACCTACTTTATTCTGGTAATAGGTTTTAGGTTTAGGCAATACATTTTATATCAGGGGTCACCAACAAAAATTCACCGAGGTCCAATTGGTGAAAATTTTCTCAGCGCGAAGGTCCGGAGCATCACAATGTTGATTTGTACCTCAAAAATAAATAAATAAAATCATTGTAATCACATCAGTGTCTACATTATGGCAATAGCATTTTGCATCAGTTTAAAACTAGGGGATATCAAATAATAAAATAAAAAAGTTTTTTTTCTTATGTTAATCAAATACAGTTAAAAAAATCAAACAAAATGCTTTTATAATGGTCCTTGGCTCAGAACACAGGAGACACAGGAGTTTAGAGCTGACCTCTGTTCCTTTCTACATCTGTCTCTCTCATTTCTCCGCTGTCTGTCTCACAGTCACCGCTCCATATGTTTCCAAATCCTCAGATCTGATTGGTTGATAGCGTCACACGCAAGATTTTCTGTCTGCTTTTACGCAGGAGACGATTCACCCATTAAAACTAAAGTGAAACGTACTGCGCCTCAAAACACAGGTTTCCTCTTAATTCTCTGGTGAATATGAGGCAGCTCTGTCCTCTGTGGGACAGAGGGACAGACACCGAGAGGAGAGGGGTGAGCCTTGACAGAGAGACACCGAGAGGGGAGGGGTGAGCTGTGGGACAGAGGGACAGACACCGAGAGGGGAGGGGTGAGCTGTGGGACAGAGAGACACCGAGAGCGGAGGGGTGAGCCTCGACAGAGAGACACCGAGACGGCAGAGCCGCTCACAGCCTGTGTCGCCTCCTCTCTCGCCGCTCCGTAAAAACAAAACTTAAGTCTGTTGTAAACGGAACAGTCCTGTCCCTCCGCATTCAATCTGGACCTACTCCTCTCATTTTGTTGGACAGTAACAGAAAACACAGCTGATTTACCCCCTGCACTGTTCATGTTAAAGTTTTAAAGCACCAGGATACGATGCTGTTGACGCGCCGCAGTGGCGCCTCTCTCGCGCCGCTGCGCTCCCGGGGAGTGAACAGGCTGAACGGGTTCGGGTCCGCGGAGTGGGACAAAGGTTCGGGTCCGGATTGGAGGGCATCTGGGTCCGGATTCGGTCCGCGGTCCGCCTGTTAACGACCTCTGTTTTATATTATATACATATTATGCATATGAAAAAGATTCAGAAATGTAGCCATTTTTTCTGGGCCAGTTTGGTTTGTATTTTTCACTTATTGATTCATCTGACAGTTTTCCATTTTGTCTCAGTCTATATTAAATGAGCCTTGGTCCAGAAAAGACAGTGATGTTTCTGGATCATGTTTACATATATGGCTTTTTCTCTGCAGAAAATGGCTTCTGGGACTGTCCAGTACAAAGCCATGCATGTTTTAATGCAGTGGAGGTTAAGGATCACATTCTTGTTGGTGTTGGTGGGATTTATTAAACTGTGCGCACCAGTTCCAGTGTATGCACATCTGGCTGGTGATAAATCCTTCGGCTGAAAACGAGTGTGATTTGAATTAAAAGTCCCTAAATATTCACGGTTCAGGTGGCCTCATCTAGAGAGTTTATGGCATGGAGGCTCAAAATAATCTAAGTACAATTTTTGTTTCTCAGGACTGTAATATTCAGAAGAGCTTTTTATGCTTTTATTAATTGTTTTCCTGTGCGGTTTGGTGCTGTCCAGAAACTGGCGCATATGTACAGCAACTCTTGAGCTGGTGTAAGATTTGGGCGTAGCGTACGTTTACGTCCATATTGTTCAATCCCAAAACTTGGCTTTGGGTGTACTCCTCGTATATGCCATTTTGTAGCAAATGCAAGTCTGAAAAATAAGGGCCAATGCCTTTCTAATGCTCATTTTATACCCAGTCATCTTAATGAAATGTTGCCAATAGAGGGTTTGCAGATGACGTCACTGCATGCGGAGGTAACTGCTGTAAGTGGCAAAGCTACTTTAATAGCTACATTGAATAATGACACCTGTTAGCGCAAATACTCAAAAAGTCAACTAAAATGGGAAAGAGAGCTGCTGTGAATTTGACTGAAACAAACATATGCAACAACAAATCTGAGCTATTTTTGACAGACAACTGAAATCTAAAAAGAGGAGAATCAAATGGACAAATGCATTTCCAGTAAACAACCTTGCTGGCCAAAAGTAAGCATGTAGTTTTCTACAGACTCTTGGGTGAATCACAGAGGAACTCCTTACCTTAAATAATCTGTTTGGGAGTCTGTGTGATAATTAAATTAGTTGTTGTGGGGTGAATAAAGTGTCCTGCAGCGCCTTCTGCTGTCTCTGGGCTGAAAACTACAACTGCAACAGTGAGTGCTGCCGACCTGGAGTCAGTGAGAGCGCGGCTCATCGCAGCTAGCATAACAACAAGCTAGCAATGGATTTACTTCCTGTTTTCATCATGACAGAGCGGCCAAATTGCAGGAAAAAAAAAAAAAAAAAAAAAACACGAATACAAGGAGGGGAAAAGAAAATAATGCCATACAAGGGACCATAGTCACCTAGACTTATTGTGAGTAACGTTACAGTGCTTTTCTCCGAAATGTAGGGGGAACTCCGTAGACGAAAAGGAAGCAAAAACAGTAAAGAAACGAGACAGGTAACTGAGTTCTGCTTTTAAACATTTTCTATTAAATATATTGACAGCTACACAACAATATGTCAATGAGCTTCGTATCCCTGGACCGCGTTTGCTGCACAATAAAGCCAAATTTACATCTAATGCCTGTAAATTTTTGCTTAGCTTGAATTACCTCTATAATAAGTACTTGAGAAAACTGTTACTTGATTAAAACAATTAACTAAAGTAGAAAGTACTTTGTGCTACATCCTAATCTAGTGTTCTTACTACCACTGTTTTATTTCCCTCAAGGTGAAATAATGTTAATAATATAAAAAATAATATAAACGATGATGTCCTCAGCTGTCTTAGTTACATAAAAATGTCAAGAAAGTAAAATCCTGGCCACATATTAGTGTCTATGGTGAGGTTGTGTGGATCACTGTCTGAAGTAAATACTCATCAGTTTTACTCACAGCTGTTTGTAATGTACGCAGCCGCTTGTTTTGCCACTCAGTCCAAACAAAGGGGACGTGTTCCTAGGAAAAGTGACGTCAGTGCATAACCTCTATTATCCTAATACATTATATACTGCTCCTCTGCTGCCATTGTCCTAACTTTTTTTGCCATCAAATTTAAAATGAGCTGTTATTTTCCATGGCAAATTATCTCAGTTTCAACACCTGATATGTTATTTATGGTCTAGTGTGAAGAATATGCATTTATGAGATTTGCAAAGCATATTTGAATAAAGCCTTCCTGAACCCTTCTTTCTGTGATTTGTGCTCCAATCAGTGCTATATTTTCCACAGCAATATATGAATCAACACAATTAGAGCGTAGACAGAGTCCCCCCAAAAAAGCCCAACGAGAAACTGCAATCTTGAGAATGCAACGAGGGGGAAATGCGCTTTTATGGTTCAATGAAAACTGACTACTCAAGATTAGCGACTTTATAGCTGCAATTTTCCTCCCACACAAGATCCATAACATTCGTAATCTGGACTGAAACACAGACCGACAGCAGAGGGAATGAATATGCTTGCCGATTAAGCAGTACAGAGATGACCATCAGCACTATCACAATGCTATTTTGTGGGAGACTGTAAAACGCAGAAGCAGTTATTAGCTTGATATCACCCTCAGTAGGGTTGTCATTTTCGTTATTAAACAAACAGAATGTCATTAGTGTTATGAGACGATTTTGTGGAGTTTACGTCATTTCACTGTGCACCAAGAAAAGTGCTGCTCATTCATCAGACTCCTTGTCATTAATACATTTTTGAACCTTGAGCCAGGCGTTTTTTCAATACACTTAATCACAAAACTGTTGAAGTGAGAAGGTGATGGCTAAATAGCTTTCAAATAGTTTTTACAGCGAGCAACAATTATTCAAATTGTCCTCAAAATACCAGTGTACATTTCCATATTGATCTTGAGTGAAACTGAAAAGGCTATAGTTTAATGGATGACAAATGGCTGATGATAATGATGATGATGATGATGATGAAACAAAGTAATGCTTTTAAATAATTATTGCACTTGGAGGCCGTCAACATCTTCAGTATACAGCATGCTAGCCTAAATCTGCCATCATGCTCCTTTTCCTCCTTTGTTGTTAGTGACCGGAGCTGCTCTTGCAAAATTGTTTGTTTCCTTTTGCAGTTCTACCAGAGATTTCATTTTTATTATGCATTGGTAAGACTGTTTGTCTTCTAAAGCATGTCCTTTAAAGTATACTGTCAGTCACCAGAAAGCACCGACATGTGTAAGAAAGATCTACTGTGAGATTTAGTACACTGAATATTTGTAAGGTCGAGATATTTCTAATTCACTCTAAAGCTGCAAAGTTGTTTCCACCAAGTGATACAGATTAAATGCTATCACTGAATGGTTTGCAACAATTGGGCAAGGTTGGTATCACTGCTGCCTCCTCACAGCAGGCAGATTGTGGGTTTGACTGCCCCAACAATCAACAATGTCTCTGTGGGGAGTCTATGCTCTCTACAGTCCAAAGACATATATATTATGAGAACTGGGGATCTAAATTGCCCATAGTGATGAGCCTGAGACTCATATCACTGTAAAAAGAAAAATACGTTTATTTAGACTTAGAAAATGTGTATACTGTATTTTTGCTTGCCTGCTGCATACCATATAATGCAAGTCAGCTGGGCTTGATTTTCAGCTTGGGCAAATTCATTCCATGTCATTCCTCATCTCTCTTCCTAATTTTCAGTTTTTTATTTTAATTTTTTGTATTTATATTTTTAATAAAAGCATAAAAATCACCTCCAAAAAATTGTGATCTTTTATAATGCAACTCAATTTAGGGCAAATTTCACTGTTTGGCATGAATGTTTAGCACCCCTTCTGTAAAAACACATGAGCATAGTGGCATTCACCGCACGTTGACTGGAGTTGCTGTATAGTAATTAGTAAGCCTTTTGTTCCACCTTTGTGCTCTCCCTTGAGGCCTCTGATACAAGATGGCCAGCTTTATGCAAAGTAACAGCGATGTAGCTCGGCAGGAGCATGTCATGTTTGACCCTGAAAACTCAGCACACCCACGCAACGTCTTTACACCCCAATAGTGAGAAAAAAACAAAACTAAATGTCACCATCTGTTGGCTGCCTTGACCAAGTCTGGGACACATGTTAGCCTTGTATACATCTGCATTAACCACCAGTACTGTACAAAAAAAAGCTGTTTTTAGGAAAGACAAAGAAAGGTGCATCACTCGGGGTGGCCAATAAAAAATGGCCAAACACTGGAATGGTCGTAGAGGGAATTTGCACTTTATTCTGGAAACTGTGAGAAAGAATGTTATTGGCTTTCACATAACCCTGCCAAGACATTTTTCTATTTCTCTCAAGATATATTGTACAGAGGGGAGGCAGTGACAGAAGCGGAATGTGAAAGGAAGAAAAGATGCATAAAATTTGGATGAAAAAGTATTGTGGAAATAGCTTCGAAGCACTTTGCCAAACAAGTCTTCATGAAATCAATAACAATACTTTGAGGAAAACACTGGCCAGAGAAAATAATTTCTCTGATGGCCCTGAGGCGGCATATGTTCTGCTCAACATCATATACTGTTGTTATGATGAATATGGTCCTTGTGTCTGTTTGTTGTATTACATGCCACATAGAACTCTTAGCCATCCATCACTAAATTAATTTCACTGTGAATTTCCAGCTTGTTAATATACAGAAACATACCATCTGAACATGAAGACACAAAGCTGAAGTATTTGCAAGTGATTCTGGCAGAGACAATGACAAAAAAAAGACTATATATCACACAAAGCAATAGTGAAGTTAATAGGATTAGGTCCTGAGGAGTTGGATAAAACTATGGGCATAGCAGAAAAAAGTGTCTATGTCAACACAATACTGCAGCTAAAAGGTAAAGATTGAATTAATGTGTGTGTGTAAGTGGTGTAGTCAGGAGTTTTATGGGGTGGAACATTAGACAGTCTAGACTATGGCCCATGAGAAGATATACTAAGGTACAGTAGATAGTGACCACTGCAGACTGGGAGCACCCCACAAGACACCCCTTTCAGTTTTGGAGATGCTCTGACCCAGTCGTCTAACCATCACAGTTTGACCCTTTTCAAACTCACTCAAATCTTTACGCTTGCCCATTTTTCCTGCTTCGAACACATCAACTTTGCAAAGCCTACATATTAATTAAGAGAGAAGATCCACTGAAACTAACCATTTGTGGCTAGAGTTGGCCCTATCTTGCAATGGTACACAATCTACAACAACAAAAATAAATCTAGACGGTATTCAGGATATACAACTAAGACATTTTTTTTCCCTTGGCCTTACTGTACTTAAACAATCAAACTGTTGCTTGTTGACTTTTCTTGCTAACAGGCTAACAAACCAAAGCTGACGAAAACATAACCTCACTGTAAGTAAATCACCCATGGTTTTTGCCACTCTGCCTAATTCAAAATGCCAAGAAAATGTCTTCTTAATGCAAATCTCACTTCTTGCAAAAATGCTACCACATAAAGAACATGTGGGTTGTGTGCATATTTAAGAATAATTTTGTGTAAAGCTTAGATAAAAATAAATGGTATGTTTAAAATGAATAGTGTACTACAAATACTACATAAACTGAAACTATAATGGTCTATGGACATCAGTGAATTTTTTTAAAAAGCAACATATTGCCTGTCTGCCTACATGAGTATTAAACCTGAATATATGAATAATAAACAAGTCTGCACAAAAAGAAAGTCTAAGTCTGTACAGCCACAAATGATGTATTTTCCCCCTCGATATCCAGCTTCACTGCAGTCAGGCCTTCCTTGTATACGTCTTTGTCTGAATGTGTTTGTATTTGTGGCTCGCTGAGGAAGTGGTGGGTGTAATCCACCAATCTTTTTCTCTTTATGTAACATTTCGCTCTCTCTCCTGCTGCAGTACAACACATCAGGCCTCTCGCTCGCTCTTTGAAGTGTTGCCAGACGGGTATTTATTTCATTATCTTCCCGCTCACTATTTCTCCCCCTTGTTTTAGGGCTCTGTATCAAGGGGAAGACAGGCACTGGGGCTGAGAACGCTGACGCTGCAGGTACAGACCTACAAGTCGGGGCTGTGTGCGCATGCACCCGATGCATATCATCACAAGATTGAAAAGACCAAGGGGAAATCCTGCACAGTGGGGATGTGAATATTGCTCACTTCAGTATTAAAAGTGCCATTTGTGGGTAAGAATGGCACCAATCACCAACTGTGTAAAAACACTGAATTAATAATGTTTTGAGCTGAATAATTGATATAAAAAAATCCTTGGTTGTGGTATTATTGTTTTAGCTTGCCTCATCCCCTCCCCGGCATGTGACAATGCTGACGCAGTTCTCTAGACACTTATATTATATCAAGTCCTTCCACTGATTGGAAAGGTCAGCAGTAGCTCTAAACTGCTCTGTAGGACTTAATTTCAGCCCCAATAATCCTAATTTTACCATAAACTTAATGGCACTTGTATTTTACAATCACCATTTTGTGTAATTAGAATAACAGACTAAACATAGAAACTATATTAAGCCTCACTGTAACGCCCTTTCAGTTGGAAATCATTGCTCTATGGCACACTTGTCTGTATTTGAAGGGACATTGCAAAGTGTGAAAAAAGTATTATATACAATAAGACCTGAATATTATCAGTGTTTTTATATGTTGTGTATTATGATCATTCATCTTCTCCCACTTATTCCCATTAGGGGTCACGGGTAACTGGAGCCAATCCCCATAACTTAGGGCCTCAGGTGGGGTACACCCTGGACAGGGGCCAGCTTGTCACAGGGCTGACACAGAGACAAACACAGACAGACAACCATTCACTGTCACATTCAATCACTCATTCACCAGTTCACCTAACACATGCATGTCTTTGGATGGTGGGAGGTACCTTGCCTGGAAATTCCAGACTCACCACTGTACCAGCGGATGAGTCTGGTCGCCATAGAATCAATTCGATTTCTAGCGCGGAGCAAACGGGCAGCGGAGTTAGCCAATCAGAAAATGGCGGACGTGACGTTAACAAAGCGACAAGAAAGTAAGCAACGCGAAAACTTTTTATTTTTTTTTATTTTAAAGGCTTCTAGTGCTGCATGCTGCTGTGGTTTTAATGACTCGATATGTTTTTGGTCATTTAAAACGGAATTTACCGCTGAATGAAACAAACTCGGCTCCTCAGTGCGCCACCTTGATTGTTGTTGTTGCGGACGCTGCTCGCGAAGAACACGTGACTTAAATAAGTGAATCAAAATGCACGGTACAGTTGGGATTTGAGTAAACCACTGTGAACGGTGTGGTGACCAGACTGATATTTCTCTGTATAATAATACAGAGACATATCAGTCTGGATTTTCCAGGCAAGGAGGTACCCGGACAGAACCCATGGTGACACGGGGGAGGACATGCAGACGCCACCCAGAGAGTTCATGAGATTGGCCAGCCCGAGGCTCAAACCCACAATCTCCTTGCCAGGAGGCGAGAACACTAACCACTCTGCCACCGTGCTCCCTGTATTATACTCATTCAGCCTAATATGCAGCCCATACATAACAAACTGTGATGCACCGTGTATTCTGACACTTTTCTATCAGAACCAACATTAACTTCTTCAGCAATCTGTGCTTCAGAAGCTCATCTGTTGATGTGGACCACACAGGCCAGCCTTCGCTCCCCATATGTATCACCAGTTACCAGTGCACAACTGTTCCTTTCTTGGCCCACTTTTGATGGACACTGACCACTGCTGACCAGGATCAACAAGAGTTATGGAGATGATCAGACCGTCGTCTAGCCATCACAATCTTTCATGCTCTTTTAACACTGAGGATAAAATGTTGACTAGTTACCTAATATATCCAACCCACTAACAGGTGTCACAGTGATGAAATGATTGGTGTTATTCACTTCACCTGTCAGTGGTCATAATATTATGGCTGATTGGTGTAAATGTAAGCTAAAGCTGATTTATTTCTAGTTCCACTGCCTCATTACTGAACAGTGTTGCTACCTTCTCTACAGTATGGTCGCAGATATGACCTCACAATGTCTCTTATTCACAGAGGTGCTTGTATTTTTGGCTTACACTCAAGGCAACACATATATTTTACTGAGCAAGCTCTATAGTTAGGACTTTCCATTACTTTTTGTTAGCAAATCCTGCAGTGAGACCTTGAAGAATACATGTGTTGGCTGCGCACCTGCTTATGGGGAAGAGTGCATGTGTGTGTGTGTGACCCCTATTCTTGTGGCTGTTTCTCAAGTGTTGCAGATATGGATCCCATGGTTACAGATGATTTTGATGCTATTGTGAATATTCAACAAATAGGCATAACATTATGACCACTGTCAGGTGAATTGAATAGCACAGATTATCTTTTCTTTTGTGACTTTCAATTGTGACTTCATTGTTTGTTTGTTTTTTATTATGGCTTTATGATCATTGCTTTTCTAAGTAGACATGTTTTTTTTTTTTTCAGTGTAGTTAATGTTGGTTCTGATAAAAATGTCAGAATATACCGTGTGTCAGAGTTTGTTGCATATGGGCCTGCATACTAGTCATAAAACATAACGTTATGAGTGCCAATAAAGCAAGTGAACATTATGTTATGCCTGATCGACGCAACTCCTGTTCCATGAAGTACCACTTTACCTTTGTGCAAACCAGACTGCAGTAATGATTTCTGATTTGGTTTTAAGCCCACCACACAAATATAAAAAGACAATTATAGCACCATTACTGTGTACAAAATGGAAAACACACAATTGATTGCTCTACTTTGTTAGTAAACTTAGGTTCTTTGCCGAAAGTTACAGAATAAATAAACTTAATGAATATCGACCAATGACAAAAAATGTTAAAAGTTTAATGCTGCTGGAAAGGGTGCATTCACACAAGTGATAGACCTGACGTTCCTCTCATTCAGCAGGGTTACTGGCTTTAAAGATGTCCATGTTAAAAACTTAAACAGCCAGTATCAAAAGAAATAGACCACTAAACCACAAACACACACACACACACACAAAAAACAACTCAGAAATCTTTAAAGACTATTTCAAATGTGATTTCACAATAGCACAATATTGCTACTAAGTGACAAGCATTCTGAGGATTATTGACAAGTTTAAAGTGGTGGGTCATTTTTGCTGGTGCAGCTACAGCATACACCTGAACAGATGTGGAAGCAAAGATGGATGTAAGTGGTCTGAACAGAAAAGACTTGTTTGGAATAAGTGCATTAAAGTAAGCTTTTCTAGCTAATAATGTTTTCAGGCTTTTAGGCGCAGATATTTTGGTGAAACTCATAATATGTCTCAAACTGTATCTTTAATGAATGTTAAGTGGAAAACCTCAAGACTTACTTGAACCTTATACGTGAATGTAGGATACATTTGTAATTATATTAACAACTGAAAGCGCTTGGAGAGTTCAGACCTCAGGCAATGGTAAAGATATTCTGCCCAGATCAGGACTCAAAGCGGTGTTCTTCTATTTCAGGGGTAAAATTAAGCCTCAAAGCCATCATTTCTCACTATGGTAATGGTAAGTAATAATTTCTTTTTTTAGGAAACCTTTTGTGGCTGGAGTATCTTTGGCTCTGTCCTGCAATGGTACAGAACCCATTTGAAAAAAAAAAAAAAAACCTGGACTGAGATGTAAATGACAAACATTTCAAAGGTAAAAAGACAGTGCCCAAGACTGGAGTCTCAGATGTTCTAGTTCAGGGGTAAGTGCTCTATAGATTGAGCATGCTGCTTATATCTCACTACTTAAACTAATCATTTGTTGCTTTACTGACCCCTTTTGGCTGAAGTTAGTATCTGAGGCCGTTTGGATCTCTTGCATTCTTTTGAAAAAAAAAAAAAAATATATATATAATAATAATAAAAAAATAATATATAGATTTTTTTTCCATGTCCCACTTTTGCAACCAATACTTTTTAGGTCATTTTGCAATCAAACTAACAAACCAACAACAATCAAACCAAACACCTAACTAACAAACCAGTGTTGGCATGGCCGAGTTTTTTTTTTTTCTATCTATAGCAATAGTAATGACTTTTCCCTCCAAAAGTCTCCTGACCTGTACTTCATTCTACTAGATTGTGTTTCATATCTGTTTTGTCAAAATATTGGTTGAGAGATCAAAAACACACAAGTACACAATAATAAAAAAAAAGCATCTCTTTTCATCCCTTCCAAATTATTCACTCACTGTATCTCCTCTATGTTGCCACTGCAATATTGAAAACAAGAGCGGGGCATGTCAGCTCCTCTTAAAGACTGAGACAAATGAAGTGAAATTACCAACTACTTACATGTGCACTGTTACATCCAATTTGGAGCTGTGTTAGGACTATAATGGAAGTCTTGACCATGTCATGGACACCCCATTAAAATATTGACAATTTGACTTTTCACCGTCGAGCTAAAAAAAAAAAAAAAAAACTATTATAATTTGGGGTTTTGATGTTTCCACTCACTGCAGCAATGAGTGGCTCCTGATGGGTTTGGAAAATAGCCGTCGGGTTCAAGACACCTTTTCAAAACAAATTAATAAAATGAAAGCCCTTTTACCATGGTTCTTCTAAAGCACACATTAGTAGTTGTTGCTGGGGAGGTTTTATAAAAGATGTTTATATCAATGAAGCAATATAAAGATTTTGACCTGCTATAAGCATCCATTAGTGTATTGTAAACAAAATGAGGTTAACAATATTGCAGTAGATTTTCATAGGACAAAGGGGGTACATTTGAAGAAACTATGATAAATAGGAAAATATGCTGACTCTCTTTTGCATTTTTTTTCTGCAATTTTTAGCCTGTATCTATCATAAAGAGTATTTATGATAGATAAAGCACGGAAAGGGTCTTAACCTAGGCTAGCAATATTAGCATAAAACTGCAAAATTTTATTGAGTGGCTGCTGGCTTGATTCCCATTTTTCTGACATACTGTTGAAGTGGCTCAATGTTGATTTAAAGTGGTTTGAGTGCCAATAGAGATATATTTAAAAAAAAAAAAATCACAATATACAATACATAATCAAGAAAGAAAAAAATGGTGGGGAGCTATAAAAGAAGGTAGATATAAAAGAATGAGTCAGGGGCTCTTGTGGGGTGATACCTTGTAGGCTAAGTAAAAAAAACATACAAATCCAATGCACTCTTACTGTTTCTCTGTTAAAAAAATGTTATTGCTACATTACTAATGAATTAAAAAATAACACACCAACGCGTTTCAGCTCAAAGGCTCAAAGGCCTTCTCCAGGGTGCACAGCCAAAACCATACATACAATATATAGTGTATTGGCTGCTATTTATCCAACACACATCAGTGCAATGCAAAAATCAGACTATATCTTCCTAGAATTGTTGCTTCACCATCAAATAGCTAACAATATGGCTACCAAAATACTTAAGGAGAAGAGTCCAAATCGCCAATGTTGAAAAAATAGAACAATGTCTGTTAAACGTGTGTAATTTAGTGATTGTAATAAAAATAAATAGAAAAATATTGCTGATATTTTTATGAGTCTATCCTGAAAAGGTATCTTGTGAAAGTGTCTACATACAACTGTCTATCACTGAGGTGAGCCTGTTGTTATAGTTGATGTTGCAGGTGCTATATTGCATCCACTTCCCAGTTTTTCCCCCCTACCTCAAATTACCATCCATCTGGCCCACCTTTCCTCCCGGACACCTCAACAGCATTCACCTCAACTTTTTGGCTTTTTACTATTTTTTTTTTCTCTTAGTCTTCATTGTCCTCTCAAAATCTGACAGCTGCCTTAAGCTAAATAAAAAAAATAAATAAATAAAATAAAAAAAAAGATCCCCCTGGTCTCCATGCAGCCTTCCCTCCCAGGCAGGACTGAGTATACCTCTTCTTTATTTATCCCGAGCTGTCTCTCACTGGGATGTATTCCATGTCTGCTTCACTTCTCCTCCTCGCCTCATGCACTGACAGATATATAGAAAGAACCACAGACAAGAGACGGCCATTGAAATCAAAACAAAGAAGAAAGAAAAGGCTGGAAATGGACTCTGTGTATCCTTACACTCTTGCATCAAAGCTAGCTGTGGGGCACTAGTGCCTGACTGCAAGGAGAAAATAAACAGGCAATTCTGTTAATGAAGGTGTCCTCGGATGCCCCATGGATGGAGCGTTAGCTGGGACCATGTTGCAAAATGAGGAAGGAGATAACAGTCCACATAAACATGGTCTTTGTATACTTTGTGCTTTTTGCCGTCTAGAGGGGAAAAAAACTTGAGGAAATTAACTTGATGACATGTGCAAGAACAAAAAATAAAAAATAAAATAAAAAAATAAAAACAAAACAAAAACAAAACCCACAAAAAAAAATGTTTAGGCATAACACTTGATTACAATTGGGAGGAAATCCCTTCCAAACTTTCTTGATCTTGCACTGAGTCAGGTATGCTAACATCTCTGCCACTGTCCAACTCCATGTGCAAAATATCAAAATTATGACTAGAATAAAAGAAACCAATATTACCAATGTGTCTCTTACCTATGCCAGTTGCTTTAATGAACTACAGAAGGACCAGTCAAATATAACTGAGGCACAGCCACCAGTGCACACACATACAGTATATGGCAATGGTATGCTATTTTGGCTCTGTGGATGGGCGGAGCAAGGGGTGGGGCAACAGGTGCGCGACACAAATGTCCAAGTAAATGGCCCCTGAAGCGCCTCTGTCCTGCCATTCATCTGAACGTTGTCTGAGAAACATCATTCAGTGGTTAATTAATCAAGAGTCAATGTTTTTTGTGTTTAGTTTATTTATTATTAGCAGTGTTGCTGTTAACATTCAAACCCGCAGACTTGCTTTGTATTTGTAAATTGCTTTTTTGATTTAACCATAATCACAATGTTGCCAGGGGAAAGGTTAGAGGTTTTTGACACACACAAAACAATTAAATTAGAATTAAACTTTCAGAAGAGAAAGTACTTTTAAATGCATGCTTTATTAAGAAATAAACTTCAAAATGAATTGTGGATGTATGTAGCCCCTTTATTGTTCCCCAAACTTAAAATCTAACTTGTCCCAGACTTGAGGGTTTTGCCTCCACCTTTGCCAAAATCTCAGTCTGTACATTTTGTCTGTTACTGTTGCTTTTGGGGTCACTGCCCCCCATCAGACATCAAATATCCACCAATTTAGCAGGTAGCAACAAAAAACAAATGGTGGGTTGCGGAGGTAAAAACAAACCAATGATTGAAAGCTTCAAGACTGAATGCACAATGTTTTTTATTTTAAAAATAAACATAAAGGAAATAAAAGCTATAGAAGTCGAAATGTATTTTCTGTCGCATAAAATAGACAGAGGCGAGTTTGTTTGTGATTGCAAACGAATGAAGAGGAACATCAATAAGTATGGATGTTTGTTTTGAAGCAAACGGGAAATTGCCCTGCCAAACCACTTACACTGCTGTTGGTGTTCAATCAACCGTGCTCTATTGAAATGCAAATGTTAATGACAGAGGTAGGGGACAATCATTCTCACACAGCCACAATCAGGGCAGAAATTTGGACACAAAGAGACACAATAAATTTGGCTTAGGGAAAATTAAGTTCAACAATCCCACTAGATCTGACAAGGTATCCAAATCTTATTCGGTTTATCTGTAATAAGTTTTAGAAATTGGCAGAAAGAACGGCCAGTGACAGTCTATTGCAAAGTATGTAGAAAAAAATACAGGAGTAGTGAAGAAAGTATTGACTGTTTCTGAGTCACATACAACACACAAACCCAACTCAAAAAATTTTGAGGCAAGCCTGCACAAATAAGAATGAAAATAACGCCGGTTACTGTTTCTGAGTGCAATAATTTTGAGTGCTTAATCATGACTGTTTTAATGCAGTGCTGGTTGAAGGTTATAGGTGGGCATCCGATACTAATAATATAGATTCTGCCATTCTAAAACTTTCTTTTATACCCAGTCAGGTGCTTTGACATGATTATAAACTGGAAATATATGTCCTGGATTCTGGTTCAAAATGGTCTAAACTAACACTACCCATTCTTCTCAGAGCATTTCTGTGGCCACGAATGCATGTTTTATCCATAATAGGAACTGTATGTGGTGAAAAATACAGCATCTTGGGTGTCACTTTGGAGAAATCATTAATTTGCGATTGCTGAGAAAAAATTGTGCATTCCTAGAGCTGTAAAAGACTGGAGAGGCCTGAGACACTCTTGATGTCTCAGACAGTCAGTGATTATTTACACTCTAGGCTGGACCCGGAATATATTGATAAGTATTGACCATTACAGTCTGGATGTGCTTTTTTAGTATGAGTTATATAAGATGGTGCAAGTCAAACTGAGTGTTATCCACAACAAACAAAGAATCAACCTGGTATGTATTGGTTCCGCTGTGTCAGAAATGTAGGAGGAGAGGCAAAAATGTTAATGTTGGGCCATGGGGACATGAATGATTATGAGTTAAATAAATAGGAATATGAACAAACGGGACCAAATATTCTCCATCAGTGTACAATATGTGCTCTCTATTGTAAAATGTCCCTGAGTCCAGTACAATAGCTTTGAGCTACTGTTTCACATGAGTCATTCACTGTAACATAATAGACACATAAGGAGGTTGTGGGATTGATCCTTGGGCCCGCTGTCACTCAAGCTCTCTGAATGGAGTCTGCATGTTACTGTGGGTTCTCTACGGGTGCTCCAGCTTCCTCCCAAATGGTAAACTGTGGTCTATTATTGCCAGAGGTGGACAGAACAAAGTAAATTTACTTGAGTACTGTACTTAAGAATAGTTTTTAAGAATCTGTACTTTACTTGAGCAGTATTTTTAGGCGAAACTTACTACTTTTATTCCATCTAAAAGATGAATATAATACTTTTTACTCCACTACATTTCTAAAAAAGCAAAAGTAACTTCTGTCGAGAAATCTTAAAACCAAAAAACAACTGACTTACAGCCTAAAGATAATTATTTACTAATTGTACTTTTTACACTTTAAGACTTTTTTGTAAAGTAAATGTAAATATATTTCTCAACTCACATTTGCTCTCAGGAACTAAAAAGAACATCTGGGCACAATCTGGAAGTGATTTAGCTTTTGCTTTGAACATTATTTGGCAATTCTATAATAAAAAAATTTATAAAATAATTTATTAGTGTGATCATAAAACCCAGCCTTATTTATACAATGTATGGCTCATCTATTATGTTTTTTGTATTTTATTCATATTTTTGGAGCTGCACATTTGACTTGAAGTTGTAGAAATTTTTATCAAAATTCTTAAATGCATTCATTTGAAATACATTACTTTAAAAAACAAATTGATTTGTTTTTTAAAGTACTTTGAACAGTACGCACCCCAGTATTTTAACTCAAGTAAAAATCTGACTTAGCAACTTTTACTTGTATTGGAGTAATATTTGACCAGGAAGCTCTATACTTTTACTCAAGTAATGAAGTTGAGTACTTTGCCCACCTCTGATTATTGCTTGCAAAATAGTCTTCCAGTCTGAATTTAATTATTTTATAAAAATCTTTTTTTTTTCTTACCATGAAAAGGCTCTGCCTATTAGTAATAATATCACAGCAGTCAGCACAATCGTAAAAACTATAATATGACTATCTTCAAAGGCACCCCTATAGGAAGTTCACTGACTCTGTAATGCAGATAAATCAGATCAGTAAAATGATCAAACCAACATCTCACCACATACAGAAGACAACAGCAATCTGACTGAGAGTCCCATATAGGATTGCTCTGGCGGGAAAAAATGAAAACCACAGGAGATAGGGGCAGAGGGGCGTATCAGCGGGACGAGGAAGGAATAAACAAGAGGAAAGGAAGTGAAAGGATAGTCTGGTGTATTGAAGGACACAGGTCTGAGAGGTGGTGAGGAGAGAAGAGATAGTGAGATTGAGAGTGCAACATGGGGGTGCGGTGCGGGTAAGAGGGCAGATTAAGCTGCAGAGAGGCTGGATGTGGTCTGCCGTTTTCCTCCTTTAGGCCACAATTTTATCTCCCGCTCCAGACTAGCAGCGAGGCATAGACGGCTGACGACCTGGCGCGTTTCAGGAAGACCGTAAACACACTGATCTCAAGCAGGCGATAGCATGCACAGTTTTGCACACATCTAATACATATGTACAAAGCATAGTATGTTTGGTTACATCTTAGAGAACCTTATGCCACATATGTGATAAAAAGCCTTGAAGTTGCTGACCCAGCTGCTGTGTGGTTTAGATTGCACCTCACAGTCACAGCTCATGCAGGCCAGAAGACATATTGTGCATGGGACTGTGCATGTTTATATATTGTGGAAGATGAAATACAATGCAGGAATGCTTGTACAGGGAAATGTATATCTTCTTTCATTTGGGTCGCCACAGTAAATCATTTGCCTCTTAGTGTGCAGTGATTTGCATACTGATTTGGCTTAGGTTTTTATGCCAGGTGCCCTTCCTAACGTAACCATCTCCATTTATGAGCACAAGAAGTAAATTGAGCTGAGAACCCTTGTAGCTGGATTACAGGGGAATATATTAGAGTTTTTATGTTAAAATTCAAAATACATAAGATTTGATTAATTCAACACAATTGTTAAAATAGACAGTCACAGTAGTACAATAGTAGTACAATTGCACCAACCAAGCAATTCGAGCAAAAGGCATTTATATGTTTAGAGCAGCCTCATTACTGCAGGGTCACTACTACATTAAAGATGATGTATGTTATTGATTGCTAAGCCCTGCAGTTTCTTCTTCTACTACTACTACTTCTGTTATTAATTTGTTTCCTGTTATACACAAGTTCCAACATACAACATTTAATTTAAAGTATAAATGTAGGCTCGGCAAGGAAAATACTATACTGCTTTGAATACACGTGAAATCTGTCATGGGGCAGGGCAAAGTGGTTAGAGTGGTTAGCCCTATCAGCCGCGATGAAAGGAAATTGTCAGTTAGGTCTTCAGGCCAGCTGACCCATAATCTCATAATCATAATGAGTGGAATTTGTAAGCCCTGTCTGTGTTTTTGTGAGTTCTCTCAAGGTACTCTGGCTACCTCCCGCCAGTGTTTCTGTCTCACTGTCAGCCCTGTAACTAAATGGCCACTGTCCAGAGTGTCTAAAACCCACAGCGAAAGATTCCAGCCACAAACAGGATTACAGGGAAGAAAATGCATGAATCAATAGGTAATATGGTACTTTTGCCATCAGTATGAGTTGTGTTTTTACTGTTCAGTGACAGCTTGGTTATAGGATGGACAATACAGGTTATAGTAATGGTGGCATTTTCCTCGATATTAGATTCTATAGTTCAGTGCAGTCTCTAGAAGTCTTTGTGTTTTGTCATGGTTGAGCTATTTAATCAATAAAATGTCAAATTATATAACATTTGAAAAATAAAGCAAAAGTCACAAATTCAAAACAATGTCCAGTAATATTAGTTCAGTTCGTTAGTTAGTTCAGTTAGTTCATATGTAAGCAGTTGTATAGTTGATGAGTTTTTCTTTTTTTGAGCAGCTAACATTAGTCTTAAAACAGCTCCCTGATGGGACAGTCAAAAGACTGGTGTGTGATTCGCGGGTTGCCAGGTCAGCATCAATATCGCCTCTCCGAGTTCATTGTGCTCTTCTCACTGGCTGAGGGGCTGAGCTGACTGTGACAGGCAAACCGTCGATACCACTCACTGGTCAAAGCGGCTGGCTAATCCAGCAGCCAATCAATGCTAAGATAAGGAGGCAATGACTGGAGTGGCTGGTATATAAAGTCTTTCTCTTCCAACATACAAGTGCTACTCTTGCTCAAATTGCTGAAAAACACTCTGTATATTGTTGGTTCTGAATGTAAAAAGTTTGTTGCATATGGGACTGCATATTAGGTAGGTGGTCATAATGTTTTGTGACATAACATTATGACCACCAATAATAGCAGGGACAATAATTTTCACATTTAAAAGTCAATGCAAAGCAGACCTTTGTTTGCAATGCATCTTTTCAAAAATAAATGTTACCAGCAATCTGTCATAGAAAAAAAATGTAGCAACTAGCAATAATAGGTAGAGTAGATGGAATAAAAAATGGGAAAATCTGGAATGGGACTGATGTCAACAACAATTACTTTTTTTTTTTTTTCATTAAATATATTCTTAAGTATGTAAAACTTTTCTAAATATATAGCCAGCCTTAAAACCATACAATTACAGCTAATAGACTTCACAGTACTGACACTAATAGTAGTAGTTTGTTCTGTTTGTATGTTTTATTTTCATTTTTCTTTATTATTATTATTATTATTATTTGTCTTTGTCTATTGTGTTGTGTTGTTCTGTTTGTGTAGCTTGTCTGTGTTACTTGTAAAAAATAAATAACTAAAAAAAATAATAATAGCAGGTGGTCATAATGTTATGTAATCCCCAATCATCATAGTTAAAATAAACGCTTGAAATATTTCATTGTGTGTGTACAGAATATATATCCTTCACTTTACACCCAACTACTGAAACAAATGGAGTTTTGAATAATATTTTTATTTTTTGATGTGCGTTTGCAGAATTTAGAAAAAAAGAAAATATAACTTTTCATTCAAAAACATTTAAAACTAGCAGCAATGCAACTGCTTAACTATAAATATTGGTAAGCAATGCAGGCCTTTAGCTGCAAGCTAAACATCAGCTCTTGTGTCGTCAGCTCTTTGTCTGTTCTTCTGGTCATCATATATCCTGACTCAGCAGCGGGCCCAGTGTGTGTGTGTGTGTGTGTGTGTCTGTGTGTGTGTGTGGATGGGAAGAGAATGAGTGGATATTACCGGAGTGCTGAGCGGAGCAGTCTGAGACAGTCAGCTACAGAGCCAGGTACCTCGTCTTCTCTCACAGACACAAAGATACACACTCTCTTTCAATTCCCACCTTTGCAAGATTTCAAAGGTGCAGAAAATCTAGTGGAATAGAAAAACTCTCATCAGGTAACACGCTCTACATGCTAGTCTGTGTGAGTGGGCGTCACTGTGTCATAGCGACTTTCTCTGTCAAAAACAACCTCTTCACTCTGCTGCATTTACTCCCTTTGAATGGCAAAAAAACTACTGCTAAGAAGAATCACTTTTTATATAACCTCCTGTTGATCTCAGCATAAAAACTTAATGGAAACTCAACTTCAATAAAGTCTTATGATTCTCGGGCTTTGATCCACCTGGGGTTTGGAGAAATGTTTTTTTTAATTTTTTTTATGGTGCGATAAGAGCCAACTTCTCAGTAAAACATTAACTAAGCAGTCCAAAGCAGATATACAGTATATAGTGTATACTCTCATAGACGGCTTTAGTGTTTATAAACAATTTGGCTACATTCAAAATAATGGTATCATAAACAGTCTAATTTCTATGCAGGAATTAGCGTTAAGGCATATTTATATTCAAGGTTAGTACACATTCAAATACAGACTGTTCTTCTAAGATAAAAGCTAAATATATGTTTCTCAAATTTTTTGTTCTACTGATTACATATAGTTACAGTAATATAGCGGACCACATTAGTTTGTCAGTGTATGCTCAGATTCAGTCCATTAATCACGACAAATCCTACTCAAATAGATTTAGCAAATAAAATTGACAATCAGATTTGAGTGTGAATAAATACATTTTGACAAATATAACAACAACCATTCTTTTATGTTGTCTAAAAACATCTTCATGTTTTTAATTTGCTTATATAAAAAAAGCTACTCTTTGATGATGTCAATGGTGCAAGGTTCTACACTGTATATTAGTGTTAGCTGGTGGTGATAGCAATTTATGAGTGTCCTCTGAGCAAGGATCCAGGACAGAAAATAGTGCCCTACGTGTTGCAGGAAGAAATAACCATTAATCAAATGGATAGATATTTTTCTCTGACTCTGAAAAGCAATTGAAATTCATCCTTAAATTACAACTATTATATCATCTAACATTGTTATTCATTTTGACCCTGTTTCAATCTAGTGCACAACCTGTAAATTCTGTATGTTTTTCCTGTCACTGAAACCATGAAATTATCTATTCATTTATTTAACTGCCTTTTACTTGACTTCACAATCTAGTTTGCCCAGCTTTGAGACAGCCACTCCATTTTATTCATTATGCCATTTGCTTTCAGACAACATAACCTTCTAGAATTGCAATGAAAATGACTATGTTTATGCTTGAATCTCAAATTGCACCCCGGAGAGCCAAATCAATCACACTTCTGTCACTGACAACTGTTTGGAAAGTCAAGGGCTGGGGATGGATTCATCTCTTTGGCCTTGTGCCTGAACACTTAGCCCACATGGAGGAGTAACAACAGAGCCAAGGACATGACAATTGTTAAACATGAAAAACTCCCCTTTGATCAGACTCCTCAGTTGAGGTGCTCATCTTATTGTGCCTTCAGTGTGTACTTACTTCAAAATACTGTGTGCTACAGACTTTTGTCAATGTCCAACTCAGTACATTTGCTGCACGAGACAGAGCTGCAGTACTTAAATCCTGGACGCGGACTCGAGTTTGAGTTGTTGGACTAAATTTGAGGCTTGTGACTCCACTCAAGCTTAAACCTTTGGAGGGCTCAGACTCAGACTTGTTCCTTCTCATAGACCAGGACTTGTGACCTGACTTGGACCTGTAAACCAATGACTTGGACACACACTTGTGGACCAATGATTCGGACTTAAACTGTTCTGAAACTTGAAACTTCTAAACTGTGGAACTCTCTGCCTGAGGACCTCAGGTCAGCCAACTCCATGGTCACTTTTAAATCTAAACTTAAAACATACTGTTTTAGAAAGGCTTTTCAACAGTAATCTTGTTTTGAGTTTATTGATTTTATTTATGTATGTTTGTTCTGTTATCTGTAAAGTACTTTGTGAACCTTGTTTTTGAAAAGTGCTCTATAAATAAAGTTATTATTATTATTATTATTATTATTATTATTATTATTATTATTATTATTATTATTGTATCTTCTCACAGATCAGGACTCGTGACTTGACTCAGATCTGAGAACCAAAGACACAGTTGGACATACATTTGAGGACCAATAACTTGGACTTGGACTCACACTTATGAGCAATAACTCTACTAGCACTTGTCTTTTCCCACAGACCAGGACTCATGACTCAACCTGGACCTGTGCACCATTATCTCAGACTTGGACTCACACTTGAGAAATCACTCGGACTCAGCCTCAAGCACTTGCAAGGCACACTTGCAACACTGCATCTTTTAATCTGAGGAAAAGGAATCATTTCATGTTTGGCTATGAAAGAGTTACATAAACAGCAGAAATATCCCAATCAATCATTGTTACACCCTCCTAAGTAAACTACTTTTGGCGACTCCACTCAGACTTGGACTACTGCACATGCTTCGAGGAAAAAACTAAAATCCATACTCCCTGAAACACTCTGTTGATTATATTTTTGTAAAAACTTACTTCCCAACTCCCCAATTAAAATGTCAAATTCAGTGTTGTGTTGCATGGCATTGATGAGCACTATGCGCTTTAACAATTATGTCGTTCTGATGGTCTTTTTACTGTGCAAGATTACTATGCAAATGCCGTGGGCGAACTACTGCCACTAAGATTGTGTGGGCAGCAGTGAGGAGGTCAGTGGGATGTCAGAATGGCAGCCAGAAAGAACATACCAGATTGAAGGACTACACAGAACTCTGCACAAATAAGTAGAAGAAGAAAAAAAACACACACACACACACACACACAAAAAAAACAGTGGCACTCGTAGCACACGCTTAGGGCAATATGCACCGGCTTAGAAAATGATGTGGGAAAATTTAAATAAGTTGGCATCTCTAGCCAAATTTGATCTATATGCGAAAGCAGCGAGCAAATGTTGCCTTGGCTTGAGGCTGAGCTTGAGCTGCACCGTGAGGAGGGAAGCTGCTTACCAATTTGTGTACGCCGAGTAGCTTGACTGATTGTGGATTCGTGATATGAGACAAGCAATGATCTGCACAATCGTCCCATAAATAATTGTTTTTGTGTCTTCTAATTGTCAGTTGATGTAAAGTGATCTTACCTTAATAAAGCGTTAGGATATGCTTTTCTAAAACAACTCCGACATAACATCCCTAGATTCTGTTTGTTTTGCCAAAAAATGCAGTCACCCACTTCACAGTTTGCTTTGAATTAATTTCCTGCCTTAATTTGGTTTCTGTAAAACACCATTTGTCATTGAAAGTTCTGCTAATTCTTGTTCTTAGAGGCCTAGTAGATTTCTGGGAGATGAATGTATGGACATAAGGTGATAATTACACTTTTGTATTAAAATTGACATAGACTAGGTTGTTTTATTTATAAACACATCATCAAATAAGTTGTGACTGTGTAAAATGAAAGCAAAATATAGAAACCATTTATTTTTTTGGAATTCAGCAACATATCTTGTTTGGTGCTGTAAAATGTCTGTTCAAACGAGTGCTGGTGTTAACCGTCTGAAATACTCACCACACTTTGTGACTCTTCAGGAAACATGCCTTCCCATTACCTACGTGGATTAGAAATAGCATTTCAGACTATCAGTGTCACACCAACAGACTCAAACAGTCCACCCTGCCAAAAGCACTGCGACTGTATAATATGAGTATGAAATAACTAACTGGTTTATGGTCTACAGTCCAGCCATTGGTTATTTTTGCACTGTTCTTTCAATATGTATGTCATGTGTGTCTTTTTATTTGTAAATTCTGCTGAAATTTAGTTTTTTATTGTAAGCAAGAATGTCTGTGTGAAAGTCAAGGCAAGTCAAAAGTAAGTGGTAATCATGAAAACTGCTTGCAAAGCATTTTGGCACAAACTGACAGGCAAAAGGTCAGTAACATGACTAGGTATAAAAGGAGCATTTTAGAAAGGCAAAGTATTTAAAGATGGGTAGAGAAGAGAATCTACTGTAACACAGGGAGGACACACAAACTCCATCTAGACTGATTGTGTGTTGGCGGGCCTGAGTATCGAACCCACAACCTCCTTGCTGGGAGACAAGAGCACTAAATGCTCTGCTACTCTGGAAATCATATCTGGAACAATAAAAAAAAAAAAAATCCCAAATGTCCCAATTTATCCCAGTTTTGGAATTGAATCGGTATTTGAAATAATTCCTTAAAGTGTCCATTATGAAGAGGAGCATGTGTCTGATCCAGGTCAACACTGCCACTACTTCCAAACCTTTTCTATGCAGATTGACATAAATAGACCCCATCCACGCGTCTACTGCACATGTGAATACTGCAATGCCAATAAATCTTTGGTATGAAGCTTTAAGAATCACTTGAGAATCTGATGTTTGAATAAGGATTAGCTTCACTGCTCATGCTAAATCATGGGCCAGAACACTTAGATGGTTAACAATTAAGCTAAGTGCAGTGATATATCATCAGCCCGACTGTCTTTAAAGCTGAGGTGAAAATCATTATTCAAGCCTGTTCCCTCACACACAGGCGCGCTCCAGGGGGTGGGGACCTAGCTGTCTCTGAGCGTGTGTCGGCCCATCCACGCCACCAGCAGAGGGGGTGAGGGGGTCAGCTCCAGTGTGCCTCTCCACAGCAGCTGTATGTCATCAGTCCATGAAGTCCACTGCACTAATAGACTCACCCCCGATCCCCCCCCCCCTATCAAATAAATATCCTGAGCATGGTTCCCCCCCTGAGAGTGTCATGTCATAATCGATGGAGCTCCTGGTGTAAATCTCTCCCACCCTCCGTTCTGCGTGCAGCCAATCCATGTACAGCAAAGCACGGGCTGAGCACCTTTTCTTTTCGGTTGGTCGCCACAGCAAAATCATCTGCCTCCATGCGCTATTCTCTGCATCCTCTTCTCTCACACTAATCATGTTCCTGTTTCTTTCACTACATCTACCAATCTCAATTTTTGCTCTTCCTCTCGCCCTCTTACCTTGCATTCTTGAAGTTGTCCTCTCATACTTTTTCCTAATCCTATCCTTGTCACTCCCACAGAGAACTTCAATATCTTCAGCTCCACTACCTCCAGCTCCACTTTCCTCTAACTCTTTTTAATACTAGACACTTTTCTCCACATATTCCAACCTGCTCACACCTCTTCACCTCTTTCCCACACTCGTCACTGCTCTGGACCGTTGACCTTAAGTACTTAAAATCCTGAATCTTCATCACCTCTACTCCCTGAAACCTCACTGTTCCACTTGGGTCCCTCTTATTCACAACTGTGTATTTTGTGCCTATTATAAAACCGCTTAAGCTCTCAATGGGACATCTCAAACAAATTGCGAACTGATAAATAGTTCTTGCATACTAATTAACAAACCCACTATTCCCAAATCGCTAATCGTCATCATTTTGGGATTCCTGTGCTCCCTTCATGTCTTTCTTGAGCGTAGTATTGTGGTAAGTATCATAATTAAACATGGGGAAAAGCGACCACGCTAAATCAAATCCAATTACAGGCGTGATGAACCACACGTGTCCCTTTGGCAATGCGCCTGGCCAGGTTCCTCACAGCACAACAACAGCCCTGATTGAAATGGCAGGCCTTCAAACAACATGCACTCCCATTGGAGCACAGGTAAACAAACAGCTTACCCATTGGGCCTGCACTAATCGGCAGTGTTGAAAGTTGAGCATGTGATCTTTCATATTCTCTAATACATTAAGTGACCATTCATAGAATATAGTAATAGGTTTGCCATGGATTAACTCAAGTCACCAGACGCCTATTTGTTCAAATGAAAGTTTAGCTCTGTTTCAGGTTACTGAGGTGCATTGGTCATAAAGTGCTTTGGTTCTTGAAACCATAAACCAAATATTCATGCTGTAACCCCAGATTTCCAACAAATGGGTATTAAGCATTAAGAATGTTAAGTATTATACAGTTTTATCTGACATTTATTCCAAAATTGTGTTATACATATATTCTTCTTCCTGGATACCTTATCTACACTATATCAAGGGTTTTGTAACAGTTTTATCCATTTTGGGGCTTTTTATCAGGGATATGTGCAATGTCAAACCTTAATTTAGTGCTATACTGTTCTATCTATCTGAGCCAATCAGAAAAATGTGGAGAATAAGTTAACTGTAGTCTATCTATTATTTATACATTGGAAAAATAAACATTGTATAAAAAGTATAATGTGTTATTCTTTAAATATAGGCTTATTGCTTATACATGCCGACACAATAAATTCAATATTGTCAAAGTGTATTGCATTTTACTTTCAAATGGGTGATGTAGTTTTAAAACCAGTTGAATGATAAAAAAAATACGTTGACTCCTGAAATAAAACGTATTGATTTCTGTATGTTTTGTGAGATAGAGCCTTATAATTCCAGCTACATTTTGGGTTCTCAGAATCTGCGAAAGACCAGTTCCCAAAAGTACTTCAAAAGTTTTAAAGATTTTGAAATTGTATATTTACATTCTCTTTAGGGTTAATTCCCATATATTATAGAAATGTGTTCCTCCTTTTGCTATTTTTATGGTTAAAACTTTAAACCTAAACATCTCAAAACTACTCAACACAGAATTAATTGTAATGGGACGATATATTTGCTGAGCTCTATGTACATCTAGAAATGCAAAAACATACACTGTATTATAAAAAGCCAAGTAGGTGTTGAAAAAAAAATAGCATTTGACTAAATACAGTTTGCTGTAATGTTGGTGTCAAATACAATTGCAGTAAGATAACTGGATATAAAATGATTATGTTAGTGAGGCAGAGGCTAAATTGGAGTTGGGAAGTTTTGAATGCCCATGGCCCTGAAATGGCACTGCATTAAATGATTATGTACTGGAAATCACAGCATGCACCAGGAACCCTTCCAGAAGTCAGCCATTGCTGTATAAAAAAATAGGTCATATGTGAAAATGACCCAGAAACATGACATACTTCTCTGGGCCAATATAGTAATTTTCAAATTTAGATTAACATTTTTTACATTTTGCATTAGAGTTTTGTTTTGCTCAGGGATGATAGATTTCTGGATTATGTTTTAATACCTGCTATGTTATCCTTTAATGTGAATAAATTATAGCTACACAGCCAACAAACAGGATGAAAATAAAGTATTTTATCCAGGGATCTGAATAAAAGGATCAAAGTTACCACTAAATACCTGATCATGACATAAAGAAAATCTGTTCCTTCCACATTTAGCTGGTCGTATAACCATTTCAGAGTATTATGACTTTAGGGAGTGTGTTCTGTGAGCAGAGCTCGTACGTGCGCCACTCTTTGGGAGACACTGTGCAAACTCACTGGGGGGGGGGGGGGGGGGGGTGCAAAGCTTGCTTCACTAATTTAATTGCCAATTATATTAGGGCCTTCTTCTGAGGACAATGCAGCAACGAAGTCAAAATAATCACAGGCCCAGACCTAATGTGTAAATACTCCCCAAGGGGCCACACGCGCTCACGTACACATCAAGGTTGACTTCACACAAATCAACTGCACCATGGGAGAAGTGGTGGCAGTTGCTCAATTAATCACTAGAACTAAAACAAAACAGCAAATGGTATCAAAGTTAGCAATAACCTTTTGGAAAAGTTGGTCTTACGGAGCCAAATCACACATCATTAAAGCGACTGTTATCCAGCAATTTTGACCAGACTTTTTTTTACCCCCATTATGCAGTAAGTAATTAACTATAACAGTAACTATTGATAACACACAATATTTAGATCAAAATCTCTCATTAAAATCTGCTCGCTTGTAAACCTTCACCTGAAAGACATTTTGCCTAGTGAGAGAAAAAAAAAAAAGATTTGCAGAATAGCAGCGTGAAATTTGCTTTGAAAGTTGTTATCAAAATCCCAAACTTTTTCACCTCTCTGACATTGTTTGGTCGGATCCCAAACAGGCTATGAAAAACAAAATGTCAAGCGAGAAAAAGTGTGGAGAGATAGACCAAAGCAAAAGCAAATGCAAATACGGAATGAGTCAAGTCAGGAACTGTTTGTGTCGGTGTGATGCCCAGAAGTGGTTGCGAAATAGTGCATTTATAATTCATAGGCCAAGTTGTGAAAGAGAGGACAAGCCACTGACAGGTGTGTTCGTGTACTTTCAGAGGATTCAAGACTGGCCCCTCCAACTTTCTGGACAGAATAAGTAATTTCTTTATTGGTGCCAAGTGAGAAGAGTTTTCAAAAAAGTAAGACATACCTAAAATAGTAAGACGGTTAAAGCTACATTGTCTGATTTTCCTCTTGCCAGCTCACCCGGTGTAATACCTAAACCTGTTACCTAGCGTTTCCCACACCCGCAACTGCTTAAAGAGTAGCTCAATACTGTTCAGGCCTTTCCTCCGCTCACAAAAGGACTGAAAAAGTCTGGTGGCCTGGTGTATAATTTACTATACTTCTCTTTAAAGGGTTTATATAGTGCTTTTATTCATATTTTTAAACAAATCTTGGTCGCCTTTAAAACAACATTGCACATTTTACAACCTTAAAAAACATTATCTGACTCAAAGTGAAAGTTTTTAATAAGCACTCTACTGGTGCTATAAAGAAACAGGTGAAGAAACCAGCAGAGGGCAGCAGAATTTTGTCAACTTTAGAACACAAACAGAGAAACAAAAACTTTTTATTCCCTTAAATCTTTTGTATGATTCCATTTTACTACAAAATGAAAAAAGTCTGTGAAGCATCAGTGGAAAAAGAGCTGTGCAATGTTTTTTGGATAAATGAATGAGAACAGACTGGATGTAGAGAGCTTGTTGATTGATGTCTTCTTGATGAAGGAACAACATTATGGCAGAAAGCTCAGAAAAGTCTATTTAGCAAAATTCTAGCCCCTTTAATACTATTTTACTATTGCTACATGATGCTGGTCCTCCTGGACATCTTTTGTTCTTTCATGTCTGACATAAATGATAATAAAGACTAACCTAATGCTACTCTGGATTTAACTACTGAAATTATTTCACTTTCCCACAGTATTCACTTCTTTTTCCTCAAATTATTTGGAACTTTATAGTACCATCTGAAGTTAGCGTGAGACCAACACTTACCAGTAAAATTCTCACACTTATTAAACATGTCTTGCAATAACAAGTTTTGTCCTCAATTCAGTTTGCTTCCTCTCTTCTATTTATGTTTTATCACCTCCTCCTACTATAGAATATTAAAATAATTAATACTTAATGACATCTTAAGAGAGTGTTTTTCTACATATGATCCCTATAGTAAAATGCAATTTCCTCAAATCTAAGGAAAAAGTCAGCCAGTCTAGCTTTAAACTAAACCACAGAGCACACACTCTTTCAAAAGGGACACTTAGAGAGGCGGTCAGGTATGTCTGGCAGGCAGACTTATTAAATACAGTAAGGCGGACAATTTTTCAAATGCCTCTTACGACAGGGCCATAAAAGAATTAAAGTGGAAAGTTTTTGGAAAGAGAGGACAGGCATGCAAGACTGGGTTCGATGCAAACAGATTAGACATAAGGGTGAATAAAGGGGATATAAAAATGTAAAAAAAAAAAAAGAACCTAATGTAAGGGGATATTTTTTGAGTGGTAAATGGCAACGGTCGTTTTGTCATTGTCATTTCTTTCCCCGGATATGGTCCTCTAAGCGGCGGGAAGAGAGGAGATAGGGGGAAGAGGTCACTAGCTTTCATGCCAATTTGGCTTTATTAGCAGGGGAAGGGTAGAGCGGGGAAGCCATAGACAGAGGAGGAAGGGGGAGAGCTGCAGAATTAAAAGGAAGCTATTGATGTCTTTTTGCTCCAAGGCGCTCTTTTAGCTGACTTCTAATTTAGCATTTCACACACAGCTCACTGAGAAAATAAATTAGCGGGCCACGCCAAGCAGTAAAACCCGAACAGAGGAAATGTACTGTACATACAGAGAAAGGTAAAAGTGTAGAGTTGGCAGCAATTGGCAGATATTCAAATCAAATGAAAAGATGTTGCAGATACAGCATATAGAACTGGGAATGTGAGCAACAAGAAAAGAAGGGAATTATCTTTTATCAAGGCGTTCTTATCAGAGAAAGAACTGGGGAGCAACCCAATTAAATCAGCTTTTCACTAAAGAGAATTCATCAAGTACAGGGCCCTTTTAAGTGTCATCTCCAGGCCAGCTAATCCATACTCACAAAAGAACATGCATCTCAGCTGCAATGTGGAGGCACGCACCGCTAATTGTTACTAATGTAGTTTTATTATGAGTGTGTTTATAAGGGACAGGGAATAATAGGCATGGGTTTGGATGGTATTGTTCCTATAGGTCAGTGGGCCATAATATCCTCTGCTGATGTCAAGAATCAGATGCACATATTATGTTTGACAGCAACTTTTTATATGTGCTTCTTACATGCCCATAGCTTTGTAAAGCCCTCACTGCAACATTTCCAATCTAGATTCAGTATCAACAGGCTCATGGTGCATTCTGTTTGTAGTGCTAAATGTTAATAAATTTGGCTAATTTACTTGGTAATCATAATTTTATTTCAAAACATCAACAGTAACACAACAAAGTAAAAAAACAAGTTCTTAACTTTGTAGCTGTGCCAACTATATGTACATAAACAATAGGGATGTAACAATATCCAAAACACACGGTACGATATCACAATATTAACTTCACGCTATGATATTTATTGAGATATTGTGGTGAGGCTCATGGTATTGTGGAAATGCTCACAATAACAACATTTATTATACAAAAATGGCCTGCCAAGACCTTGGTGCCATAATTATAGTCATATTTCATGTTTTATCTGCTCTAAAGTGTGACGGATAACTAAGTTTTCATCTGAATCACATTAGCTTTGTCTGACAACAAAAAGCTTTAGACAGCAGCTCAAACAGGTGCCATTAACAATGACCATATAAGAGTTTCCCTTCTTACACATCAGGGGCTCTGAGGTTCTTGTAAACAAACAGCAGTCTCTCAGACAGCACTGCTCAGGAGTCAGTACAGAGGCAAGTGTTCACCGTTTGATTTATCCACAAACTCCTGCTCACAGCCTTCTTCTGCTTCTTTGGTGGCAGGTGGCATAGTGTTTAGCACTCCTGCCTCAGAGCAAGAAGGTCCCTGGTTCAATTCCTGGACTGGGTTTTCTGTGTGGAGCTTGCATGTTCTCCCTGTGTCTGGATAGGTTTCCTCCACCACTAAAAACATGTACAATAGGACTCCCCTTCAAATGAGATTCTGAATCTCAGTGGGACTTTCCCGGTTAAATAAAGGTCAAATAAAAACAAAAACAATGGAGTTAGTTTATAAGTTTTTCAGCACAACTCCAGCCTGAACCTGTAGTCTGGTCCTCTGAGCGCTTACATGGAGAGAGGGAATGAGTGAGTGAAGCAGTGCGGTTCCACGGGTGAACGTAAAAAGTTTATTTAGTAACTTGAAGTGTGTTATTTACTTACATTTTGAATCCTCTGCAACATAAAAAGCTGTGAATCTTGACATTCATTGCTTCATCTTGCTAATGCTACTGAAAACACTGGCTTCCTCCTCCATTTTGGCTCATGTGTTGGCTGCGCTCAGGCTCAAACAAAGCAAAGGTCTATGAAGTTCTCTCTGCTTTTTGCCACAATGCTGCAACAAAACCATGCATTTTTGATACTGGAACGAGACCACAACGATATCAAGAGACTTTTTGCTAGATTGCGATATCGCAAAAACTTTGACATCCCTAACAAACACATGTGTAAGCTACGATAGTCAAACCTTTTAAATGGTGGCGACACAAGAGATTGAAACAACCAGCAAATAAGTTAGTGGGACAGTGACAAAAAATATGTCTTTGTTAGTCTAAAAATGCACTGGCCTAAAGACTGCACTTTGCATTGTGCTGTTCTGCTTGTTTACTGTGTGCTCTCATGTACCTCAATAGCAGTAAACAAAATACATGAAGCAATTAACGTCAATTAACTGCATATTTAGCTGTATTACTGAAATTAATACAAAACAAGAGCAGAGGCAATTCCAGTATGAAACTGATAGTCAAGGTAAAACGGCGGCCAAAGGCAAACTCAGTGCAGCAAGATCTAATGCTGTCGTCAATGTCGTCAGTACAGAGGACGAGATGGGCCATTGACCGAACATTGGTATATTACACCTTTGGAATGAAAATGGTTCCCACTACCACATCAGTGCATCTTTTACTCACACACACACACAGCTGTGATTTATGAAAGCTTATTCCTCATGGCGCAAATTCATTTCCGTAAATTTGACTGTGTCCACCAAGTCTTTCATCTCAACTGGGCATCAAAACACAAATAACCACCTGTATGTTCACACAAGCACAATCATCTCTCCTGTGTCTGTCAGATACACACACATATATTCACACGTATGTCTACACACTGATTTATGACTACATCACTTCCCCAGGCCTGGCAGATAGCACTGACCGCAGGCAAAGAACAACACAGTGAGCTGCACTTGTCCACAGTGGGCTCAGTATGATAAGGCTGCTCCTCTCTGACACTCCTTTGTCTATTTTTACAGTCCTGCTCAGTAACTTCTTTTACCATAATTTATAGAGAACTTACAGTCTTATAAAATGGACAGTGGTAAAAGAAATACTTAAAATATGAACTGTGTGAAACTTTTACTTGAACAAAATCACTACTTGCTTAAAGGTATATATAGTATTGAGTGTAAAGTTTACTTAAGTAGAAAGTACCTATAAAGGCTACCTAAATGCTTTACACATTGAGTGACAGAGCTGAGAAAGCTCACAATGATCCATTACTGACCTCTTGTGGTAGGAATAAGTACAACTGGCCCTATCTCACAATGATAAAGGATCATAGTACATTCCAGGATGCTAGATGGTGTTCTGGAGCCAAACCCAAAACTGATAGTTTCTTCTTTGGCCGGGTACAAACTTTTCCTGAAATAGAATGAGCCAAACCAAGCATTATCATACAAAAAGACCAAACCAACCAACAAACCAATGCCGGTTTCTCACCGTTTTAAGTTATTTATGCATTTTGAAGCTCATATAAGCCAGAGACAGTGAACAAACAGGAAAAAAAAAAGATGCAGGTTTAATGGATAAATGCTTCGAAAATGTCAAAACAAAATTAACCTAAAACACTGATACATGCCTCAAACTATTATCTGAAATTGGGTCAGGCTCAAAGACCATAATCCATTAACAATGTCATTTACCTCATTACCGTATTAAACCTCCATGCTGTAACTGCCATAACTGCTGTCTACTGAGCCAGGGGTATTTTAAGGTAGCAACAACCTTTACATAAGTATTTATTATAGAAAAAATGTATGTTGTAAGTCAAGGAAAAGATAATCTATAAAAGGGGGCAACAAAGAAAAAGATGGAGATTATGTGAGCCAAAGTGTCACCTTATCCAGTCACTGTGAATAAATGTATTATTGTAAGAGAGGATTAGTTCTCTCGGCTGCTATCCCTCCCATTGTGTGATATGTGTGATATGTACAAAATGAAAAACCAACAGCTTAGAGTGATACCATCAAGCTGAGTTATTGTTCTTTATTTTTAAGCAAAATGTGGCATATATGTACACACTCACTTTATTACGTACACCTTCTAGTGATGGGTTAGACCCCCTTTTGTTTGTCTTGTCTTTTGGGTTCACTCTCTGTAAACACTTAAAATGGTTGTGTGTGAAAATCCCACTAGAGCAGTCTATGCCATGTCCCAGTGCTGGAATGTAACAAACTATTGTGCTACTATACTCAAGTACAATTTTCATGTATCATGGCATAGGGTACTTTTTACTTTTTACTACTTACTGGTTTGTGTAACTTTGAGTTTAGGTTTGAAGTTATTTGTTTTTATCATGCCCACGATACCTAAAAATATAAAGCGCAACCTTGTAAAAACATCAGATTCAAGATAGGTTTAATAATCTTCTGATGCACTGATTTCATTATTAATCAGCACCATCATAATGAATCTGTGTGAAATACATTTACTTTGTTACTTTAGGTATATTTAAAAGTTAGTATTTTAATACATTAACCCTTTAGAAATTGAGTAGTAACTTCACCTGTTCAAAGTCCCTTAAATCCCCTCCTCCATTTTGATGTTTGGTTTGAGTATTATCAAGTGGCCTTCATCATGTCTGCTGTATTTGCATAAATGTATTGAGCTGCTGCCATGTGATAGACAGATTAGCTATGTGTACAGAACAGGTGTACCTAATAGAGTACTCTACAATGCAAGCTGCGACTACAACACAACTTCTTACTGCAGCTTTGATGTCCACCTGTATGCTTCCCTCTCTTCATAATGCACTCCTCTCTCACTCTCTCTCTGTTCTTTTCATCGCAGTCCTGCTTTGACCCGGTCTAGGTGGGACCTGTCAGTGAAAAACGCTCTCAGAACACCGACTGTCAAGATCGCTCTTCCCTCGCCTCTCTTCTTCGTCTCCTCACTTGGTTCACTGAGGATATAGGCAGCATAAGGCTTGCACACTTCACCTTCATGTCGGCTTCCTGCTAATAAGCCCTGTAAGTAGTCTGTCAGGCCTGTGCCAGCAAGCCTCTGCTCCAGTAATTTGCTGTAATGACTGAACATCTCATGTCTGTGTACTTTTTAGTTTGTTGTTTTAGAGGCATCTGGTACATTAACATGTGCTGTCTAATTGCAAAGGACAGTAGGCACGAAGAGCATTTTATATATATAATGGTATGGGATTTGATAGTTATAACATTATGCAAAGCTTCAGACAACAAAGCAAACTGGAATATCTTGGCAACAAAACAAACATAGTGTCAGCCATATATGCACATCAATCATACAGACACTAGTTCCTGAGTGATTTTGGGGGGGTCAATACACAGTAACCTGACAACAATCCCTTTTCACAGGTCACCACCACAGCAAATCATCTCCATGTAGCTCTTGTAGCTTTCCTCTGCTTCCTCTTCTCTCACACCAACTAACTTCATGTCATCTTTCACTATATCCCTAAATCTCCACTTTGGTCTTCCTCTAAGAGCTTTATACCTGGCACCTCTAACCTCTACCTCTGCAATCTACTGATATATTCACTCTCCCTCCTCTGTACGTGTCTAAACCATCTCAGTCTGGTCTCTCTGACTTTATCCTCAAAGCATCTAACATGAGCTGTCCCCTTGGCACAGTATATTGTATATTAATTTTTTTTCAAAATTGCCATACCAAACTGCATGTCTGCATGTCAAAAACTAGCCAAAAAACATATTTTTTTGTTTAACACTAAAAAGGCTTTTAGTAGTGCTCATTTTTAATACTCTAAATATACAAACATTTTTACGTATTTAAATGAGAAAGAGAAAACAACCTAACTATTTACTTGATATGGCCCTGCTTATTGCTAACAGACTGCAAGTCTCTTGTGCATTTGCTTGTTAATGGTAACCTCACAGGGGGAGGCAGAGGCCTTCGCGCTGTAGGGGTCCAGCAGGGCAGAGACCCTCTTACAGCGGGTGGTGTGTTCACAGCCTCATCCTTCTTCCCAAAGAAAAGGCTGCGGCCATTTGCAAGTTACATTTAGGCACACTTTGTTGCTTCTCAAAAACTGTAATATGTGGGCTCAGCATAAACAGTTGAATTCACAAACACTGCTTACATAGGCAAATAAAACAGCCCATACAGGGTGATAAGGAAAGGCTGTTTAATATACTTTCACTACACATATAAATAATTTCTGCTCCTGTTCTTTTATGACTCGCCCAGTGTATTCATGATAAGGTGGTGTGGAACTGTTCATTTAAAGTATTGTGGGCATGTAAGAACTAGTTGGTATGAACATAATGCCATTTCTATTATTTTTTATCTCTCAAAGTTATATGTTTGCAGAGTAATATAGGGCAACTGTCTTCTTCTCTTTCAGCTTTGCAGATGCAGATGTGCATTGGTTTGTATATTAATTTGGCATACTGTAGGTTTTTCTGGAGGATGCCCTTTCTGATGCAGCCCTCTCCATTTATCTAGCCTTGGGACTGGCACAAAGAGAACACTGGCTTATAACGCTTTGTGGATGAAATAAATACAGGGAAACTGTTTATGTTGTAAATTTCTTTTTTCTATCAGTATATTTTTGTTCCGCCTTGTAACAACCTCACACTGGACCTCACACAAGCCATTCGAGGTATGTACTTAAAGTATACAAATTTCATTACCCACAGGACAAGCTTCACCAGCTGTGATGTTAATAGCTGTGGTCACACCCAGAAAAACGCCTGTTCTAAACCATGCTCTTACACACACTAACACACACTGAACATATACCCTCCAAATGTAGTCCATTAAAGTCTACAGCTGCAGTCTGCCCTCAGGATTAGAACTGGCAGGGAAACTCTGGAGCACATGCAGCCATAGGCAAACGTACATATTCTCACAGGTGGCAAGAAAATCACAGGTTAAATGGGAGCTGGTGTGCAGCAGGTATAAAAGTAACAATGAGTCATTATTGTATCTTATTCTACTGCTCCATCACCAAGTCGATCTACATGAAACACATTTTTATTTTTTTTATTTTTTTTGTTAACAATACAAATGATGACACACACAAAAAAATCACTGCAGTCAGGCATTATTTACATTACATACACCAAGACTCTCACTCACTGAGGCTAATTGAATCACAACAAAAGGTTTAAACAGCAGTTATCTGGACTTGGTTTTTAAAGTTGAAGAAGCCTCTTATCTAAGAGGCTTTCTCAATTCTGAAATTGGTAAGAGAGCTGGTTTATCTGCTCCTAGGAAGGAGTAGTTTTAGACCTGAAACTAAATTCTATTGGTTCAGGAGACTAAATAAACTATGAAAAAACCTGAGTGGTTTCGGGTTGTAAATAGATGGAGGGTTGTATCTGAGACCACCGTTTCTGGTTAAAGAAGGTTTATCTTTTTTGACAAAGATTGCTTCTTTGACTCCTCGCTCAAACCATCCTTTCTCTCTGGCTAAGATTCAGACCTCACTGACCTTTGAGGACAAAGGAGTTGTTTGTGTCCTTCAAAAGGAAGTGTACTGCAGATTCTGGTCCACTGGAGGTGGCCCTGTGGTGTGGTATAACCTCTTGTGCAGAGGCTGTTTGGTTTCTCCAATGTGCTGTTCATTGCAATTCTCACTGCTCACTACATACACCAATCATGCCTTGTCAGAACCAGCATTAACTTGTTCAGCATGTTGAGCTACACTAGTTTGCTGTTGGATTGGACCACAGGGGCCAGCCCTCACTCCCCATGTGCATCATCTGTCTCTGGCTCACCACTGATCCTTCCTTGGGCCACTTTTCATACTGACCACTACAGACTGGGATCATCCCACAAGAGTTTTGGAGGTTCTCTGAACCAGTCATCAAGCTATCAAAATTTGGCTTCTGCCAAACTCACTCAAATCCTTAGATTTGCCCATTTTCTTTTAGAACAAAATGTTCACTTGCTACCTAATAAATCCCACCCACTAACAGGTGCAATGATGAAGAGATGATGTGGGTTAACTTCACTTGTCAGTGGTCAAAATGTTACACTTGATTGAGGAAAAAACTAAATGTTGGGCTTCCTTATACAGCAGCTCCTTAAAGTCACCAGGCAGGTGATCCAGCAGAGAACTCTGTTCCCTGTCAAAGATACTGAAATTTCCCAGCATGATGCACATGTTTAACCATATCACATCTAAAGAAAACCAGAGGTACCCGATGATGTCCAGAACCCCCTAAGTATCAATCTTTCTACAAGAGTGACAAATCGTGTGAGCATATGTCTAAGTAGGTGCATATTTAGTATTTTGTATAACACATTAACTTTTCATGGAGTGTTCCAAATACATTTTTAAATGTGTAGACTTCCCGTATTTAGCTCTTTCTGGGCTTGATGACATGATACAATTTATTTTCCCCTGTAGTTTAAATAAAGAATACGTGAGGATACTTCTTTTTTTGGTGATCAATGAATACACTTTCCAGAAAATCGAAATGGTATATCTGTAATACTAAGACACTTCCTAGTGTACACTCATACTGGGTGTAGCTCTCTAGACTGCTTATCAGAGATCTACAACCTGTGCATAAAATTCTCAAAAAAAAGGAAAGAGATTTGGACCCATCTTTAGTCCTCAATGAAAGGTGCTAGCTTATGGATAACACATAGCTCACTGTGCAGCCAGATACTGCTATCTGCTGCAGTTAAATGTATGTAAACAAACCATATATGAGTCAATTCAGATGATGCCCGGGCAGTGAAAGCTGAGCCATATAGTACATTGAGCTGTCGCAAGCTTTTCTATGGCGTAAAGCCACAATTCAGCTTAGACCTTCCATTCATCGACAGTATATGGCAGGAGCAGTGGAGGCTCAGTATGAAATGCATTCATATCATGGCTCTATGTGTATTTGTACGTGTGAGTTTCATATGGGAACAGGCAGGCACACGTTGCTCTTTCAGTAATAGAGCAGCAGAATGGCTGAAAGGCATCCTGGCAAGGTTTCCCAATGCTTTAGGAAAGAAGTAGTTAAGGAAATGCACGGCCAAACACTTCCTCATTTATCAAGCCACTGAGCTCTCTTTTAAAGGCAGACTAATGGAGGACGGATGAGACAGAGAAGACAAACAGGCAATAATTCATGCAGGTCCAATGAGGTCCCCACCTGTATTAAGTATGGCATAGTGAGTTATGTGGATTGATAATTGATGTAGTGTTGGAGAATTAAATACAGATTTTAGCATAGCATAGAAACAAGAACCAGAGGCAACTTTTATTTTTATTTATTCTGTTTTTGTTTTAACTCAGAATTGCATTTTGACTATTATTTAATATGGAGAACAATACAGATCATATATTATTTACTTTTCATCTGCAAATGTAAAGTACATTAACAATGTCTTAAACTAGAAACAGTGACTGAGAGCACTCATAGTCATAGCCCTAAGGATCAAACCCCCAACCTCATTGCTGAGAAGTTTGTTAATGACGGTAAGAATAGACAATAGACAATAATGTTTGAATAATACAATTGTTACTGTTATAGTCTTCAGGCCATCTTTGTCGCTGGAGGTCTTGGACAAGCCCTTACAACAAGAGATCATTATGTGGCTGATCATTATTCATCAAACAAATGAGGGCAATAATACATATTCATTGACGGATTTACACATTGGGGCTTTTGTGTTGTCACACATTTCTGATTTACAAATGCTCCAAAGGCTTGTACTATGTGCAGACTTGTCCAATATAAGTAAACAGTAGCCCAAAGCAGTATGCAAATACAAACACTGTACTTCATGCAAGTCTCTGAGGTTTTGTAAAAAAAAATGTAACAAAAAAATAAATAAAATCTTGACTATGCTGCCATTTATGCTACTTTTTCAGACTCAGAACTTGGTACAAATGGCATTGTTAGTTCAAGGACAGCTAAAAAAAAGAGAATGCAGAAAAAAATAATGTTGAGTGAATGAAAGGCTGTACTGATGAACAGGATCTGAATAGGCAGATTTGTGCATGCACAGTCAAGGATAAATGTAAGAAAGAAGCCAAGCTTTTAACAAGATCTCATTCTGATTCAATCTCTGAGCATGGAAACATTTTCTAACCACACATGCAAATTCTATTTTTCAACATCTTAAAAACATCTCAAGAGCACGTATGACTCATCACAATTGTTACTCAAATAAAATGGAGTTGACGTCACAATAAAAGGTGAGTTTTCAGATCAGTATGTGCCACTTAAATGGATTCAAGTAGTCAGTGTAATACAAGCATTGATTACAGATGATTCAAATAAGCAAGAGCCACTGCTTTCAAATTCTGGTTACTAGGTGACTGGAAAAAATACCACGATTCAATATGTCATTTGCTACAGTAATTGCAGGTGAATATAGAAATACATTAATTTGCCTATGCAATACAAGTACATATCTATATCACTACTAACAATCTTGAAAGCATTCAGACAAACTGCAAATTTTCAATATCTACATTAGATAAAAATTACTTGAATTCAGATGATTAATCTTGATTTGAGCAAAAATTCAAATCATCAATCTTGATTTGAGCAATTTTTTACTAGATTAGATTTATTTATTAGGTAACTTATTGCTAGATTATTTTCCTTTTTTCAAAGTATTTTTCCCTGTTTCAAAATTTTCTGTCCATGGGGTCAGATAATTTTGCTTGAAATAAGTAAAAATAGCTTGAAACGGGGAAAAATACTATGAAACTAAACAAATAATCTAGTAAAAAGTTACTCATAACTAAATAAATCTAACTTAGTTATTTTTGCTTAAATCAAGATTGAAAATCTGAATTATTGCTTAAATCAAGATTAATAATCTAATTTCAAGTAATTTTTATCTAATTTAGATATTGATTTTTTGCAGTGCATGTCTTTATCTCATTCAAGTTAAGAAATTAGGTCAAAGAAAATTCAATTCTCTGGTCTGATTTCCTTTCATAACCTAACTAGTATCTATGGATGGCTTCTACATTAAGTAAAAGTAGAAAAATGGATCTAGTATTATTGATCTGTAAATCAAGCTCTGGGAGGCCAAGGGAGAAATAATTACTTCTTAATATAAAGGAACAATGGTGTTAGTGAACTGTTTTTGTGAGACATACGGCTTTATAACTTAATGGATTGAGCATTTACTTCTGAACTATTAGATCCCAGTTTGAGGAAAGGTCTGGCCACTGTATCTGTCCCACTGTGAGATAGTGTCAGTGCCTTGGTGGAGGTCTGCTATCTCTGAATAATTCTAGTTTTGATGTTTTTCTAGTTATTGCTCATGTCTCACAAGTTTTACGCTTGAGCATACGAATCCAAAAAAATTACTTATTCAGTCTAAACCCCCCATGCCCAAATTGGGAATGGAAAGATGGATTTTACCAAGCTTTAACTTATTTTGTATTTGTTCTACCAAAGCTCACAGTGGTGTTGTAAGTTGAATCTTACAGAGGCAGACTAAGTCAAATTAGCATTCACAGCAAACAAGAAATAAAAAGTGACATTTTGTTATGTATGTATGTAGCACGTTGGCTCTGTAACATATGTTCGAATGCATATGAATCAATTCTTGTCTAAGTGGCTCCAAAACAGGTAAAAAAAAAAAAAACAGAAAGAAAATTCGAGTGCAATAAACAGTCCAATGATTGATCGAGCAGAAGCTTAAAGCCTCTAAGAGTGGGAGGGATGGATATGCAGCGGCGATGATTTGAGGAGATGTGAGCGGAATAACGAACAGTGTGTGTGTTTTTTATGTTAATTCCTTTTTCAGGTGAATAGAAAGCCACATAGTCTACCAAATCTCATTATGCTGGGCTGTCATAGACTCTTTCTGTCTCCTCTCTTCCAGATGGGTTAGTTCATCCTCCCTTTTCTCGGTTTGGTCTCTCTATTATTCTCTCTCTCTCTCTCTCTTTTGCTCCCTCCTCGTCCAATTTCTGCTTTAAATAACTTGTTTCTGCATGGATGAACCAGAATCCTATCTGGAGTGACACATCACAGATTTGACTTGCGGGATTAATTTCTGATGCTGAACATAGAATGCTTTGATGAGTTTTTATTGCATATTGATCACACATTGATACAACCAACAAAGCATTAGTGATACATTATACAGTGACTGGTCCTGTATGACAGCTGCTGTCCATGTTGAGGTGTGCAATTTCCACAACAGCAGGCTATTTGGAGGCTGAACGCTCATTTGACTAAATTGAATTGCTCAGTACAAGATATGGTTTGGCATGTTGGCGGTAATGGGTACACACGGCTAAACCCAGAACGCAGGATAAAGCTGACTTTTCTAGTTCCAGAAGTGCTGAGAGAATTACAATTATCTTTGGCTGCCATTTTTTACACTTAATAAACTTTTAATTTTCTGTTGCATGCTGTGAAGAAAAATAATAGTGTATTTATTAGAAAACAGGTTGCATTCATGTGATGTAATAGAATAAAATGGATAGTTTAAAATGGAGCTGGAAGCAGGTCAGACTTCTATGGTAGAATCTGCTGCCAAAGAGTCAAGCTACAGATGTCTTGATGTGGTTTATGGCTAATATCTCTGCATTTACTCTGCTTATCTACATGAAACCAAAATTGACACAAAGTTCAAAGTCTTCTTTGTCAGTAAAAATGACCTAAAGTGAAGTTATTTCTTCACTATAGTGTCAGAAAGTGGTCATATTCAAACACACAGGCCTGATTGTTGTCAGTACACTGCATTAAGTCAAGATTATTATGGTGTGATTGTCGACCCAGTTGCTAATGAAAAAAGTGTAATATGAATTTTCTGTTTGGATATCTTTTTAAAAAATAGACCCTCACCAATTCATTTACATAGGCCCCTGCCCTTCATCTGAGGTTTTGACATTATCAAATTCTAGGAAGTGAAAACAACCTATAGGAAAAAAAAAAAAAAGAAAAAAAAAAAAAGAAAAATATTTAGATTTTCAAAAGATTTTGAAGAAATATTAGAAAATATTCCAGGAGATAGCTTTGTTCTGATACTCCAAGATACTTCTAGTTCAGGGGTAAATGCTACAGTTATTGAGCCAAAAAAGTATATAGTCATCTTGCTAACTGACTGACAAACCAAGAAACAAACCAGTGCTGGTTTGCTCAAAAGTGCCAAGATTATCCTCCTTTGCTAAGATAATATAACAGATTACTTTACTTTCCTTTGGGCTTTTTCCCTCAGGAACAGAACAAATGATCATTCCAAATTCTTTGTGATGCAAGTTTCTCACATTCTTGCAGTATCAATGCCTTTGTGGCCTGACTATAGACTTTTGGGCTGCGGGCTGTAAAGGACCCTCCAAGAGAAGTGGGATTAGTAGCCGGAAGGATTAAAGGAACAGCCCTTTGCTAGAGCCTAATCAAACATGTACCTCTCATCTCTCCATCCGCTCTCTTAATGTGTGTATTCAGTGAGGACAAGCTGTTAACTGACATTGACTGACATTGGGAAGGCTTCTCCATCACTCTGTGCACCGGCATACTAACTCGCGCACTAGTACCGCTAATTAGCATAGTGGAAACTGCCCCGGCGATTGACATAAACAAACAGGGATATTGCTTGCTAGCAGAGGCAAGGGCATTAGAGCATTAAAGCAACACCCTACCACGCAATTAGCATCATTGAGTGAGGTAACCATGGTGACCCGATATTTAGCAACAAAACTGCATCAAAGATAAACTTTCAATGTGTGGATTTTAACAGAAAGCAAACAATAGGGTATGATGCTGCAAAGGATGCAAGCATAATTTATTAAAGCAAAAGCTTCCGCAGCACTAAGCTCATTTTAATTCTCTTTTGTTTGCCGAACTGGTTTTCCCTGGCTAAGCAGAAGCTGTCGTACTGTATATTAGTTATGTATGTTTAAAGAGAGCTCAAGACACAATTCATTAGTTACCACTTAGCAATAAACACGGCCGGAAATGAGATGGAACAAAAACTGAATGTTGTAGTTAGAAGAAGTCTGCTTTAGTGGAATGTAGTATTGTTTGTACCTGTTTGTTCAAAGTAAATGAAATGGAAAAAGATGTTTATTGTTAGAAAATGAAACGTAATTCATAAGAAACCACCATTAAAATTAAGCACTGTACATTAGTAAAGCAATACAGTGTCCTTAATCAAATGTAACAAGTTATAAAAGAAGAGATGCAAACCTCCACAAAAGCATCAGCCCTATATTGCAATGAAAATATATACTGCTCTGGCCTGGGGACAAAATAGCTATCTATTAGTTATGGGGTAAATGCTTCATCCACTGAACCATTCCCTTATCCATGATATTGTTAAATAATCTGCTAATGCTATATATTTGTTCCTTTACTGACCCATTGTGGCTGGACTTAGTCTGTTGAATCTTTAAAAAAATAAAATAAAATCCTGGATCCAGATGGGATAAATAAATTGTTCTGAAGTCCATTACTGATCCTTTCTGAAAATGTTATTGCAATTGAATAATTTACTTTTAGAGTTATCTTGCTAACAAAGCAACCTACCACTGCCTGTGAAAATATAACCTCCTTGGCGATGGCAAAAATGCACTACAAAGACTAAACAAGCAATTCTCACTAATGTCCTGTGACTGAGGTGACATCTTGTGGCTCCATCAATGGGCCATGGTTTCGAAACATCATTTTTTCAAGCTAGGCACTGTATAGCCTTAAGATCACAATGACTGCCCACCGAACACACAATATACTAATTTCTATAATGGCAGCCTAAATGGCCCATACATCGTGGTGATAAGCCTGACCTCATCACAGAGCTATTACACTCTCATATTACATGATGCAGGCAAGAGAAGGGGTAGACCTGGGTTTAAGTATGCGTGTGAAGCCCAGATCTCACACATACTGCCAGGAGAGTCACTGACATTTACACTCCTGTCTGACGAACAAATGTAATTGGATCGTCTCTAAAAATTCCCTGATAGCCTGGCCTTAAAGCTAGGCTGAAATATTGTTTGAGTGCAGGGGCCTAATGGTTTTGAATGAGCAGACTGTGATATGTTCTGCATGAGAAATATCCATCTTCCCGGAACCATATGCTCATCTCTTTCACGTGACTGGCCAAGGCAATTCCATAGGGCAATGAAGATGGAGAGCCTAGCCTGGTACTAAAGGTAACCAAGTGCATTATGGACAGCTATACTAGAGACCACCAATATGACAGTGCTGTGCAAAAGCAGGTTTTAAAAAAGGCTTTAACATTAACACAACATTAACATTAACATTAACAGTTTACAGAAATATATAAAATTGCCAAACACACAAAAAAAGAAATATTCAGTCTAGAAGCACTCAGAAACCTCTGCCAAGCACTGTATTTTTTTCTTTTGTTTTTTTTGCAATGGTAAAGATGTAGTAGCTAGAGCTAGATATAGTACCCAAACTCGAATATCTTCTAGTTCAGGGGTAAATGCTCTTGCCATGGAGCCACATAACCCATATATCTCAAGATATCTCAAGGTATTAAAACCTAATAATTTGTTCTTCGGATTAGGGTGAGTATCTTTGGTCAGTATCTACCAAGCAAAGACACCTTAGAACAAAGTTGGATCTAAAACGTGATCTGCTGCCGCACCAATCATTTGTCCTTGGCCTATCACTACTACAAATTTTAATAACAGAAATTAAAAAAATAAAATTCTGTATTTATTAAAGCAATATTCAGACCTGTCTAAAACCTTTGCACAGTACTGTGTTCTTCTTCAGTGGGATTTATAGAGACTGCATGGACTTTAGGATAATAAAAGTTATGGTCAAAATGGATCTTCTTCCTTCATACAAAAAACCCAAAAAACTTTCACACCGTCTTGCTATTATTACTGCTACTTGCTATGTGGGGTTTCCTAGAAACCAAAATCTCTGCAACACACTTGAATAGCAGCACAATAAAACGTGCCGAGAATGAGAACGTCTCAGCTTTAGTGTATCTTCCTGTAATCCTATAAGATGCAAGCAAACCAAGGACAATTGTGCTAATCAAATAGGCATAAATAGAAATGTGTGATGTCTGACTAAATCGTGTCTTTATATAAATCAGGCCCCACCAGCAAATCTATTGCTACGCTGTGTTATTTTGGCTGTATGATGAGGCAGGAGGTATTATTAGCAACACGATATTGAGTTGTCTGGTTGGAAGGAAGCAGGGAGCGAGTGACAGCTCACAAACAGGCATGTGACACTAAAACCGTCACTAATGCTAATTCTTCTGGTGCTTGTAAAAACATCCACTTGTACTAATGGTGAGAAAGGCCTGTCCGAGAGGAGGAGGCATGGTGTCCTCGTTACGCCCTTGATATACCTGTCCAGGGTTAATAAAGTATGTCCACTTTTATTGGGTTGCCCTCCACTGGAATAGAAGACACTCTTTTATGATTTAGTTTGTAGGGTTAATTGTAGATGTTTTTGATAATGGCTTTCAAGTTTGGTTCAATGATCTAGCCACAATGTGTCATAGCCCAGTGTACCTTTTGTGCTTGTCCCAAGCCCACATAAGAAAAGGACATCTGTTGAAAAACCTACATGCTAGGAGCCAGAAAATTTGCTGTGATGTCCCTGGAAGGGAATAGCTGAAGTTAGATTTGGTAGAGCAACACAGTTAATAATAATAATAATAATAATAATAATAATAATAATAATAATAATAATAATAATAATAATAATAATAATAATAAATTGGATTCATACTGCACTTTACAAGCTTCACAAATTCTCAAAGAGCTTTACGTTAGTCCATCATTCATTCACTCCTCAGTCACACTCGGTGGTGGTGAGCTACGTCTGTAGACAGAAGTGTGGCTGCCATTTTGCACATAGAGCTCCTCCAAACACCAACAGTCACACTGACACTGACAAAACAACATAAGAACTCTTTCTCAGTCTCAAAATGTGAATCAACTAATTTGACTCCCAACAACCAAATTGCCCCATGGGGATTAATAAAGTTTATTGACTAGAACTGGATTGAACTAGCAGCTAGTAACAGCACATGGAACCTGTTCTCTTATGTTAATTATCTTAATTGGAAGATAACAGGAACTCTTTTTGTAAAATTCACCTATAGAACACCCATTTGTATGTTGACGCTAAATACTGTATATTCCTGTATACATGCATAAGTAGAAGTGCATTACCTATACATTTTTGTGACCTCACAAAATCTTAAAATCCTGTTTTATCTTTTGGCAAATGAATAACATCAGATGACAGTCCATTGTACTCCATGTCTGTAATTAGCTACCGTGGAGTAAAACATATGTTCTGTGGCATATCCTTTTGAACAAAGTTTATAAATCAAATCACTACTCTTACACGTCCTGTGGTGATGCATGTGGCCTAACAATAGGGTAAAAAAAAAAAGGACTTCATGGGCCAGTGACCAATTTTCCTAATATTAGGCCTTGGAGAGAGAGCATGTTGTGCCACATAAAGGACAGTGGTGTTAGATTGTATCTGTGGCTATTGTCAGTATCCACTCAGCGGGTCCTTCTTTAAAAAAAGCATTGTTCACATTTAAATCAAGCTCAAAGAAGACAAAAACACTATCGGGGAAGAGAAGTCATGGGTGGCTACATTCACGCACTAACAATTAAACACAAAAATCGCCAAATGGATTTAGAAGTGTGTGCTTGTGCTGGTGCCTTGTCTGTCTGTGTGTGTGTGAACATTTGGCTAAAGATATTTCTCACACTGCAATTTACCGGTCCAGCGAGACATTTCCATTTCAACTGGAGGGTTTTGTTATTCGGAGACTCAGACAGCATATGTGTGTGTGTGTGTGTGTGTGTGAGTACATGCACAGCAGTGGCGAGAGATTTAAAAAGAGAGCTTTAAACCGCAGTGCAATGAGTCAGAAGCAGGGATTAGCGAGGGGTTATAAGCCTGTTGTAGAAGTTAGGGCCCTTTTTAGCTAGAGATCAGACGGAAGGCAGCACTACAGCCAAATCTGACGCCCATGCTTCCCACACTCGGCTCTCTTCTTCTTATCATTGTTGCAGTACAATGACTGTGCCGCGCGCCCTTGGCTACACTTCACTGTTTGAGGAGCACAAATCTGCTTTAATTGTTAAGGCAGCGACAGGAATTGGACACTGAAGATGGTTCACACTGACAAAGCAAATGGTGACAGATTCAAAAACAAGTCTTGTCTTTTCTTGAAGGGCCCTATAGACCTTGAGCAGGAATAAAAATAGAGAGTGTGCTAAACTAAGACTGAGACTAGGAATTTACCAAAAAAGAGGGTTGTTTTAATGTATGACAAATGTGAGTTAAATGAAGGGAATGAATGAAGAATGAATGTTTTTGTTTTTATAAATAGTGACATAATGGTTAGGAAAATATGCATATTGTTTTGATGTTACATGGGTCCTCTCTGGGCATTAAAACTTCCTCCGACTATAGGTATATTTTTGAATCTAGATCAGTCTATAATATGTCTATAATAAATATGTAGCTATGATTGAAAGTGAGAGCGAATAGCTGAATGAACTGTGTCTGTAAGTGTTGAACCTGGAAATAACATTGACCATTCAGGGGGTACTCTACCCTACACTCATGGTTGCTTGGATAGGCTCCAGACCGCTGCAACTCCTAACAGACAATAGTGAAAGAAAAACTAAAATAACGTTGAATTTTTACAATAAAAAATTGTTTTTCATCTGATTTGTGGTATACTGCATTTTTATAGCATACACAATACTTTCCACTTTCTTAACTAATGGTAATGGGTGAATGGTTCTTTGATGTAAAGCGCTATATAAATGTGACCTTTTTTTTTTATCATCAGAATGGGCATCTGATGTAAAAAAAACAACAACAAAAAAACCAACAACCTTTTGCCAAAGTTAAGATTAAGGTAGATGTTATTGTCCCTGTAGAAGGATTTATTCTCTCCATTTAATCCATTCTTCAATCCCACTGGGGCCACCTGTCAGAAGCTTTGGGCGACCACAGTGCAGCGCCCAGGGACCCTTCTCCAGATCTTGAGCTAGGATTCTGGTCAGGAGGATGAGTCTAGTGTCATCACCCAAAACTAAAACAGTCCCTCATTTGACAATCACTATGATGGTAATGTCTAATGAAGAGCATCCATATAAAACCTTTGACCTGTCTGTATGGGTTAAAAATCTAACAGACTGCATTTCGTCTCGTACTATCAAGTGACACATTCGTCAGTGTTTATTCATGTTCAAAACCCTGTGTAGATGATATATGCCCCGAACTTAATCAAAACGCCTTGTTTCCTCATTAACTCACATAGTACAAGTGCGATGCACTTGGATGCTTTTCCTACAAAACATGCATACAAATATACATAATTTAATGCATTCATACGCTCATGAAAACATGCTTAAATTACATATTAGGCAAGGCGCTGAGTTGGTAAATGGGTGTCAGTGTAAAGGCATTTTGGGGTTTCTCTGCACATTTCTTTAAGTGGATGAAAGCTGAATGCAGAAAACACTACAGTAGGGAAAAGTGTTTTTTGCTTCCAATTAGGGGCAGTTATTTTTGACATCTGCCAAAAAGAGCAACACCCCTGCACTGGATTTAATATATCAGCTTACCTGCTTGTCACAATGATTTGTATTACTGTCTATGGCTTATAAAGAATTACAGTCAGCTAAAGTGGACAAATGGATAGGCTTAGACATTTAGATTTCCATTTCCAGATGATCAGAAGTGGGAGAATTACTCTGAAGTACTTTAGTATGGTAAGTATTGTTACTTCAAAATAAATTACTCAAGTGTATACATACTCAACAAAATTACTTTTCTTTTTTTTTTCTTTTGGCTTTTCCATGACATGTCGTGACTCAGATTGATTCAGTATAGGTTTTATATCAGATGCCCTTCCTAATGCAATCCACTCCATTTGTCTGGGCTTGGGACCGGGACAAGGTACATAGGCTTGTGTGGCTGGATTACTCAACCAAATTATTCCTAAAAAGTAAAAAGGTTCAGTAAAGGTTTAATTACAGTACTTACTACTACTACTAGCACTACTATTACTGCTATGACTGATATTACTATTACTACTACTACAACTACTACTGTTACTTTTACCACTCCTATTATTACCCATAATGTGACCAAGGCCAAAAATACTACCTGTTTAGCAATTATAAAAATTACTTAGTAAACGTAACAATTTTTCTTCAAGAATTCACTCAAATAAAAGTAAGAAGAAAAGCAACTATGGAGGCAGTGCAAAATGACAAGAAATGACTGTGCACTTTTCCCAAAAAGCACATACGTATGATAAAACGTGGCGGCAAGGAAGGAGATAGGGACGGTGATGACAGATCATTCCACTTAAGCAGCAGAGCCACCCACACATGCATTCTGATATACACAGGGCATTGATAAACACACAAACCTCTAAAAAGTGTATAGAGATGAGATTTGGCTGTCAGCCAGAGGAAGATATTACAGCTATAATTCATTACTTGCTGGCCCCAGCCGAACCAGCATTTTACTGCCTGGAATGAATAGTAAAAAGTATAAAAAAGAAAATGATGTTCACAAGGGGATAAGTGGAGAGAGATGGGTGAATTTGTATTGGGGAAAAAGTAAAATGTTAATGTTATTGTGTGGAAATGCCTTTGCGGAAAGAAGATTAACAACACGTATTTCAAAAACAGGAAGAAAACAAAAGACAGCCAAATTGAATACTATGAAAATTATTGGTGCACTGGCCTACCATTCTTTCTTTGTTGTTTCCTCACAAGTCCATTTAAATGAAGTATATCAGGACATATAAAACAAAGCTTGTAAATTATATGCCTTTTTTATTTTAAAAACTGGCTAAACTTCGATTAGCCGGGATTAGATTGGCCACTCACAGTGCAAGAATGCCTCAATAGTTACATCTACTGGAAAGAACAATTTCAAAATGGGTCAGCCCTACAACTGCCACCTCTTGGGAAAAAGACATTTATTGTGCATATGAGTATGTAATAATTGCAGTACAGCTCTGGCAGCAAAACAGGCACGTTTCCCTAGATATAGAAATTAACACAAGGTTCCTCCATGTACTGTATGTGTGTTTCTTCTGCATGCAAGTAAAGAAAAACAAATCTGGATAGCATCTAATTCAGGGGTAAATGCCTTTTCCAATTTGTATCTCACAGTGGCAAAAGAATCCACAGAAATGAATAGCCACAAAGAGTCACAAGCCATTGCTGCTCCAAAGCCTGCATCAGGAAGGGCATCTGATGTAAAACCATAACCTTTGGCAAATCAATAAGTTAAGAAAATGTTTTAGGTTAATGGGGGAAACTCAATCAACTGGAGGAAATCCACCCAGGCAAGGAGAGAACATGCAATCTCCACACAGAAAGGCCCCACCTGGTCTGGAAATAGAACCTGGGACCTTCTTGCTGTGAGTGGTAACCGCGGCTGTGAATCACTGCACACTAGGAAAGAGGTGATTTGCTCTAGGGACCAATTATCTGACCCCTTGTGGCTGGAGTTACTATCCTGCAAGTGTATAAAATCGTTAAAGAAATTCTTGGATCCTTTTTTTTTTTTAAATCCAACTTTTTAGGTTATCTTATAAACTAACAAACCAAGAAACAAACAAACAAACGTTTGACAGAAAAAACCTTCTTTTGGGAAGTAATAATACTAAAAAACAACATGGACTTTTTAATGCAAAGGTGAATTAGGCTCAGATTAACTGACAGAAAAGAGATTATGAAACAAGTTTGGCTGTTTTGTTTTGAATAATTAGCGTGTTGCTAATCCCAGTGATGAATTTAGGATAAAAGCTATTAATGCAAATCCCTTTCTTCTATAATCCAAATTTACCGGCTCCTATTTTTCCTTTCTCTGCTTGTTAAGGCCACGTTCACACATGGCTGTCCTTTAGTGCCACTGTATTATTGCTATATGCTCCCTGACAGACACAGCTCTTTAAGGGTTAGTGGTCATACCTCATTAAACTGACATTTGTGCTGCCCATTACACTGATATAGTGCCACAGTGACACCCCGGCTTGTCAGAACGAACCCCAAAATCTGTCATTTACCAGCAAACGGCAGAAAGAAAAAAAAAAAAAAAAAAATCAGCCATCACAACAATTTGATCATAACCATAACTGACGATTATGGTTCATTATGTCCTTGGAAAGAGAGCAACAATTTAGCACTGCAAATGAACGCTACAAATCCATTTAATGTGCGTTTTTGAAGCTCAGCACACTAGAGCTTGTCAATCAAAGTCAGTGTGTTAGACTATGAAAACTCAGCCCTGATTACGCCCCCGGCTTGAGTTGCATCATTAGCTTCCTAAGAGTACTCTCAGATGAATGTAAGTTATAAAATGAGATGATGAGGATGACTGCCAACAAAGCTAAAAATTGTAAAAAGGATGAGTGGGATATATAAAAAAAAAAAGAAGAAATCTTTGAGCACCCCGCCTTAAGAACTAGAGAGCATGTCAGGGCTTTTCATAAATACATGATGAATGAGAGACTCAAAAAGCAGACGGTGAATCACTGGGGGAAATACAGAACATGGAAAGGTGCAGAACGCAACACTTTGACGACAAAGCAAGGGCAGATGTGACGAGGCGCAGAGCAGTCATCAGGGGATGTTCAATTGATTTTGTGCTTTCCCTGAGCACAAAACATTGTTAGCTTGAAGAAATTGTGATTCACAGGAATAGGTAGAACTAAGAGTGATGCACATAGTATTACATAATCATTTTAAAATGTAAAACGTTCACATATGCTCAGAATGTTCACAAAGCTTTGAGTATGGAAGTGCAAGATTTTAAAATACTGGATTATTAGTGCCTTATTTTCTACTGGCTCTCTTTTACAGGTCACTGATAACCATTGACACACATTCATTCACTATGCGCAATTTATATTACATTTAAAATTCAGGTCTTTTCATGGCAGGCAAGGAGGTTGTAGGTATGATCCCCATGCTGGCCGACTACATTCTCTCTGCTTGTCCTCCTCATGTTACTGTAGGTGTCCTCCAGGCTTCGTCTCACCATCCAAAGACATGCATGTGCCCCTAGTGAATGAATGTGTTCCACATGGACCCCACCTAAGACCCATAGTTCCTTGGATAAGCTCCACCCACCTGCAGCCCCTAACAGGAATAAGCAGAAGAAGATGAATGAATACTCAAAAAATCATTCTAATTCTTTGTTGGGTACAAAAATGGACCACACTGAAAAAGATAAGATATGCGCCTCACTATTGCAAATTGTAACCAGGCATTTTAGGAATGCTAAAATCTATTTTTTTTTTTTTTTTTTTTTTTTTTTTTTGTAGGAGTGTGAACAGACATAAAAATGAATAAAGCAAAAGAATGTTAAGAGTTTGTTTGGAAGGATTGTTCGACATGTTTTTTGTCTGTACAAAAGGAACAAATTCAAGTATAAAGCCAGATGCTGTAACCATAGCAGCAGGTGTGAAAAATGGAAAGAGAAAACAAAAGAATCGCAACTGAACAAGTGGTACTACAGCGACTTCAGAGGAGAGCATCTAGACGCTGAAGAGTGATAGAAACGGACAGCTATACACGAGGGTGAGGCAGACTATGAGAAGAGCCTTAAGATGTACATCATAAAAAACACCAATTTCACACTGAGCCTCAGTCGAGCTGAGTCATAAATAAAGGGTTTGAGCATGTGCGTGTATGCAGTCAACTGTGATGTGGCCAACTGTACAAATGAAAAACCTATGGCACTTTTCTTCTGACTTAACAGGACCCAAGCCAGCAGCAAAATCCATAAAAACACCAAAAGAAAGTAATAGCCCCTTTTGACCTCCTTTTGGGGATATTTCATGTTATTTGTCCGACCAATATCCCATCTTGTCTGCCAGCGAGGTGAGTAAGACAGCAACGAGGAATTTTTATTATAGTTGGTAGAGCAAAGCTGTTATTATTTTTTTTTACAAAGGCCTTGTCTAGTGCATGACATATACAGTAAAACAACATGGCCATGTAAAAGCAAAACTGAAGAATACTACTTAACATCCACCAGTCAGGCCTTCCTGTATATATATAGAAACATTTCACACAGATCTCAATGAGGGACTGACCCTATCTCACAATTGTAAATGTATGTATATAGTGCCTGGACCACGACTTGAACAAGGGATACTTATTTTCTAATTATTGAGTGATTGCTTAAGCTTTTTGACAACAAAGCACTAACATGTAATACGAAGAAAGAATCCATACTAACCATTTGATCCTTTACTGACTCTTTGTGGCTGAAGTTAATGTTTTTGGCCCTATCTGACAATAGTTTAGAAGGTTTAAAAGAAATTCCTAAATCCAGATGTTACAGATCCACACCAAAAACAAATCAATTCTTCCTTGGTTGATACTGATCTTTTCCAGAAAATGGCATCAAACTCTAGGCATTGTTGCTTTGAGATATCTTGAGAACAGACAAACAAACCAAATCGACAAAACTGACCCTTCTGATTAAAAAAAAACAGTAACATTGCATTCTGCCCTGGGCCATAATAATAATAATAATAAACCTTCCATCTTACGGAGAAATCTTACTGAGAGCAACAATACAATCATCAGGGGAAGTGATAAAGGACTCAATGAACAGAACAAAAAAGATTAGTCTCTCACAGAGGATGCAAATAATTCTGCTGAACTACCAAAGCTCCAAGTGTGTCGAAGGAAATAATAGAGGCAACAGTGCAGACAGGACAGAACACAGAGGCGGGGCATATTCCTGGGAGAAATAATCTGATAAACTAAACTAGCAAATGAGCATCTTGGAAAATGGCTGACGTCTTAATAATTAAATCTGCCGAGGAGGTTATGTTTTTGCTGGTGTTGGTTTGTTTGTTTGTTTATTTGTTTGCTGGGGGGTTGGCTTTTTGCTTTGTCCCCGTCGAAAGCCCATCGTTGCTGGGATATGCTCCAGCCATCCCATTTTTCTGTGAAATACAGTATAAGGTTTTTGTGTCTGAATGGATAAAGCATTTACCCTTGAACTAGAAGATATTTCCAAGTCTCGGTAATATGTATATCCTTACCATTGCATCTCTTGCTGGAGGAGGTCTCTGCACTCAAAGTACTTTTTTTTTTTTTTTTTTTTTTTTTTACAATTTTGGTTCTTGGAGGTGTTAATGGAAAGTGAGAAGAGAAACAGCCCAATTTTTGAATGTACTTAATTTTTGGCTAAAAGCTTTTTCTTTCTTTTTTCTTCCCCAGAGAACACTAGAATGGTAAACCTTGCAGATACTGGGATGGCTAGATATTGTGTTGCATGGAGCAGTCATGTGTTAAAATCCTCTTTGTGATATTCCACGCACACAAAACAGACTTAGTGCTTGTATCACGGGGTTCATCTTACCATGGATCACCACCAACAGAAACCAAACACAAACGCATGTGAGTGGAAAAATGGCTATTGATTTGATCAGATGAAGTGCTGTGAAGAGATCGTGATCAGCACGTTAAGACCCTGAAATAGATATGAGCAGTGGAGGGGGTGGGTGGGGAGAGAGTTTATAAAAGAAAGGAACTGCAGGACAGAAAATGTACTACTATAGAGCGGAGGTAATAAACATATATTAATATTGAGTTCCAACAGTATTACAAACCAGACAGTGCAGCCAGGTTGTGTTTTGCATTTAGAAATTCTTGATCATGAATGCAGCTTTTGGCCTGTCCTGGTTGTACAATATTATTTTTTGCTCTTCAAATGTCACGGAAGAAATAGTTTTGGTGTTGATCAGGATCACTATGTAGGTCCAGGAGTTGCAAGATAGGGTTAAAAATACTAATTCTAGTTAGTAAAGGAACAAACTATTAATTTTATTGGATTCTTTTCACATTGTGAGATTTAAGGACTTAGTGACTCAATGGAGACCCCTGAGTTTAAAGGTTCCCAGTCTGAGCACCATAATGTTTCTATTGCAAGAATAGGCTAATGCTTCAGCAGAGGTCAGAGCTGTGTTGGGGGGTGAGATTTCTGTTCTACCCCCAATTTCCACTGGATGCGTATCCGCTCTGCTGCATAGCGCCAACAGCCTGTGGTGCAGACCCTTGCCTAATGGATATGTAAGACCTATATTGGGCCAAAATCAACGTTATATCAGACTTTCTAACATATCTATCTGGAATGCCTCCCATTGAAAACGTTTGTAAATGGGCGGGACTTTCCGTAGAATACTTGGAGGTTATTGGATAAGGCGCAAGCTACGTAGCTAAACAACAAACTGCTACAATAGTAAAACAACACAATCCACAGCCTGGCAGAGCAAAAGCATATTTAGTAGAAAATGGTGGTTAGACTATACTGTGTGATTGGTATAAGTATCTGCATTCCTTGTTGTATCTGCCCCAAAAAGACAAAGCAGTAATTATCTTGTATTTTATTCAGCCACAAGTGTACTTTTTGTGCATGTCCCAAGCTTGGATAAATGGAGAGGGTTGTGTGAGTAAGAGCATCTGACATAAAACCTATGCCAAATTAATTTGAGCACATTAATAATAGAGATATGTTTTGCTATGATGACCCCAAAAGGACAGAAGTAGTAAAGTTGTACTTAAATACTTTTGCTCATGCATACAGTGTGGGTTATGTGGCTCCCTCAGGGTATGTGACAACCATATGACTGGTAGTAATTGCTTGTTCAACTCCACCAAGTAAGGGGTTAATAATGCCAGCGGCCTCTTACTCCAGCCGTCATACTGTGCTGCCCGCCAATGACAGTAGTTCTCAGTGATGGCCCCTAGCTCATGCTGAACACACCAAACATCCCCCAGCTTCATGCAAACACACACAGAGATATAACTAAATATAACTCTATGTTAATCAGAGGTGATATCGCACATACAGACCCTATCACAGCACCGGGGGGCTAGAGGAGCATGCTCACATCCACATGGGCAATAGAAGAGGACATTTACACAATGATTCATAGAGCTGGACTCGCAGTCTCGTTCACTCAATAGGTATTTACAACCATTTAACCTTGCCTAAAGGGAGAAATAGGAGCACATATCAAGTAGAGAGCCATGTGTGCATGTTCCACTGCAGCCATGTAGAAGCAGGGCCACCATACATTTCCATATCTTTACTGCATATGCATATCCATGACAGGCAAAGTGATTTGTGGGTTAATCCAGTAGCACGTCCTTAATAGCAATATATATTAAATTCTCTTTACCATACATATCATGAAAGGACATAATTGCAGTACTAGAATTAGAATGACATTGAAAATAGATTTAGTAAAGGCAGGAGTCTCATAAGCTTCAGCTTCATCTTATTCTGAGCCCTGTAGGATTTAAACGCACTTTTATATCAAGGTTTAGCACACCAATGGCTACAATAATTTAGTGATTACCACATTAGCCATTCTGTTTTAAGGAGCAGCAGAATAGAAGACCTATAATCTCTTGACTATGCAGATGGGATTTAGAACTGTTGTTTAAAGCATACTTAATCTGTACTGACCTTACCGTACCATATATTGTGTAGTGGCTATGCTGTATACTGTACAGTGTTGCCAGATCTCACAAGAAAAACAAGCAATCAAGGCTAAACAAAGCAATCAAGGCAATAATTAACTTATTATGATTTGCCAACAAGTATTTTTTAATGAATTAGTTTATTTATCATGCATTTAAAAAGTGCAAACCACAGCATAATTAATTACTAAACTAAAGTAATTTACCAATTTAACAGTAGCAAAGCAATACTAATATCATGCCTAATACAACAATATTATACTTTCCTCCCCTTTCTTTTGTTACAAAATATTATTTGGTGATTTTGACAATTGCTTACAATTAATGAAAGAGGGGCTGTATTATGCATTTATTCATATTTTTATGTCAATCTTGGTCACCTCTAGATCAGCAATGCATGTTTTACAACCTTTAAAAACATTATCTGACTAAAAGAGGAGGTTTTCAATAAGTACTCTGCAGGTGCCACATAGAAAAAGGTAAAGAGACCAGCAGCAGAGGGCACAATTTTGCAGTCCTTTGAACAAAATCAAAGAAAAACAGCAGTTGCCTTTCTTAAACCTTTTGTTTGATGCTATTTTACAAAATGATAAATATCTGGGGGAAATCAGTGGAACCAGAGCTGTACCGTTTTTTGGACAAATTAATGAGAATTATAGATAATACTACATAATCATCACTACAATAGGTTTAGAGCCACAAATACAAAAGGCATGTACAGATGAATTTAACAGTGCTCTAGTTCTGAAGGATACAAGCATGCAAAACCCATCTCCATTAAGAGCCCCACTAGCCTCATTCCCAGGATATTGAAAGATTGGCAGCATCTAATTACATTTTGAGGCAATATATTCCTTGAAGGTACTCGGGGTGCTATTCCGTGAAGAGTGGCGTCCTGATTCTCCTGGGCTTCCACCATGCTAGATTTAGGATCACCGCCTAAATTGGGTCCGGGAGAAAGGTGCTGATGGTGTTCTGAGAAGCGATCAGGCCGCTGTGATACTGAAACCGCAGGGGGAATTAAAACACTGTCAGGCCGCAAGCAATAAAACCTATCTAAACATCACCAGGGATTTGCTTCTCGACTGGAACTCATATATAGTCAAAGTCAGAATGTGTTAATGTATGACTTTAATATGTAGTAACCAGGTGTGAGGCAGAAATGTGCAAGGTAAAATGAGAAGTTTACTTGAGAAGCAGGGAGTGGATGCTGTAATGTCTTCAAGAGTCAGTCATTGATATAAGTGGCCCTCGGATGCTCGTTTTTCCAAGATGAAGAGTTGTTTTTCCAGCTGTGTTTACGTGGTTTTATCTCGGAAGACTGGACTATTGACAATACTACTTGCAGACCAACAGAGTTAAGGAAAGGTAAGGTAAGGTATACTTACTAAGGTAAGGTATAGTTATTAGTCAGTAATGTTTTTAATATTATGTATGTTGCATGTCTTTGGACAGAGCGAGGCAGCTGGAGTGCCCATGTATTCATATGAGGCATTATGTTCCCGAGTTCTTTTTCTGACTTGCTTAGGTGATCATGTTAATTTTTGATGAGAAACTGAGAAAAATGTTGAGTTTCCAAGGACCCCATTAAAGTCCATACTTCACAGCTCCATCACTGCATTAGACACTTCTTGGCCAGAACAAAAGCAGTGTACAGTTGCATTTGACAAGAAACACCATTCATTTATAACAACTCTCCTTTACCTTTATCTTTAACACATTTGCGCAATACATATTTATTATTCCCAGTATGTAGGTATGGAAATAAGCTTAAGCAAGTATCAGATTATAGCTTTCCATTTATTCCAATTAGAGAGACGTTTACCACCCATCAAGTGATTTGCCCTAGGTTTTCCTCGGCAACACGTCTATTGCTGAAAAGAAAGCTTTCCAGCTGTTACGTAGCTGAAAGAAGGAGCCAGGATTATTCCTTTCTACTTGAACAAAGAATCATTAATGAAAAAACTGGATGATGAAATTCCAGACCTTCACACAACCATAAACCTTTAATAGTAATAATCGCCTCTAAAGCAAGCAATTCTCACTGGGACAATTGGCCTCTGTTATCCTGAATTCCTGAAACCCTGAATTTAAACAACAAAAGAGACTCACAAATCAAATCGCACATTACTTTCAAGGAGCTGCTTCTAAAACATGGCCAAGAAGTATGTTACAAAGCATTTTATAGAAATGTTTCAATGTATGCTTTAACTAGCTTTGCTTGCTTTGGACCAAAGCGCCTTCATGTCAGCAGAGAGCAGTCTCCTGGGAGAGCTCCAACCACATCACATCACATGGTGCGATGAAATAAACCTGTGCTGGAGACTCAAGCTTTGTTCAGTGAATGTGAAGCACGAGACCAACTGGGGAGATCAAGATATACTAGTTCAGTTATTATACAGTGAGGGAATTGAACTTCAGAAGGGGAAAAGTAACTACACACTTTTACTCAACTAATTCATGTAAGTACATATTAAAACACTTTATTTTACTTGTTGATTTTAGAGGAAACCTTTTTTTCTAAAACTGCATCCCCGATCGTTCAATCAGAAAAAAAGACCATTGGTTTGATTTAAACTGCAGTACTGTTTTTAAACCAGTGTGAGTGCATGCTATTTACAGTACCTTTAGTAAATAGTAGTAGTATAGTAGTAGTAATAGCAGCAGCAGCAGCAGACATAGTGATATATGCCATAGTAATAGAAGCAGCAGTTGTAGTATTATTAGTAATAGAAGTAACACTAGTAGTAGCCTAGTATTGCAACTGCAGCATCAGTAGTAGTACTAATCCATCCAAAGAGAGTACAAGCTTTGTTCCGGGCCTAAGCCTGGATAAATGGAGAAGGTTGCATCAAACCTTTGCAAATCACTGCACACCAGGAGGCAGATGATTTGCTATGACGCCACCAAAAAGAGAAAAGCTGAGAGAGATAGAAAGATAGGAAAGATAAGAGTACTTCTTTCACCTCTGTTATACTTACACATTCATTTTTTCTGCCTCAGGTTTAGGCCTTTGTCTCTCAACATCTCTTTAACAGTACACAGTATATTAATGTTTTTCTCCCTGCATGCGAGTCAGTGCAGATGTACTTCATTAAGCTCGCCTTGGCCTCATACTCCACATTTTAATTACATCGCTGAACACGGCAAGGATTCCATCTATCCATTCTACCGCTGTGAAGGTAACAGGAGGGGACACATGATGACACAGCATCTGGTCACAGTGTTTTATGGGGGTTAGTAAATTACACGGTGCATCTGCGAGGGGGACTGTGGTCGGAGTCCACAAGACCTGCATCTCTCGGCGGTATTCCCGAGTCACATTATTAACTGCAGTAACTCAGTTTGAGGGACATAAACCTGCAAGCCTAAACCTGATTTGTTTTGCAGAGCTGGTTGTTTTCCCTGCTAGTACACTCATTCTCTTTTTTCTTGGGTTGATAAATTTTAAATGCCAGGCAGCAGGTTGGACCTAGCTCTGTAATGATGCCAATTGAAGTTGCTCTGAGAATGCTCTGCACAAGTATTTCAATAAAAGATGTTATTTCCTATAATGTTCCAAAATGGAGTTGTTATTGTAATTTGGTAAAACATACTCACATTTAGCCAGCCAAGTAAACGAGTATGCTAAAGTTTTGTTTGTTTGTTTGAGATAGTAGTAGTCGTAGTAGTATTAGGAGTATAGAAATAGTTGTTGTTATTATTACAAGCCGGTGTACTCCTTGTGCCGGTCCCAAGCCTGGTTAAATTGAGAGAGGTGGGTGAGGAGGGGGCATCTGGTATCAAAGCTATGTCAAAACAATATACACTGCACACTAGGAGACCCTTGGCAGTAGTACAAGTAACATTAGTAGTAGTAGCAGGAGAACTAGTTGTAGTAAAAATAGTATCAATAGTATTACCAGCTGTAGAGCAAATTGTACTGAAAATGCTCTTCATAATTATTTAAATAAAACACATTACTTGCTGAAATATTCCACAGTGGCATTGTTATATTAAAATGGTAAAGCATGTTCACATTTGGCCAGCATGGAGACCTTTCCACCAAAGTATAATTGCCACAAGCCGCCAATTGAATTCTGTTACAGTTAGCCCACATAATCCCAGAATCCCAAAATGAAACCACAGCATTTTTCATTCTTTCCAAAACACATTCCACGAGCATCCCTTCTTGCTGCTACCCATTTAGCTTCTACCGCCACTAAAAAGAGGAGCCACTTCAAGGCCTTTTCAATGCAGAGCAGATTATGCATAATTTGTTGAGGTGAGCCCAGAAAGGAAAAGCCGAAAGGAAAGAAGTAGACCATAAACAACATATCAGGTGAAGAAACTCTGATATTTTAGCCTTTTGTGAAAAAAGCACATTTTCTGAGGCAACAAAAAGTGGGCAAAAAGTTTTAGTAATAAAAACAGCTGAAGTTGGCTTTTTGCACTAAGTTACATTAATTGGAAACATTTCAATTAAGCGTTTCAGTATTTAAAAAAGCATTTTAGATTAGCCTCTTTGATTAGTATTGGGTGTATAAAATGCTTGTGATCTTCCGGCTCTCATGCAACACTGCCTTAAAAGCATAGTTGCAGGAGATTTACAAAGCTTCCAACACCTTTTGAATGCAAAGGCACAGATTCAGATATGCAGGAGGTGGCATGATACCAGACAAGTGACAACTTGGGATGACAATGAACAACATTTTTATCGCCGCCTGTTACTTAAACCCTATCTGATGAATTGACAGAGACAGTGACAAAAAGATTGAAGGGGCTTAAGAAATGTTCTCGTGGTATGGAATAAACATAGAAATGTAAGTCTTTTTACCATGCAAGACAGTGGACAGACTGAATTTGGAGAACAGAAAATGCCAAGATGTGAATTTAATACCAAAAAGATAAGAGCAAACCCTTACATTCAACTACGCCAGCCCTTGTAGAGTGATTAAAACAGGTATTGTTGTAAACTCAAGTGAGGTGTTCCATTCTATTGGGTCAATAACAACTATGTCTGCTTACTTTGGTTTTGGTCTAGTGCAGACAATTAAAGCTATCATTTTAGAATATGACAACCTGAAATAATTAAAATCTTTCTTTCATTTCAGGTCAGGGGTCACCTCAGCAAATGATGTGATTCATTTAGCCATATTCTCTGCATTCTCTTCTCTCCCACCAACAATAAATCTGCTCTTTGGTCTTTCTCTAGGCCTCATACCTGGCCTAGAGATAAAATTGATAGCAAATCAGGAGAAGAAATGGGAAAGACATGGAGCAATCTCACCTGAAGGAAGTACAAGGTTTGCATGCTACCAGGTAATTCAACCATATTTAAAACTACCTTTTCTTAAGTGATGGACTGAACCTGTGTGAATCGTCTACCATTTATCCCATTTTTGATACAAGAGCAATGAGTAGTTACTATAAAAGGCTTCAATCCCTTTTAAAACAACATGAATATTACAGTAGACCTTTGTACATTGTGGATTTAAATATAAAATCACCTTGTTACCATCACTTACACTCTTATTCCTACTAAATGAATAAAACTGTTTCAAGGTTCGCCTCATTATTAAATGCATATGTTTAACTGTGGAGAGTCCTTTTTAAGCAACCTTCTCTGCCGTCTCAAGCTATTAGCACAACTCTGAAACATCTCTCTTACTTCTGTATTTCTTGGTTTGCTTCTATCGCACAGAAACAAACACTGATTAATACAGATTTTAAAGATCGTAATAAGATCCAGTGGGATTGTCTTAATGAATAATGGTTACTATGGCAACTCCACACACACGTCCATGCCTACATTTTACCCACCATGCTTTAGGGCTGTAATTCTGTAATTCTGCATTGATTGTCACAGAAGCAGCCATTCTGACAGTGGCCTCGCACACTTGCAGTCTTTGAAGAAATATGTAAAGCCGGCATATTAACAAGGTACTTTCAATACCAGGTAGATTTTCATGTATTAAACAATTGGACATTTTATTACACCCAAATGTGCTTCTGCCAGAAGACTGGGTGTTCTCCAAATCCCATGGAAACTTTGGCACTTATCAATCTGAGTATTGGTGTGAATTACACTCAAATCCCTTTAAGCAGCTCTGAGCTCATGTAAATTTAGTTTCAAATCACCGTTGAGCTGCTTTGCAAAACAATTAGATCATACACACACACATACACACACTGCCTTGTGCTATTATAATACAGTATATAGAATTGCTATACAAATGACTCTATCATTATTTTTTTATTTTAGATTTGTCTAATTTTTGACCGTAATGTGCAAATAATGTATAGTTACATAGCAAATTTTTAAAATGTTCAGATCTGTTCAAGTCAGTTTTATGCATTCCCTTGCCTCCATGCCATAAGCCCTGTAAAAATTGTTATCTGGGTGTTAATTTATTTGTTGTTCTTGTGCTTAAATCTCATTTTGAGTCAAGGGTAGCTGAAGCATGTCACAGCAACAATGGGCTTTATGCAGGGTACACCTTGGACAATGACCAGTAAGTCGCAGGCCAACACTTATACGCACTCAAATAATTCTCTGTCACACTGAGACACTTCACTTAGAGCAAACTTTTTTTCAATTTTCAATTTTTCAATTTCAATTCATATGTCCATGCAAGTCTTCAGACCATGGGAAGAAGGCGGAGTATCCTGAGAGAATGTATGGCAACATCTAAATCTAACCCATGATGTTCTTGCTGAGAGCTGGGAGTGCCAACCACTCTGCCACCATGCACACCGACCTATTGTGCATGGGGCAGTCCAAAGATGTGCATGTGTAAGGTGAATGGTGACGCGTAGTGAATGATTGTGAGAGAGAGTCTGTCAAGGCGGCTTGGTGGTAATGTTCAAGTTCAAGGTCAAGTTTAATTTTATTTATACAGCACATTTAACAACTTTTGGGCTGCACATATCATTAAGACAGTAAACAAATAACAGACAAACAAATAACAGCAAAACAATAAAAACAACACACAATCACACAATTCAAATTAAAACCAGATAAATAAGTCAAATCTAAAATGTGCTCAGCTTCTGTTTAAAGCCAGTGAGAAAAAGTGCGTCTGTAAAAGGGATTTAAAGTGCTCTAGTGACTCTAGTGAGTTGATCTGACAAACAAAGGCAAACTATTCCAAAGTCTGGGGCCTGCTACTGAAAAGGCTTGGTCACTTCTAATTGTGAGTTTAGCCCTGGGGATGTCCAGAAGCAGCTGAGTGGAGGACCTCATGGTTCTGGCAGGGACATGCCGAGACAGAACTTCAGACAGAGATAATGGAGCCAGACCATTTAGAGACTTAAAAACAAGAAGCCGCTTGGAGTTTGTTCTCCTCGCTTCTCTGGGTACTATGGTTTTCCCTATCAACCTAAAACATGCACAGCTAAATACTCATGAGAAGGGTCAAGGTAAGGTAGACTTTATTGTTCCCGCAGGGAAATTCGTTCTCTGCATTTGGCCCATCCTTCCCACTGCTCCAGACATTTTTCCCCAGTGGCACTGAATAATGGGTCAAATGCAGAGAACAAATTTCCCTAAAGGGACAACAAAGTACCGTATACCTTAACCTCAACAGTCCACTGTGTACCCCGCCTTGGGTCCATAGTTGCTGTGGTAGGCTCCAGTTATCCGCACCTCCAACCAGGAATGAGCAGAAGATGATAAATAATAATTGTGCATATGCTAGAAGTGGTGAGATTTCTTTTTTCCCCCATCTAGTACATCCACATTTATCCATCTACTTTGAAGCATTAGCCTGGATACACTTATTTTAACTCACTATACTGCAGGGTAGATGTCACCTAAAAATACAGTCCAGTAAAGGTTATTCAAAAATATTCACTTGCCATTCAACCAAAGGGAATAGACTGGAATGCCTCGGCTGCATATTTACAGCTACACGCGGAACACTGGACAAACATGCACACATCAGACTCCATTAGATCAACTCTATACAGAATTCTAGCCTACTTCTGTGCACAGCTTTCCACTTGTTGGCCTGCCACACAAAGCAGCTCTGCTTTTTGAAGAAAAAGTGTGACAGAGTTGGATGGATGTTAGACAGGGCTCTTGGTTGAAGATAAGTCAAGCGGTGGGAATGTGCCATCTGCTTTTGGGGCGCTATAAATGGTTAGTATTAGACACAGGGATATGAAGGCTGAGGTATAACTTACTCGCTGCATAACTCAAAGGAGAAGAAGGAAAAAAAAAGCAATCATGAAAAAGAAAAACTTTAGCTAATGCTATCCTCGGGGGCCCTCCTGTACTGTACGATAAAATAGCAGCTTTAGATGCTTTGAATCAATACACCGTGTCGACTCTTGGTCTTTCTGCATTCCCGAGGGCGTCATGAGAAACATTACATAAAAATATTACTTCTACGACAAAGGCAGAACTGCGTGCAGAGGTAGCAAGTAAACTGATACTTTTAAGCTAAGTACTTTTTGCATTTGCTTTTACTTACACTTGATTTAAAAATGTTTTTGGCAGAGTAGTTTGAGTAATAGCAGTGATACTATTAGCAGCAGTAGTAGTTGTAGTCAATGTTAGTAGTAAGTTCTTTTTAAGTAAACTTTACATGGTGGCAAAGGTGATAGCAGTTGTAGTAGTAGCAACAGCAGTAGTACTTGAGGAAAATGATTTTGCAGTAACAGTACTTTTACCTGAGTACTTCTTCCACCTTTGACAGCCAATTTACAATTATAGTTCTGATGTTTGAAAAATCTAACCACATTAAGCCACATAGTCATTGTTCTTGTTTTTCTAGAGCGACTAACACCAAACTGATTAAATGCGCCGTTCTCTATGGCTATTCTGTGGCAGTGTCTTATCCCCTGTGCGATCAATATTAATCAGAGATGTGAATTATCTTTGCAATTCCCAGCAATTAATTTGTTTTCTTTCCTTCCTACCTCATCCTCAAGCATGCCTAACCTGCACTATTCCCCAAAGAGACCTCCGCTTCTACTTTTCTTGCCAAAAGGCTTAATTAATTGTACGAAAGCAAGTCTACAGGGCTGGGGCTTTTTGTGCTTCTTGTTGATTTTCCTTTAGCCCTAGCCGTAGCTAAGTTCAGTCATGAGTGCCCCCGAACCAAAATGGCACTCACTGCAAATATTGACACAGTCACCCGGGGCCGTGCCAAGCGAATATGCCGCCCCAGTGACAGAGGCATCTGCGAGTCCAACTGGAGCATGACAGAGCATACGAAGAGGGTGGAAGGATACATGATGCTGGGAGTAGGACGAGATGGGAATGTGAGAGGAGATAGTGTGTGGGACGTTCAAAGCAAAGTAAAGGTGTATTTGGATTCCCACACAAGCATTGTCCGCAACATCACAAGTGAAGAGTGAGTTAAAGTGGTACTACTTGATTTGACACACAACTAGCTGGTAATGCACCGAAAAGTGTATTAGCGTATCTTTCTAACCCTGCCACTCACACAACAATACCCACAACAACAGTATAGCCAGCTTTCACTATTATATTTTAAATTCTTCTTTCCTTTAGGTGTTTTCCTTTATGAAGTTGACCCAGCAATTCATCTGTTTCCTAGCGTGCAGTGATTTGTGTATTGCAGTTTTATCCCACATGCTCTTTCTGGGGCTACCCTCTCCATTTATCTGGGCTTGGGACCGGCACAAAAAATACACTGTAGATGGATTGTCTGTGTTTTCTTTATTTAAAAGGTAAAACTGGACCAATTTCTCTCCTCAAAATACTACAATATGACATCAAATTGAGAGTTTACATCAAACCTTTAGAGTTTAGCTTTAAACCAGTGCAAAGGAGCCTTGTTAAAATCTCATGTTTTGCATTGACAACTTTCTATTACTTTGCTCTGCTTTTACTTTTCTTCTTTTCATACTTTTTGGCAGTGTTTTTAGCATCCAGCGCTCAAGACATAGGCATTTTCCCACTCTGATAGCCACTATTCAACAACCAATGGGATCGTCCCTTATTGGAGTGTGGCTGCATTATTAAAATTACAAATAATTAAGCCTATATGACATCTTAAAGTCTAATTGATTAAATACAAAATGCTCAAACCCAAGAAACACATACATTCAGTTTAAAGCAAGCTTGGTTGCAAACAGCACTGTGTGTCCTTGTTGATGTATTATCTAGCCTTGTTTATGACCCCTATAGTGCACCTCTGTCCCTCACTATAATGGACGAGTAACCATATATAGTAAATGTATAAATTGTCCTGCTAGCAAGGTTGGCACCATGGTATTTCAGACATGTCTACCACTGCACATAAACTCATCTATATCTTGTCATTAAAATGTCTATTCTGCAGTTCTGTTTAGGTTCAACAGTTTTATGGAAGGACAGATGTCTAGACCTTACAATAAATACACTAAACCACCCACGCTGTTGTAGTGTATGCAGATGTTACAAATGTAGAGGTCTTGGTTGTCAAAATGAAAAAAGTAAAGCGTTTTCCAGAATTTCAATCACAATATTTCCAAAAACCTCATATAGATGACACTACAGAAGGAGTACATACAGGACGTGCATGCCTATATATGTGCATGTGGGTGTTGAAGAAACAATAGCTAAGCCAAAGTGCAATGATCCAAACAAAGCCAAGCTGTTGTCATGTCCCTTGTACATATGCACTATGCAAACAAGATGCATGTGTGCACACTTGGATGTGCCAACTTCACCCTGAAAACTGTCATCGCGACTTCTCATTTATGTTAACATAAATAATGCTTTAGGCAGGCTACTCCCTGGACATTGGCCAGTTAGTCACATGGCTGACACTTGGAGATGAGCACTAATAGACAGTCACATTAGTCTCTCACATTCATTCACTGTGGGCATCTTAGATTTTATTAAATTACCAATACATGCATGTCTCTGAACAGTGGAAGGAAGCCAGAGTATCCAGGAAAACCCACGCCAACATGGGGAGGACATGCAGGCTCTACTTGAAGATTTGCCAAGAGGATCAAACCCACAATCTCCTTGCAGAGAGGCAGAAGTGGTAACCAGTCCACTTCTTAACAAAAACTGATTGTTGATGACTAATGAAATAATCATTCAAGAAAGAAACATAGTAAGCATACATTTCTAAACTAACATTTATAAGCAAAACAAAGAGGTTATAAGGCAAGCAAAGTTGTCTTTTTCTTTTAACCAAGTTAACTCAAAATATAATGGTTGGATTTGTACTCAATTTTCCCAAAAAATATCAAAAAGGGCCACGGAACAAAGTGTATGTTTTTTGGTGTGGGTGCAGAACCCCATCTGGATTCTCCAAAACTGTTTTGGGTGCTTTATAAGTCAAAGAGACAGGGCCAAATATACTAACTCAAGGGGTCAAGGCTTTGTAAAGGACTTTGTGACTGAACCAGAGCCAGAAGATCCCTGGTTTTAAATGTGTCTGTGCTCTTCCAATGCTTCTCACTGTAAATGCTTTTAAATTCTACTAAATTCTATGTCATCCACTGCCCAGAAGCATGCCTCCTGTCAATTAAGAAAAAGCTTGGTATTCATATGTAGATAAACCATGTATTTTTTGGTGCTGGAAAGATTAGCACCATGCATTTCAGTAAAGGTTAAACAGTAACAGCATTTTTTTCTGGTGACTGCTCCTAGTACATTGGCTAATCACTGTGCAAATGGAAAGTGACATTGATGCAGAGACAGGTGAGGGGCAGGTTCACGTGTTGAGTGTATATGTGAGAGAGATGAAGATTTTAGCATTGGCAGCGTTCCTCCCTGACATGTGGGTGGATATGGACCATGTTATTAGTATCACATTTACGGGCCTTATTAAAGTGCCACAGAGCTAGGTGCTTTTCATACATCTCGCCTTGATACGTGTCACACTCCCATTTGTGTTGCACTTCCAGCTGCTGCTCAGATGATCCTTCAGTGATAAGGCAGTCATTACACCACATCTCATTTCTCTGTCCCATTTAACCTTCCCGCTGTGCTTTGGTCACAAATGACTTTTTTCACTGCCACTGAATGCACCCAATAGAGACACAAATAGCATATCCAAACCAATGAAGCCAGACATCCATGGGACAACCACTGAGTCCAAAACAATACATTTTTCACATGCACCCTCTCTGTGCATTCGAAGATATTTTCTTTCAGCGACTCTACAATCTACACCATTATATCTGATATCATTTTTGCTACTTTAGATGAGACCATGTTTGTCTATATTGCAGAAAACATATAAAAGCAAGGCAGCAAGAACTGAAATAAGAAGTAAAACACGGTGTGGTGCTAGCAGAAATGTGCAGTTTTTGTCCAAAGAAATTGCCTTTAAGCATCCCCCAAAAAAAATCCAGCCACAAAGGGCAACCCATAAAACCTATGTCAAATCAATATGCAAATCACAGCACACTAGGGGGCAGAGGATTTACTGTGGGGACCCCTGAGGAAAGACACAAAAATGAAACCCGAAAGTGACAGTACCGACAGAGTCAAAAATAAACAAGGGTTCAGTTTTTTGTCATTAACACAAATATTATATAATGTGAGTATAAGATAACATGATAACATAAATCTATGCTGCTGCTGATACACAGTGCTCTTTTCTGTGTGTGCAGTTGATTAATTGTGAGAGAAGATCCCATTCAGAATGCTGGCCATAATGAGCTTTAGACCATTGAGCCTGCAGCTCATACATTCCAATTGGAGGCTCATCTGGAGGGACTTAGGCAGATCTGTGCACATCTCCAGACACTGTGTTGGCCAGTTTGGCTGCAGCCCATAGGAGCCTCTGCTATTGGAACTTCTCCACCAGAGACAGATTAAGAGAGACATTCAGTGATGCCAGTACTGTTTCCAAAGTAAAATAAAAAAAAAAGAAAACAGCATAATGTGCCACTAAGGCAGCATGCTCATTTGCAAGGCAAATCTGAGCAGCACACATCTACACAGATGTCACCCATTCGCATGACCAAGCCAGAGACCATAATCTTCACACTAATTATTTATCGCTTCAGCACGTGTATGTCAAATTAATAGTTGTATCATTAGTAATTTCAGTGTATCACCCCCACAATGATAAGTTAATCTGTCTATATGTGAGCATTTATCTGGCAATGTAGGTGCCAAAGGAAAGTAAAGAGTAGTCAGTCACTTTGCTTTGCAGATTCACGCATTGCCACAAAGATCTGAATCTGGTGTGAACTATGTGTGGAAGCATGGTTCACATCTGATTTAGCTCTGATTCAGTTTGGCCTGTCCACACTGCCAAATCTGATACCAGGTCTTATCTGGGCCACTGTTAAAACCGGTGTGAACATAGGCTTTTTACATAGCAGTACAAAGAAGAACACATATGCTTTTGAATCAGCCACAATAATAGTGTTTAAAAGTGAACAATGACTCCAGTGTCTTTTATAACCTGTGTTTGACGGTTCCCATGATAAACACTGTTTCTGTCCACCTCTATGTCCTCTATCAGCACAGTTAAAAAGCAACCTTCCCTTGCATGGCTGTAATCTGTGGGTTGCTCATCTCTGCTAAAAGGGGACATGGCCCTGCCGGCTCCATTAGTCCCGACAGCAGCCCCAAGAAATAAAACAAATGAGGTTATTCACTGCATTAAAATCAAGAAGAGAGAATGTGATTATTCACCACTCACATCAGAGTGAGGGCACCAAAGGGAACAGCTCCTCAAGACATAGCAAGGTAATACAGTTCTAAAGCAGATGGCAGCATGTGCAAAAGATACCTGTTCATATATTAGTACATTTTTATTAATGATCTTAAAAACTCAGTTAGGACTACAGATGACCAGTTAAGGCCTTTCTTCATATTTGGCCTATGACCTGGTAAAGTATGCACACTGTGTATTTAAGTTTACTCATGTATAGAGTAAGATAAAGTGTAGAGAGAAACTGTGTTCAGTTTGGTGCACATCACATCTGTCTTTTAGTCCAAAGTCTTGCTATCTTTGTCTAAATTATTAAAGTCGTTTTAACTGTTCCAACAGCATCTGTGCAATTCTCCAAGATGCAAGACCGTTAATATGCAGGTATCATCCATGTTGATATGTGAATCACTGATAACCACATTTCTGGAAGGTGGTGGAGGTGACTTGGAGATTGGGTTGAACAGGAGCCAAGAAGACGCTGTGCCAATAGATGACTTGAGTAGTTTCACCCACAGGCAATGTGGCCCGACAGAGCCTGGAATAAGACGAATATTGTAGGAAATAGTTGAACATGCCGCAGATGGCTTCTTGCACAATGGAATAATGGAGGTCGCCTGTGCCGTGTCTGCTCTACTCCATTATTAAAGGCCGTTTGATAGAGGAGTTGGTTGGAAGTGCGTGAGAAAAAGAGCGCGTACATTGCACGTTCAACAGATGGCTATATGGAAGACACGGAGGATGCTTCGAGGCTGCTTTGCACTCCCGCTTGTCATTCCCGCTCAGCGTCACCGGGGCCACCTGCTCTCTACCGGGGGACTTTGGGGGGGGAAACGTCTGCGGAGGAGTCCACACAGGACTCCACATCATTTGACTCAAAGTAGCGCGTTTTTAAGCGGAGCGTCGACACTGCGGCAGACGCTGTCAAATCAATCGCGGCTCAGCGCGTAATCAGGTAGCTTTCAAAGGGCTTTCTGTTACGCGGAGGGATGGGATGCCAGGACGGATGGAAGTCACAGCAGCCCCCCCGAGTCCCCAAGTGCACGCTCACTGGAGTCTACATCCTATCGTGGCTTTTTAGCATGCAGCGGGGGAGGCAGCAGGCGCACACTGGAGAGAATAGGACGAGAGCACATCCTGCAGCCATTTAGGGCTCCACCAGGGAAGCTCGAGGCGTGTGGAAGAGCGGGGTTTGACACTAAATCAAACTCAAAATGGCATCGTGCGTGGAAGCCCCCCACGCTGCTGTGATGTGAGCGTGTTTTCAGAGGGCGGACATAGAATTGCACCAGCCTGTAGAAGGTGAATTTAGAAGAAAGTGTGTGTTACTGTGCGCCCAGTTCTTTGGCCACTGCGCAAAGTTCCATCTCTGGCAGCGGACCGAAAAGCACTCACAGAGAAAGGTGTCGCAAAATATCGCCAAGTTTACACATCATTACCCATCATGCCCTTCCTAAGCTGATATGCCAACAAGGTGGAGGACTCTTATGTGAGCTAGAAGGCAGCAAAAATCAAATGGACCTAAGTGGAGTCTAGCGTGGAAAAAGAAACGCTGTAGCCTTTGAATTTCTGATCACAAGAGTGGAAGGAATAGTGAAAGGAATAGTTACCTGGTCACTGTCTGTCAGCTGTAGTTATTTAACGCGACGGCTAATCCCGGGTCGGTTCCGTGGACACAAATTAAGTTTCCCATCCATGTTGGGTCTCAAGTGAAAAAGGAGACCATGGTTCTTTTACTGAGCCCCAGCCTTGCCTCTGTGCGGAATCTTCCACCACAAATGTTCTTTACGAGGCATTCCACTTCTGCGCCGAAAACAAGTGTAGAACAGAAAAAAAGCAAGGACCCGAACCGAGGAAGGATCGCTAAGGACATGAAACCACAGCGTGCTCAAACCCAAAAACACAAGATAAACATAATAATAAGGGAGACGGGGTTCAGATGTCCAGTTAGATCATGAATAAAATCCACGTCATATAAGCTCCATGGTTTGGCGCATACAGGCAGCAGAGTATTCCTAAGCGCTGAGAGGACGTGCTCACAGACAGCAGCACCGCAGCACAAGAAGCGAGTTTTTTTTTTTTTTTTTTTTTTTTTTTTCTACTGATTGCCGCTTTTCCAAGTCCACAGCTCTTCACGTGAAACGGGAAAGCAGCGGAGGGAAACGTGCCCCTCCATCTAGGGCCACTGTTCTCCTCTCCTTCCCGTCAGACAGTGCGGCGCTGCGCGGTATACGCACGGTCGGCGGCAGCCTTGGCATTCGGCAAAGAAGTATCCACAGGCAGCGGCTCACGCTCGGTCATCTGGCTCCCCTGCAGTCGCTTCACTAGCGGAGGACACAGATGCGCGCCCTCGCTGCCCTCCGCCGGGAGATCTGTCAGGCGCGTTCACAGAGGAGCCCCCCTCCCCTCCCCTCCTGTTACCCCCACATCCAAGCCCGTAGTGACGTCAGCACGCGCAGTTTCTAACTACAGCACGAGCCTTAAATCACGTACTTATACTCTTTAAAAGGATATAAAGAATTACGATGCTTAGACGATGCACTCACTTTTGGCACAACAGTTACAGTCTGACTCCAGTCTGGGTTAAGAGCTGGCGTTTATGTGGCCGTTTTCTGAATATGATTTAACATTATTATAGGTATATTACGTGGATTATTATAGGAGATACATATGGTAGCCTAAAAATCAATTGATGTACCCTAACAAATGAACACTATTAATGCAGAAACACATGATACCTCAGTAAATGACACAGCTCATTTAAATTAGCAGTACAGTGCGATTATGACAGGCCATATATATATACGTTGTGCAAAAGTGACACAAATGGCAAGGATATTTTACTGAAAGCTTTTCACTTTATTGTGACGTATATAGACTGCAGTGCTATGTGACAAAATGACACTTTGAAACACCATTCAAAACCGTACAATACTTGACTTCTGTGGTTCTAAAATGGCTGCAGATCTTTGTCGACGGTCGCACCTGGGCATTGAAAGAAGTAACTGGTGCTATTCTGTGTGATTTCATAATGTTTTACTCATAGAGGTCTGCACCTCATGTCTCCAGGATTTAATAAATCTTTGCTCTGAGCACATGCAGATGCTGGCATCACAGGGGCCTCACACAGCTGATGTGATTAGATATAGGAGCCTCTTGCTGCATGTATTTGCATATGGATGAGAAAAGGTGGAGAGATATCAGACAACTCAAGTGGCTCTGTTCATACAGAACATACATTTCTTCAGGTTAGTAGTCAAACATACATTTATCCATCATTTTTGTTCAGATTTCTAGTGACAAGTTATAATGTTCCATCACTTAACTTTGGGAAAGTCTTGGGATTAGTCAAGTTTTACTGTACCAAAAATTAGTGCATAAGAGTAATCCATATAACACTTAATAACACTGAAGATAACCAGTGATTCCAGGGCTTAATGACCCAACTTAGACCCTTTTAGGGGCTCAGGCTCAGAATCAACTCTTCTCACAGGCCAGAGCAGATGACGGACATAGACTCTGATGTTTGGACAATAACTTGGACTTGGAATAAGACCTATGAGTCACATAGTCACATAGTCATATATACTGATTATGGTGATTCAACTCAGACTTTCCTAACACAGCTCTTTAAAAAAAAAAATCTGGATTAAACAAAATGCAAGGATTTCAGCACCACGGAGAGCTACAGAAGGACGTGATATACAACAGTATGTCAAATACAACAATAATAATACATTAGTCCTATATATTTCTTTACAACTTGGTGCATTATTAATTCACTCCTCAGTCACACTGACAGAAGCGTGGCTGCCACACAATCACACTGACACAGCAAGAGTATGCAATGCAATGCCGGCACCTGGGATCAAACCGCCAACCTTTGAGTTAGTGGGCGAACGCCTCTATGAACTGAGCTACTGCCACCCCGATATCAGAATATAAAAAAAACTTAAAAAGTCAGTCTTTCAGTAGTTCAATTGAAACATACATTATTCAGGTGCAATCAGAAATATTCAACAAAGATTTTAAGGATTTACTAATTCAAGTTTTTTTCAAGATCCTGAGACATCCTGGAGATTTAAACCCAATTGAAAGGAGGGATTTAAAGAAGGCAGTTGCTGCACAGATGCCATCAAACATGAGCTAGAGGCTTTTACACATGAAGAATGGGCAAAGATTGCAGATGAAAGATATAAGAAGCTTGTTAGCATTTACCAAAAACGTTTGTTAGAAGTTATTAAAATTAAAGGATGCTCCACAAGGGGTGGCAGAGTGGTTAGCGTTCTCACCTCCCAGCAAGGAGATCGTGGGTTTGATCCTCGGGCCGGCCAACACACCATCACACAATCTCTCTGGGTGGAGAGATGTCCTCCTCGTGTTACTGTGGGTTCTGTCTGGGTTCTCTCTGGCTTCCTCCCACTGCCTAAAGACATGCATGTGTTAGGTGACTTGGTGACTCTAAATTGTCCCTAGCGAATGAATGAGAGAGTGAATGTTGTTTGTTGTCTGTCTGTGTTCGTCTCTGTCTCAACCCTGCGACAAGCTGGCCACTGTCCAGGGTGTACCCCACCTAAGGCCCAAAGTTACTGGGATAGACTCCAGTCACCTGTGACCTCTAACAGGAATAAGCAGAAGAAAATGAATGAATGAATGAATGATGCTTCACAAAGTGCTGAAGCTAAAGGCTGAGTAATACTGCCCATGGACATGTGTTAAAAGTCACAGTTATTTGAACTTCAAAGTAACAATGTAACAATGATAGATAGAGATTGCATTTTGGTGTTTGTAATTTTTGTGATTATCTTTCATTCTCATCATTATAATGTCTTTTGAAGTGAGTGGGTTGAGCATTTCTGTTTGCAACCATACATTTTCAGTACACAGAGTGAAATATTTTAAGTACTTAATCAGTTTAATTGTAATAATTATGGTTTACATTAGAATGCATCTAATATTACACATCATAATCATTCTAATTAAGATTATTAAATCCTTGATATATTTCACTGTGTGTACAATGATGATGTACTCACTTTTTCAATTGAACTATTAATTTTACTTTTCTACTATAGTTTAATCCACTGTTTCCCAAAGCGGGGTCCGGGTCCCCTTAGGGTCCACAAAAGTACTGCAGGGGCAAGAAATTGAGTGTGAAACAAAGCACAGTTATATACTTCTTTAAAAATATTACTTTGAAACAATTGTTAGCCAAAAGTCAGTGCTTTTTTGTAATGTTTTTATAGCAATATATGGAGAAAAACATGGCGTAGTCTATTGAATATAGGGAAGTTGTATAGTTGGGGGGCTCTGCGTGGGATTTTTGTAAATTTAAGGAGGCTGCGACTTTCTTACCGTAACTTTGTTAATGGCTGTTCTAATCCATTCACATAGAACTGTACATTCAGTACAAACACACTAGCATGAAGTCCTTTAGACTTTTGACATGAATTTTGATATTCGGAAACAAACTTGAGATAGAGAGATTCATGAGATTCTATTATATTCATCAGCTTCACTAATGCACTCATTAGGTACCACTGTTTTCAGTGGTAACCAAGGGAATAGCTGCTGAGGTGCAAACGTGTTAATAAGTCCAAGGCTGTCATTGTACACACTTATGGTTGTGAAAGTGTTATATGATGTTGCATATGCAGTAACCTTGGACTCACCTTGACTCCACTTTGACTCATCTTGAATTGTTTGGACTCAGACTTTTTTCTAAACAAATCTGACTTGACTTGGACTTGAAAACTATTGAAGTAATGAGCACAACACTGGTAAATATTGCAACAACCTTTCTGTGTGCTTCCAGATTTTACAGACCGCTTTAGATGAAGTTTATACTTTACAGTGCTTACATGTATCTTACTGAATATATATGTACAACTGCATACTATTCCATTCATTCCTAGAACAGTATTGCCGAGCAGCTCAGAGATGACTCACATAGCAGGGAGCTGGCACAGTGTATGTAAGAACAACAGCATGGGCACAAAGTGAAATTTCACTCACTTCCACAGCTTTCTGGCACAGACAAAATAATCACCCTGTCAGGACTAGAAATGATTCCCGCTGCCGTACAATACTGAGGATGGCAGGTGCATTGTTGTTTGTACTTGAGAGAAGAGAATAGAAGCACAGTGAAGTTTTGGTTTCAATAAAATAAATGATTCAGAAATACATGAATGCTTTACTTGGAAAATATTTCAATCTCCAAGACTTCACTAATAGATGATTGCACTAAATATACTCACTCTTCTTTCCTTTGTCGGGGTTGAAAAATCAAATTATCTCCTCCTACCTCCTACTGTGCCGTGATCTGCATATTGATTTGGCAAAGATTTGTATGCCGAATGCCCTTCCTGATGCAATCCTTTTCTTTTTTGAGGCTTTGAACTGGCAAAAAAATAACCCCAGCTTGTGACCCTCTGTGGCTGTATTGTACCAAATATACTCTATTACTTGTTTATATATATATATATTTTTTTTTCTACTTTTTATGTTGGCTGCTTCATTATGGGTCACCACAACAAATCAGTCGCACTTTGATTTGACAAGTTTTTATGCCAGACGCCCCTCCTGTCACAGCGTGGGTGAAGTGTCTTGCCCCAGGAAACAGTGACAGTAATAGTAAGTCATTCATCAACTCAAAACCAATACAAAATAGCAAATGTAATTCATATAAAATGTTACAACATACAGTATATTGTTCTATACCTACATCTATTCCTCCACACACACACACAATATACTCAGCGATTCTCAACTGATGGGTCAGGACACCAAGGTGGGCCACGGGGAGGTTGAATATAGTTTCATTTTAGTCCTTAATCCTGTTTTAGTTACATAAAATAGTCAAATAGACTTTAATCTACATGTCATAAGGTGGTAGCAAAGTAATTTTGAATAGTAGCCTCTGGTTTTATACAAATTGGGTCACAATAAAATGAAAATGGGTCCTGCAGTCAGACCAGCTGAGAACCAGTGCCTCATTCAGTGTTGCTATGAAACATGCCTACCCTTTTCACAAATTTTACACATAATTTCACAAGTATCAGGAAAATGAAAGAAGTAAGCAGTGATGAGAAAAAGAATGAATGAAAAATGTTTTAGACCCTCAATAAAAATCAGGAATCCTGTTTGAAGTACCATTCTCCTACAAGTGTTTTCATCTGGATTAGGGGAAAAGAAAGCTTGGGTTTCAGAACCATGGACAGCTCCACCAGGATCTGAGAAACGCATGTTACATTCAGCACAAATGCACTCTAGCATGGAGTACTTTAGATTATATGAGGTCAAACTAGAAAGATATGTACTTAGTGTTCATTAGATTCTATTCTGTTCATTAGATTATTGTTTATCAAATTCTTCAACAGCACACTAATTAGGTGCCACTGTCTTCAACTGGTAAGACAATAGCTGTTGAACTGGTATAATGTGCTGAGAAGTTCAAGGCTGTTCTTGTAAACACTTTTGTTCGATTGTGAAAGTGTTATGTAATGTTGCATATGCACTAACTCCAAAAGTCAGACTGTAACCAAGGCGGAGGAGGGCTTTCTCTGCAGGCTGTCTGCTTTGGGAAATCATCTACCGTGTATTACAAGCTAACAATTTTTAACTCTCCCAATAAACACAGAATTCTAGCTTTAATTGCTCTCATAAAGGATCCGACAGCAAATGTGATAATCTAGTTTTAGTTTCATGAGTGGGCTGTCCTTGTCAGGTCAAAATGCTCTATATGCATTCAAGTGAGTTTGGACAGAAGTGGGAGAGGTACTCAAAATCTGTTCTCAAGTAAAAGCGCTATGTAAAACCAAAGACTCAAAGTAATGTGTAACGCAGACGTAAAATTTAAGAATGTTAAAAGTAGCTCCGTTGTATGGCTCTATGGTAGAGCTGTGGCGCATATACTGACCTTGAGTAAAAAGTAAAATTTCTTCATTAAAAATTTACTCATTTATGCTTTAAATACTGTACTCAGAAATTAAAAGTTAAAATAATTTCAGAACACTACTGAGTTTGGACAGGATCTACCATAAATACATCAAATACATTATGATCAATTTATCTAGAAGACATTAGGCAAAAAAAAAAAAAAAAAAAAAAAAAAAATCCTTGCAATTTTACTGCAGTAGCTCTGCATAAGGAGTAACAGATCAATAAACAACAGTTACAAAGTTGTACAAACCTTGAAAAAAAAGTTAGTTAGAAGAGACAATTTACTGCACATACTAATTACTTCATTTTAGCTTCATTTGTTGCACACTTAGTTCTGGCCACCTTTTCATGTAACTAACATTCTGAGCTCCAGAGATGACCTGTGCCTCTGGTGGCCATGCTTCAGGAGGCAGCTAGGTCAACCCTTACATCCCCTCATGCATACTGTACCACAGCCAGAATGTCTCTTGTATTGTATGTACACATGGGCACAAGTCAATTGGGCCCTTGACCTGATTAGCACACATCTGCTGCAGCTAGAGGGACTGGCTGAGTACACAGAGCGGGGAGAAGAGCAGACATCTTTAGGAGTACAACAATAACAGTGTCAGTCTGTGCATGGAAAGTGAACATGTACAGATGTATAATTAACTCTCAAACATCAAACTCTATTCTAATATTAAATAGAGTAATGAGTGCATTAGAGAGGCAGCTTGTGTTAGATGTTTTGGAGCTAAAATCAGAGAGGCCTGATTGAGATGGTTTAGACATGAAAAGTGGAAGAAAGAAGTGAATATTTCTGTAGAAAGATCATGAGAAAAGAGCAGCCAGGTTGGAGATCTATAGACAGTGAAAGAGGAAATGAAGTTAGGTGATGTGAGACAAGAGGATGCAGAGGACAGGGATGGATGGAGGCAGGTGATTTGCTGTGGCAACCTCTAAAAGAGAACAGTCAAAAAAAAAAAAAGTCTGTTCACTGTCCAAGTTCCTTAGCCATTCTCTGTAAATTTGTATCTTTTTCTTAAACAAAAATTCAAGATCCAGTGTTGCGTGGTTATGTAAAAGTAAATCTAATCCAGTCAGAATTGTAAAATAGCCAAGCTCTTCTGAATATTCATATGTACATGATGGGCGTATAAAAATGCACAGATGTTGGGCTGTGTGTTTGTTGGTCCGTCTGACTGAGGCTCTTCCTAGAGAATCCTCTGTGGAATGGCAGATTAGGAAAAAGCAGTGGTCCATGAAGCTAACTGGAGCTCCTCTCTGATCAAATGTGACTATTATGATAGCACTCTCTGGAACACCGCTCCCTCCAGACACACGCCCCGCTCTGCTCTTCCTCTGGTACTTCACTGCCCTCTTCCTCACACCACTAGTTTATGTTTTCTGAGCTTCGAGTCATGCTATTAACCCTATTTTACCTCCCATTTTTATTTTACCTTCTTTATTCTAACCTTATTTTGGAGTCCATAGTGAAAACTAAAACTGGTTGTCATCAATATTACTAACATTATACATATTATAGTTTTCTTTCACTTATTCTTGTTAGGGGTTCTTTGTGTACACATGTAGTTATTAAACTTTTTTTTTAAAGAATGACTGGAAAAAAATGGGGGAATGGTTACTGGATGAGTGCCTTTGAATATCTATTTGTGGTCAGCTTGACCTTTTAGGTTTCACTTATACTTTATGAAGTTTAGTGGACATTTACTTAAGGGAGGTCATGGTTCCTGGAACCTTTTCCTGCTACTTCAAGCCTGAATGGGGTATACCTTGGACAGAGGAGTTGGAGAAAGTACTCAATCTGTACTCAAGTAAAAGTACAGTTATTAATAAAACATTAATACTAATACTACAACTACTTTAATGATTTTAGCCTGACACACTTCTGCCAGTGCCAGTGGGCTAACAACAGGGTCAGCTGAGAGCCACCCTCTCTAGATGTTTTGCCCCTTTAATCTCAGAACATCTCCAGGTGGTGGGGCCAGCATTGGAGACGTTTCCTTACGGCTCCTTGTGGCCTGAGTCTAAGAGCCTTGATTTTCCCACTTCACCTCTCCCTTTTCTTCTGAGCCACGGCTAGAAGCTCGCCTTCTCTGCTTCATCTGCCAGCTCCTTCTGCACCCTCTTCTTCTTTGGACCTGCCAACCCCAAGGCTTTCAGGAAATGATGGTTAGATTTACCCACAAGCCTCTTCATCCCATTTCAGCTGGGTAGATATAGGTCTAAAATAAAAATCACTTCTACTCATAAATAACTTCTACTACTACTTCTACTATTGTTACTATCATCATTCATCACTCCCCGCCTCGACTACTGCAACAGCCTGCTCTATGGTTCACCATCCAAAACTCTCAATAGACTGCAACACATCCAGAACTCTGCGTCCCGTCTCCTCACCTACACCCGCAACCACATCATCCCATTCTCAGAGACCTCTACTGGCTCCCCATCCCTCAGTGCATCCACTTCAAACTCCCCACCTTTGTCTATAATGACCTGGTGGCTCTGAGCTCCTCTATCTATTTTTTTAACTCATCTTACACCCAACGTACTATCCATTGTTCAGAAAAAGTATTATTATTGATAATAATAAAAACTAAATATACTAAATTTCAGTGGTTAGTGAGTTGGCTGTTAAAAAATAATGTATGTTAGTGAGTAAAACTTAAAATTGAAAGTTTTCAGACATATGAACATCAAATTAAGTGAACAAAAAATATTAGTTGTGAAAAAGCAGATGGAGGTAGAATGCCGCACCGACTCAAATGGCGTGGCTCTTGATGTCAAACATGGCAAAAAAGCAAAAAAACAGGTGCTTTTCAGGATGATCGGACACATACGAATAACTAATGAAAAAGGAAATTGAGGCACTCTAAAGTATTGCTATGGAGCATTGCTATGGATTTAATTGTGACGAACCAACGCGTTTCGACTTAAACAGTCGTCATCAGGGTTAGTTACAACAACAGGTGTGCACAATTTAAAGTGTAGAGAGGTCACGTGATGGTAACCATGTGTCATATATACAGACAAACATACAAAAAAGTATTCATAATGAAGAGAGGTATACATTGAAAAACAAGTCAGGCTGAAAAGGAAATGTAAAATTCAGACAGTTAGCATGTACTGCAAGGAACGTTATCAAATACAATCTACATAATTATCATAATACAGTCATTCAACCTGGGTGTTTCATAGCGTTCAAGGTATGTATCCAGAATGTTTCTCTTTGGAGAAGCTTTTTTAATCTGTCCCCACCCCTAAAGTTGCGTGAGATGACCTCACTAACCATTGCTTTAAGTGAATTGAGGCTGCTATGGCCTGCTAGTCTGAAATGTTTTATAAACATACTTTATCCTAAGGCAAACTCCTATCTTATCCTATCTCATGCAACTTTAGGGGTTGGGGCAGATTTAAAAAGCTTCTCCAAAGAGAAACATTCTGGATACACACATTGAACGCTATGAAACACCCAGACCTCAATGAGGAGATAGACTATTGACCCTTCCTTTGACAGCATTGCTAGAAGGCTACCATAATTCCCACTGTCCCCCCTTCTGCAACCGCATCATCATAATACTCAATTCACAATACATCTCTCTGGTCATTTTTCTCCACTTCATCCTTGTGTGTTCAGCAATTCAGGTATTTTATGGCTATAATTTGTTTTTATGTATACTGGACAGTTTTCCCTCCCCAACAAATGTTATCAGTTTGAACAGTATATACACATGTTTTTAATCCCTGTTTTGGGATATACCATCGGGCCTCCTCCTGCCACTCCAAAATGTTATGTAGCTTAAAAATGTTGTCTAAGGACTTGTCTTGTTTGACATTCAGGTTGAATGACTGTATTATGATAATTATGTAGATTGTATTTGATAACGTTCCTTGCAGTACATGCAAACTGTCTGAACTTTACATTTGCTTTTCAGCCTGACTTGTTTTTCAATGTATACCTCTCTTCATTATGAATACCTTTTTGTATGTTTGTCTGTATATATGACACATGGTTACTCTCACGTGACCTCTCTACACTTTAAATTGTGCACACCTGTTGTTGTAACTAACCCTGATGAAGACTTTTTAAGTCGAAATGCGTTGGTTCGTCACAATTAAAGATCCACAGCAATACTGCAGAGTGCCTCGGTTTTCTTTTCCTTAAAAAATATTAGTTGTTGAAAACTTGAGATTTTGAGGTGGCCCCAAAACTCAAAATTCTAAAGGGATCCTGTTGCCTTGAGTTTTTGAGTTGTCACAGCATTTCTTTTTATTTTTTTTTTTACAGTGTATTAATAGTACTGCTATTCATACTATGACTCATAATACTACTAATATGAAGCCCCACTTTGCTAACAAGATAAAAAAAAATGAAATGTTCGCTTTCAACCTTAAACAGACAACCATTCATAAGTGCATTTAGACTCACATTCTCCTATCTTATATCCTCTCATTCACATGTTAAAATAAAGTCTGTAAGTTTTCCCGTATTCGGCAAAAGTGACATGAAGGCCAGTATGTGTACCGAACTAGGCTACTCTGGAAGCTACAACACGCTGGAGCAGAAGACGAAGAAAAATCTTTCCTCCGCCTGACAGAGACGGATCGCAGGTCGTACTAGACGCCCCACAGCTCACCTATAGACGCTCTTTTTCGTGGTCATCTGTGCGCCCCCCATAGCCCTTCCCTTCAACCTCTTTTGTGGACATCTATCACCCCTGGCTTGGCCTCCTTCTCATATATTTCCCAGCATTCTATCTCATCTCTGTGTCCGCTCCATTCTTTCCATCCCTCCAGCCCCCCTGCCCATACATTTAAGAGTAGCCGAAGCCCAGAGCAGACCACACTCTGTCGCCCCATCTATCACGCCTGACTCTAGGCCAAACAAGTTCAGCAAGAAGGGGGGAAAAAAAAGAAAAATACGACTAGTTATGATTTAGGTCTGCCTTGCTGGGAGCTGAACAGGATGCTCTGTCATGGCACACCTGCTTCTTTACAAAAGCAAAACCAGGGGGGAGTTTAACAGCATGGTTCAAAAGAGCTTACACAAGTCTGATTACACTTGACAATCAACTGTGGATCAATTCTCCCAATAGGCTGCAGTCTAAGCATTATAATTACTACAATCAGAAGTACAAAGCACCTCATGTGAGAAAACAGTGAAAACTCAGAGGTGGAAGAAGTGTTCAAAAACTGCACTCGAGTAGTCACAAGAGTATTACTTGAGCAACTACTTAAATTTAAAGTCATTTTGAAAGATTTTGCACAATAAAATCGACAGCTATACTGCTGTTGCTGCTGCTTCTATCTACCCAAACCTGCTTGAACCCAGGACCCTCTTCAAAGATTGAGAAATATTTGTTTAATTTGAATTGATTTTAAGATCTTATTGTTTGTCCCCTTCTAAATTTAGACTCCTGTGTGTTCACTGAGGACAGAGGGCCAGCACTGGACCTTCACTGTGGTCAGCCCCAAACTGTGGAACGCTCTGTTTTTATTTATTATTTTACTATTTTTACTTATTTATTGCTTTTTTAGTGTATTGCTTATATGTAATTTTACTACTTGTTATTGTTTTGATGGGAATTAGTTTTATAATCTTGTGCAGCACTTTGGAAACTGTCTTTGTTTGCAAAATGTGCTATAGAAATAAAGTGAATTAGATTGGATTTAGAGACTTTACAAAATGTTTCTTTCAGTAAAAGAATGATTTTCTTGCACATAAAACTAAATAAAAACCTTGAATTGGAATCTTTGTACAACTAATAGTTTGCACCTCTTACACAAGGCTTTAATTAAAATAACAAATGTCAATCAAAATTCGCAATTAATTTTTAAAGTGTGCTGCATATCGTATTAATAAAGTGTTAAATGTCACACTTTTTGTCAAAAAAAATATTGAGTCAATAGCAGATTATGTGGCAAAATGTAGATATTTATCATGTTACAAACACTTACCTTCATTGTGTTGTACTGCCATCTTTCCTGGAAGCAATATTTTAATTTTGACATAAAATACACAGATACACGCTTCAGCTGAAACATTACACTGTCATCCTATTTGCTGTGGTAATATAGACACATTACTCACTGCCTAATGCAAACAGTATAATTATTCTTGAAACTTTAATGATCCCTGGAAGAAGGAGTAGAAGAAGAAGAAGAAAGCTGAAAATGATATTAAACTCGCTAATGCATTTTGCTGCACGGAGCAGAGTACACCTGACTGCTCCTCTTGCCAGATATGATCCTAATTGAGCGTTTATGGCTTTTGAAATACGGTGCTTTGTTGCAGTACATCACCACAAGTTGGGCAGAGCTGCCGTGATAAATACCTGGCGTGACAGTTGCAGTGACGCTCCATCTCGGCCCCTCGGAGATATGTTAGCAATCTCGTGCCAGCAGAAAACACCCATCACCATTAGAGAGCCTCACTCACTGAAGAATCGCCACAATTTTTATCATTCTGACAATACCAAAAGGGAATCGAGATGAGACTGAGATTGGTTGGTCCAGTGGGAGCTGCAGAAAGCTGTACCTCTAAAACAGACATATGACGCCAGATTATTGAGAACAAACAAAGCTATGAGGTATTAACCCTGCAATGCACAACTTTTTAACTGAGGAAAACAATGTGGCATGTTGCAATAAGAATATATCAAAACAATTTGATTTTAGGGCCTTAGTTGTTGTTTCTTCTTTCCTTTCATGCCAGATACCCTCTCCATTTATACGGGCTTGTGATCGGCACAAAGAATACAACCATCCTGTGACTCCTTGAGGCTGGATTGGGATATTGTCTAAATGTATTGTTTAAGAATTTTAACCTGCAGTGGCATTGTTTGGCTAATCATGTTTGTCTTGCATAAACTGGGGATTGCTGCTATTTGGATATTAAAGATTGGCTGGTTGGTCTACACAGCCTGTTAACATTTACAGAGCAAAACCGAGAAAAGGGAACCTTGTGCCAACAAAGAAACTAGAAGCACTCAGAGACAGAGACATGGCATCTTGCAATGGTAAAAAAAAATTCAGTGCCCGCTTGGACTTTATGAATTTTTTAATCTTGCACTCTTACATAAAACATGCTGTTATTGGAAATCTTCTTTATCAAAATCTGTCCAGAACATTGAGTTATTTTGCTTACAGTCAGACAAGGCTTGCATCAGTCTAACATTAAACTGAGAATCTGAAATTTTAGCTTTAGCAAAGTTCTCAATTTTGGTTGTTATAAATTGTAATATATGTGTAATTAAATTAAAAGCAGGCACCACTGTTGTAGGAAGGCCTTGGAAGATAGGAACAGAGTGAGAGTCCTCCACAAAATGACATCGTTGTCTTTGGTGTTAACATAGCCTAAAACAGGATTGGGGTTTCAGTCACTAATAAAGCCATAAAGACGTGCATTAGGTCCTCTTCTGTCCCGCTGTCCGTCTTTTTGTTCCATCCCTCGCTGCCTGCTACTCTGTGTTTAGCCTCAAGACAGGTCATCTATGGGCTCTTAACTAAATGGGATCTTTGCAGGGGCCATTGTTGAGAGCTGGGCCATGGCGTAGACAGCACGCTCCAATAAGCACCACAAACACTCGCAAGCAAAGGCCAAGACCCGCAGTCCAACTCGGCGGGAGATTTTGGAGAGCAAACACGAGTATGAGAGCTGTGAAAAATATTTTTAATGTTGAAAAGTATTAGGGGTGTGTACTGGCTAGAGCCTGGCGACACATATCACAATACAAGTGTTATGCTATGATATACAGTACTGTGTCAAAGTCTTAGATAGATTTAGAAGAAAGACTATGAACAAAAAAGGTATTTCAATGTACAAAATGAAAGTAAATTGCAACAAACAAACAAACAAAGAAACAAAACATTACTGACCTTTCCTGAGATTTTCAGGATTATAGGACTTTTTCTTAGTCAAATATAAAATATGTTGTCCTTTGTAATAATTTATAATAAACCAAAGTAAAATATTGCAATCATTTCCAGAATTGATATTTTCTTACACCCCTAAAGCATTGTAATGGTACAAAATAAGAAATGATTGACTGTCCTTGCCCTGTAGAAACAGTGATTTCAGCAAAAAGCTTTTAAATCAAACTTTCTTTTCGGTTCGGTTTAGCCCCTAACAGTCTATCCATTATTCATACATGTTGTATCTTTTAATAGGCGGACTCAGAAAGAATCACAGCATGTGCTCAGTGACACAGAAACAAAACATAACGTACCAAATGTGGTTCAGTGTTCAGGAGGTCATGAAATATTCAGAGAAATGTGTTGCGTGTTGTTGTTGTATAGACAGATGAATTAGCGGAGGAGAACATACTGCTACAGAAGTGAGACTTTCGCGACCTTACATGCAAAAAAAGAAAAGGGAGTAGAGAAAATCTGTCCAAACAAGAGCATCACATGCATAGTAAATGAAATGGTAATTAAATATTTACAATAAACTTTTTTGCAAAGCATTTTGAAAACCTGAAAGGTTTGGATGGGTACATAAAAAAATCAAGAAGAAAAAAAAAAAAGTCCTCTCGCCCTCTGCGGGCGGTCTCATCCATCCAAACTTGGGTCCTCTACCAGAGGCCTGGGAGCTTGAGGGTTCTGCGCAGTATCTTTGCTGTTCCTAGGACTACGCTCTTCTGGACTGAGATGTCTGATGTTTGTCCTGGGATCTGCTGTAGCCACTCTTCCAGTGGGGGGTTACTGCCCCGAGTGCTCCGATGACCACGGGTGCCACTGTTGCCTTTACTTTCCAGGCCTTCTCAAGTTCTTCTTTGAGGCCTTGGTACTTCTCTAGTTTCTCGTGTTCCTTTTTCCTGATGTTGCAATTGCTTGGTATTGCGATGTCAAATATGATGGCTTTCCTCTGCTGTTTGTCCATCACCACAATGACAGGTTGGTTTTCCATTACCATTTTGTCTGTCTGGATCTGGAAGTCCCACAGAATCTTAGCTCGGTCATTCTCCATCACCTTTGGAGGTGTTTCCCATCTTGACCTTGGGACTGTCTGTACTCTGCACAGATGTTCCTGTACACTATACCAGCCACTTGGTTATGACGCTCCATGTACGCTTTTGCTGCCAACATCTTACATCCTACAGTTATGTGCTGGATTGTCTCAGGGGCCTCTTTGCACAGTCTGCACCTGGGGTCTTGTCTTGTATGGTAGATCTTGGCCTCTATTGCTCTGGTGCTCAAGGCCTACTCCTGTGCAGCCATGATCAGTGCCTCTGTGCTGTCCTTCAGTCCAGCCCTTTCTAGCCATTGGTAGGATTTCTGGATATCAGCCACTTGAGTTATCTGTCGGTGGTACATCCCATGTAGGGGCTTTTCCTCCCATGATGGTTCCTCCAGCACCTCGTCCTCTGTTTCCCACTGCCTGAAACATTCACTGAGCACTTGGTCCATTGAGGCCATCTTCCTGATGTATTCAAGGATCTTGGATGTTTCATCCTGGACAGTGGTTCGGACACTCACCAGTCCTTTTCACATCTGTGGTCTGAATCTCTTCCTTTGGCCAACTTATTATTCCTGCAGGGTATCTGATGACTGGCAGGGCATAGCTGTTGATTGCCCGGACCTTGTTCTTGCCATTGAGCTGACTCCTTAGGACTTGCCTTACTCGTTGGAGGTATTTGGCTGTGGCTGCTTTTCTTGTGGCCTGTTCCAGGTTCCCATTTGCTTGTGGGATTCCAAGGTACTTGTAGCTGCCCTCAATGTCTGCTATTCTGCTGTCTGGTAGTGGGACCCCTACTGTATGAACTACCTTCCCTCTCTTTGTCACCATCCGCCCACACTTGTCAAGACTGAATGACATTCCAGTGTCATTGCTGTAGATCCTGGCTGTGTGGATCAGTGAGTCAATGTCTCGCTCGCTTTTGGTGTACAACTTGATATCATCCATGCAGAGGAGGTGACTGGTGGTGGACCCGTTTCTAAGTCGGTATCCATAGCCAGTCTTGGTGATTATTTGGCTGAGGGGGTTCAGACCTATGCAGAACAGGAGCGGGGACAGAGCATCTCCTTGGTATATCCCACATTTGATGGACACTTGAGCAATTCTCTTGCAGTTGGCCTCAAGGGTGGTCTTCCAGTGCCTCATCGAGTTTGCAATGAAGGCTCTTAGAGTCGTTGATGTTATACATCTCCAAGCATTCTATGATCCATGTGTGTGGCATCGAGTCATAGGCTTTCTTGTAATCAGTGCAGGCGGTGCACAGATTAGCGTGTCTGGCTTTGCAGTCTACCAGCAGCTGGTGTTTAGCTCCTCTGGTGTTTTTAACCATGCCCTCCTGTGCTGTGCTCATGTATTGATCCATGTGCACATCTATCTTAGTTGCTCTGATGCCTGACATGAGCTTGCATGTGGTGGGGAGACAGGTTATTGGTCGCTAGTTGAATAGGACTGTTCCTTCTGGATCAGGACTGTCCGGCCTTGGTTAACCATTCAGGGTGGGTCCCATCCTTTAGCAGCTGATTCATTTGTGCTGCCAGGCGCTCGTGTAGTTAGTTTTTTGAGCCAGTGGGTGTGAATCATGTCAAGGCCTGGTGCTGCCCAGTTTTTCATACCTGAGACTCTTTCTTGGATGTCTGCCACTGTGATGGTTACTGGTTCTTGTTCAGGGAGGTTGCTGTGGTCTGCTCTTAGATCCACCAGCCACTGAGCACCACTGTTGTGTGATGCTTCCTTCTCCCATCAGCCTTTCCAGTATTGTTCAGTCTCTGCCATATATATGGTGGAAGTGGAAGAAGTACTTCAAATCTGTGCTCAAGTAAAAGTACTGATACCTCAAAACAATATTACTCAAGTAAAAGTTCAAATATTCAACAAAAATATTTTTTCATTTAAGTAAAAAGGTATTACGTCATGTAAACGTCACCTATTTTTCATTTTTTACAAGCACAATACATTCTACTACCACCTCTACTACTAGAAGTACTACTAGGACAACTACTACCTAAGATGTTCTGATTGCCAGGAAAGTGTACTGCCCACTTTGCAACTGAGGTGAAAAATACTTTTACTTATTTAGAAAATGTAATGATTACGTAAATCAAACAACATTTGTAAACATTTTCTATAGTATGTACATTTTTATTCAAGTGTACTGAGTAAAAGTATCTAATTACTTTCCACCACTGCAAGGTAAAGTATCTTCTTTCATTATAGCTGTAATGTTTTCTGTTGTGTTCATCAAAAAACCCAGCATGATGTTCTCAGTAGATTAGTCTGTAATCTAATAACTTAATTTAGTGGTATTTTTAGTCACAGTTTCACTTCAGTGCCCTCACAGTGCCCTTTGTAAGATGTCCGATCAATAAAGCTAAATGCAGGACCATTTATCATTTTGTGCCACCTACTGTCACTAGTTGTAAAAAGTTTCGGTTATGTCTCCTTTGCTTGTGTGTTCTCTGTGTATGTAGACAGGGCTTCTGGACAGATGTAATAAGAGGCCTTTTTACATATTATGTATAAAATATTCGGTATTTGAAGGATTTGATGAGAGATGAAACATTTACTATATAAACAGACTGCTAAACTGTGCAGAATAAAAAATATTCAATATTTTTATCTGCATATTCTCATAATGAGTTGCAGATGCCTATCCCAGAAACTATGGGCCTAAGGTGGAGTGCACCATGGAAAATGGCCAGTTAGTCAGGACTGATACACTGTCAGACAACCATTGAATCTCACATCCATTCACTCAGGACAATTTAGAGTCACTGATTCATCCATGCATGTCTTTGGACAGTCAGAGGAAGCTGGAGTACCTGGAGAGAACCTACATTAACACAGGACATGCAGACTAGGAACTGTGTTTCGGCTGGCCATAGAATTAAACTCTCGACCTTCTTCTTAAGAAGCAGAAGCGCTAACTACTTTGCTGTTGTGCACCCTACAATTTTCAAAATAATGATTTGAAATGAATGTAAAGACATGCATATATAAGTAAACTGGGTAATCTACACTGCCCTGAGAGAATGAGTGTGTGAGTGTCAGCCCTAAAACTCCAGAGTTTAAGGGTGTGCCCCACTACAGGCCCAAAGTAATTGGGGTAAGATTCAGCACCCGCACTCCCAGTGTTTATATTTAGGGGGATTTGGGACTATCTAGAATTTACAATGTCAGTAGATGGAATAATAGGACCTTTTAGAATTGACATGAAATCAGATCAAATCTAATGGAAAGACAAATACATTCTCGTTCTCATTTAAATTACTGCATTTTATCTAACTTGAACATAACTAAAATGCTAACATGCCTTTGAAAACAAATCCTAAATTTGTATGCAGCACAGAGCTATGGACAATGACCTCCGCCTCTGTTACTTATTCTCACACATTTTGTTTACTTGGTGAAGCATCTGTTTTGTGACATTACGTGGGGATCTATGACTCTATCACATATGTATGAGACCACCTGATGTAGTTAATTACACATTTGGTAAATAAAAAGTTTCCAAGCAAGCATGCTCATTCAGTTTAAATATTGCATGGGGGAGAGTTTCTCCTGTGCACTCAACAGAAAAGCTGGACATAATAAATAAATCAGTATAAAAACAAAGGCTGAAAGCATTTGATAGTTGCGCATTTCCTCACCAAAGTGAAAATTCTCCCCACATACCTACATATTTTATTGTGTCTTTGGAAAGGTGCACGATCCCTGTATACAGCCATTTTATGGAGGCCTTAGTGGTGAGGTTGGTGAACAAACAAACAGAGGTATTGTCAGACTATATCCAATATAAAACATAATCTGCAGTGCCAGGTGAAAAATTTCATGCAATAGTCTGCTGGTGAGTAAAAGAATCATTAGACTTTTTGTGTGGAGGCTACATTATGTTTTCACAATCTAGTCAAAACAATCCCAAAATCATGTGATGATACTGTAGGGCAGCTGCTGTGCCTTTAAGTAACCTCCCTCTCTGTGATCTTGACTAGAGAGCTCAAAATAAAACTACTAAAGGTTAAGAGTGCTTAAGATCTGCTGTAACACGGAGCAAATGGGCAGAATGAGCCAGAAATAGAACCCAAGCCCCTTATTATCCTCTTGTGAGATGCCGAGCTGCTTTTGCTTAATAGTTTTTTTTCCTCCTTAAGAAAATTGTCCCATTAAAGCTCAACTGGAGTAAAATGTAGCTCTAGTATAAATGCAATCTCTACATGCCTTTTTCCAACCAGCTGCCTACTAACCAAAAGCTCTAATAGATTGGACAGTGTTCTCATGTACTGTAGTAGAGTACTCGAAGCATTTAGAGAGCCATAAATCCGCCAAGGTAATTACTTTTTCTTCCTTTCCAAAATATGCTATCCAAATCCGACCATTGCTTTTTGCCAACAGACAAACAAACCAACAATGCCAAGAACATAACCTGGTTGGCGGGAGGTAACGAGGCATTTGGGAGGAACGTGGATCAATGGTGAATCTGGTTTGTCATGATATGATGGCAGTGAGGAGGATCTTGACAACCAGACATCATTCCTTGCAGTCTGGTGGTTGGTAATGCTATGCTACATGGCTAATGTGTGATTGATTGTTCGGTAGAAGAAACACTCGGCTGCCCCCGGCTCTTTTTTTTCTCACCACATGGTTAATGGGCTGGGTAAAGGTAGGTATACAGCTGTGTATGCATGCAAGTGTGTGCGTGCATGCATGTGGATGTGACGGGCAGAAACCAGTGCAAGCATTTTCAACCTATTACAAGATATTGATGGATATTCATAGCACTGGTGGCTACGTGTGTATTCATGTGAAAAGGTGTTAGTGGGTTTCCCTGAGTCAGAATGTATCGGGGTTGGTGTATCAGCGTGAGAGGAAGTCAGAGGGTATAAACTGGGGCTTAGGCTAAATGAGGCAGATAAAAGTGTTTTGAAGGGAGAATGCATTTAATAAGTTTCCAAGTAGGTTGAGAAATTAAATCACAAATTCCTGTGATAATCAGACTAAGACAATAAATCCAAAGACAGACTAGTGCTGCATGTATATGGCTTACTGTGACTGAGCCCGGAAATATGTTCAGTAGCACTCAGCAAACAAGCAGCATTGTGCCCAGTGTTTAGAGAAACGCATTTTTAGATCAACAAAAGACATATTCTTGGCCAAATGTACCAAGACACTGTTTGGCTAAAACAAATTTATCTCTATAGCTCAATTTGTTTTTATGTATTTAGAATTTGATCAAATGTACAGTGCATTGTTAAAATTGAGTGGGTTTATGTTTGTGTACTGTTGGGAGACACAGTTACAAAGTAATAAACATGTCTTTTTTAACTTTGTTGTGTCATTTTGTGTGGTTTTACAATAAAAACATTATCTGACTAAATAAGTTTTAAAAAAGTACTTTACTGGTGCCATGAAGAAACAGGTGAAGAGAACAGCAGTGTGCAGCTGAGTGCAGACTGTTGCACCTTTTAAAAACAGAGGGAAAAAAAAACTTTTCCTTAAACTTTTTGGTTGATGCCATATCACTACCAAGCAAAAAGCACCTGTGAGGAATCAGTGAAAACAGGACTGCAAACTGTTATTTTTTGGGATAAAAGAATGGGGGCAGACTGGATGTAGAGGGCATGTTGATTGGTCAGTGCTTCCTGGAGTGAGTGTGGATTTGTGGGAGAGGTGAAGGATCACACAACTGAGCATTTTGAGGGCTCAGAACAGCAGCGCCAGAAAAAAGAAGATTCCTCAAACACGCCTAAATGAAGAAACCACAACTATAGGTGTGTTTTTATGAGGGAACTACATTATAACATGGTAGAAAGACCAAAGTCGAGAACAGTCGAGTTTGCATCTTATAGCTTCTTTTAAAAAAAAGATATAAAAGGTCACATTTATACCTTTAAGTAACATTTTTTCTTATCTTGACAGTTTGAGAGCTTCTTGTAATACTGAGCAAATGAGCAGGAGGCAGAAATAGAACCCTGTTACTATCCATTTGTGACCAGCTGAGTTACTTTGGTAAGTCATAGTCATTCTTTCCCTTCTTGAGAAAATGGACATCAATTTCAATCTGCTTTTGGATTAAAATATAGATCTAATATCAATCCAATCTGTAGTCTCAAACTGTTAGCTTTATTATAAACAAAATAAGCGGTTCTCTCTTTGTGTAAATTTAAACAAAAGTAAGAATTTAGCTGAGGATTTAATTTGGCTATGAGACAAGAAATGCTCTGAGTGAATGGACTTAAACAGCTCACCACATCACTCCACCCACCACCTACTTCTCTCTCTCTTCAACTCTCTTCAGCTCCTCACACCCACTTTGGCCAGATCCAGCCTGTCCTTGAGGCTCTGGTCCTGCAGTCCATCAAAGCTTTTCCTCATTGAATCTGCCTTTTGCAAATCACTTAAGTGTGTGTCCCCTTACCTCTTGACATACACTTGTCCCCTCCATCTAAACCCCATTATATGGACTCTATACCTACCTCCATTGATACAGTAAACACTAAGGTATGGCAATCAAAGTCAGTTTAGTGGAACTTTGCTATGGCAATATGTTATGTATTTAGAATATGATTATACAGTATATATTGCCACAGCAAATGTTCTGTCTTGTAGCATGCAGTGATTGGCAGATTGATTTGGGATAGGTTTTATGGCAGATGCCCTTCCTGAGACAACCCTCGCCATAGGCTTGAGACTGGCACAAAGAGTAGATTAGTTTGTGAGCCTCTGTGGCTGGATTTTGATTACACACACACACAAAAATGAATGCTATAAAAATTAGCATGGATTTATACATTTATATACAAAATTAAGTTATGGAAATGATTGGATTGGAATAACATGGGGTTTGAATGCCTTAAAATGCATGCAATGTTTTTAACTTTGTCAGAACAAAAGAACAAATTCATTTCTTTTACAAGTAAATAATTTGCTTCCTACTTTGGGAAATGAAATGAAATGCATGATTGCAAAATAACACACAAGTAAAAACTGAGTTTTTAGAAGATTGTATTATTTGATTTTATACATCAATCAGCTATGTTACACAAAGTCATACACTGAACAGTGAGGGTCATCATCAGTGAAAACATTTGTCAAGCCATTTACTCTGTGTTTGACCATACTCTTCACACACATTTGAATAATCCCCAGTGAGTTAGCAGTCCTATGGGAGTAAATGGTAGTTGAACAAGTAGATTTATGAGGCCCCATTAGCCCTTTATTACTGTAAGTAACAATGAATAATTGTTAGTAATCAGGACATTGGGTTGGTGAGAACAGTATTAGGGTCACCTCATACATCAATGAACAAAAACTAGTAGTACAGACAATGAAGGATGGGGGGATACTGGGTAAAAACCTTGCTGTTTGTAATTGTTTAACCCCCAAGTGAATATGATCATGTTCATGGAGCCACATGTGTTACACTGCAGATAGGGCCACTGCCAACGTGCACATATTACAGTACAGCTTCCCAAAATGTTCTGATGAATGTTGCCAGGATTTCTTATTAACAAAGTGCAATTAATCATGCACATACCCCGGGCAGCCACTGTAACAACCAAAACTGGGACCAGTGAAAAGTGGTTTCACTAAATGGCCACAACGCAATACACTGTCAGAGGTGGAAACTAACTTGGTACTTTTACTCAAATAATTTATGTACAAAAAAGTACAAATAAATAAATAAATAAATAAATAAATAAATAATTAAACAAAATAAGTATAAATATTTTTTGACCTTGGTGGCACAGCAGGTACTAATAATAAATGTTGCAGCAGTAGTGAGTAGTAGCGTTGGTGGTAATAATAGTAGTAGAAGCACTATTATTTAGTAAGGTAGGCAGTAAGTGGTAAAAAAAACTTTACCCTAGTACTTTTTAAGTTTTACTCAAAAACCAACTGCGTTGAGTACTTTTACTTCTAGTATTATTTTTAAGGAACCATACTTTTTAGTACCAATTTTGATAACTTTTCTCACCTCTGAGTACTGCTTTCAAAAACCTGCTAGACCAGCCTGGTCTCATCGAAATGAGTGTAAATAACACGCCAGATTTAAATAAATAAACTGTTGTTCAATCATATTCTACCTCTTTCTGTGTAGCAGCAAAACATTTCTAGTCTTTTCTATAATGTGATATAAGTATCTTGCTGCATTTCACTCAAAACATAAAAATTACTTAAAATGATCAAAACCTGCAATTCCCAAAGAGCAACTCTTTAAGTGGTGTTAGGATGTTGATGGCCGCTGAAACTACACTTCCCAGGAGGCTGAGCTTCATTGCCAGTGCTTCAGCTTGCTCCTTCTGGGGGTAATAAACTTCCATTGATCCAGTGACAACCCTGATTAAAATCAATCCCAAGTCCATAGTGTCCCAGTGTGGCACACTGAAGGCGCTGGAGGCTGACCAGAGAGAGATATGGGGTTGCATTCCAGTTGAACAATATTTTTCACTGTGCTATGGTTCATTAAAATGAATGATATTTTTGGAATATTTTTTATATCTGTGTTACTGGTAAAAAATAAATAAACAAATAAACAAACAAACACATAAATAAATAAATAGGTGATGATGGTTTTCATTTTTAAGTATTTTATACTATTGTTATAGAAATGTGTGTACAGATATAGTCAGACCCATTCACCATTTCTAAGTGAAATGGTCTGAACCCCTCCTGTTATAACCTATTTACCCTAAACTCAAACCTACCTGACCAATCACATAACAGTTTATCAAAAATGGGGTGGGCTTTATGCAGTGCTGTGGTTGTATGTTTGTGTGGCATTGGTGGTTATGGGTCTCTCCAACTACATTGAGGCTTAGTTCAGTCTGTGTTCAAGTCAAAAACACAGAGAACATTCATTTTGTAGCAGCGGTGGAGTACATTTTCTAAAGCATTCTTTTACTTGAGTAAATTCTTAAGGAAAAAAGTTTGATTGAGAAAAAATTTCTTTTGACTTCAATGAGGGTCCTGTGTTCGACTCTGGTTTGGAGACAGTAATAGTAGTCATATTTTTTATTTGACGTTTATTTAACCAGAAAAGTGTCACTGGCCTGTATTATGCTTTTTTGTGAGTCTTTTAACTTAATTTAGGACACATCTAGATCAGCATCTTACGTTTTGTTGGTCAGAAAACACAATTATTATTCAAAAAACCTTATTTGAAGAAACTCATAATTTGACTCTGTGAGAAATGCTCAGATTAGATCCCTGTCACTTTAAGAGCCCTCCCTCCCTGCTGTCCCGCTGCTCACAAAAACACATGCCGGCGCAGAAGCAGTGTTTGAGTATTGTCTGCTGCAGTTCGGGGGTTGGTTTTGTTTGGGTGCTGCGGGGGAGGCGTGAGCTGTAGCAGTGCTTCCTAAACAGGACGGGGCCGTGAGGGGGGAGGGGCATGGTCAGGTGGAAAAGGCTGACATTGGTGAAACGAGCCATTTTGACCTCTCACAAACTCAATGTAAAAGAATAAAGAATTACTCAAACATGCCTGAATGAAACAAAAACACTCCAGGTATGATTTTGATGAGGAAACAACATTATAACATGGTAGAAAGTTCAGAAAAGTCAATTTTGCATAATATAGCCTTTAACAATCTCTTTTGCAAGGGAGTCCTAGCTCCATGAGGGACCTACTGTACATGTTTTTGGTGGTAGAAGAAACCGGAGCACCTGAAGAAAACCTACACAGACAAGGGGAGAACAGGTGAACTCCACTCAGTGTAGTCACTGTAGCAAAAAGAGTAATCATAGTAGTCATAGACAAAAACTTTTACTTGGATACAGATTTTGAGTACTTCTTCCGCCTTTGTTGCATAGAAAAGAAAAATAATTAAAATGGATGGCCTCTTTCAGAAGTATTCATTTCCAATAAACTGTCTAAACTCTGAAAGTGAAATAGCTGTCTGAAAAGTTTGAAAATGTGGCAGTTACAAATGTTAGCAAATACACGTCGTCCAAAGCACCCCCAGTGGGCCGAGCGTATCCAGCTCTGCTCCAATACTGCTGATCAGCGAAACGTTCAGCATGAGCCCAGTACATAAAACAAAGCACTCTCTATAGCTCTGTGAAAACAGCCCGGCGCAGTGCCTCGGGACACCACATTGATTAAAAGGAAAAGTGAATCTCTATTATTTCACTGACCCTGTTCTTTAAAGCCAAACACTAAAGGCGTCTTTATGTAAATGATGTGACCACGGGACATATCCAATTTTGGTGCCAGCTCTGTGCGCCAGTGAGTAATCATCAAGACTAGATCCAATAAGCCCTGTGAACAAAGCACTGCAACCTACTCTGAAAAAATAATTCATAAGGTTAGTGGGTAAAACTTAATACAAAAGATATTTTTAAGCATACAAAGAGCCGTGTACATGTGTCAGTGTTCTAGACTGGTTAAAATTGAAATAATGGAAATCTGTCACGACTTAATATGGTTAACATTTTAACTTCATGTAACAAGTATTAGGTTATTGCAACATGTAAGTCTAAACATCCTAAAGCCAAGTACATTGGTGTTTTTGCTCAGACATGTTTTGGCAACACACGTTTTTAAATATGTTTGTGTCCAGATGGTGAAATAGATCGAAAACAATAATATCCATTTCTCCCTTAGCCTATTCTTTAACTTTTTCTGAAAATGCTGTCCAAATTTGACCTCCACTTTTTGAATTATCTTGCTAACAATTTACATAAAGTACTTTGACTATTTAAGATAAACAACCTGTTTAATAAGTTGGTTCAAATTAATATTTTTAAAAACCCACAGAAGTAAAGTTTATTGTACAAGGGAATCAAGTTATTTTAACAATAATTAGTTTCCCTAGATAGACTATATTAATTGGTATAACTCTGTGCAAATCCATGCAAATTATTATCTTATTTTATTATGTTTAGTAACTAAAGATGCTATGTTCCTAGTTGGCTTATGTCAAAGTCTGAACATAGAAAAGAAAAGACAAGGATTATTGGCTTGTCCAGAAAGGAAAATTAAGTTGCTGGGTCTTTTATGCAATTTTGGGAGATCAGCAAGTCAAGGATAATGGGCAGCCGTCTAAAAAGACTTGAGAGAAAAGCGCACAAGTCCATTGTATTTTTTTATGTACTCTTGATTGGATTGTGAGATCTCACCATTCCTCTCCCTCTAAGAACTTGCCGATTTTGCATTTCAAGAATCAATAGGAGGGCACATTATTCGCTTTTTACAAGGTGGAGCACACTTGGCAAACGGATTGATTTTGTGCCTGACAAAATGAGAATTTGAAAAAAGGCACTTCAATTTGCTTGGAATTTTTCAAGGGCACATCACTTTGCAAAATCAATATCACTTTATAGTTTACAACACCAAACCCTAGCATTATTGTCAAGTAAAAAAAGTTATTAAACCTTTGCCGAGAACTGGTAAAGATGTACAGTGAAGCTTTGTGACGTTTGAAGTCAGAATGATCGAGTGGAACAAGAAAATGTCTGATTTAATCAACAAAGTGTCAGAGTCAGCTCAAAATATGAAACCAATATGGCACCTCACAAACAAATGACACTTTTTAGATTTATGTAGTGTAAAAGAAAGTTTCTGTTTATATAAAATAGTAAATGTGAATTACTCACCCTAGAAAGCCAACCTAGACTCAAATTCCAGATACCTACATAAAAATCATTATCACATCTGACCTTTTTGTATGATTAAGTTAATACATTTTGGCTATTTGGCTTGAGTAAATTCTGTTATTTTTTATTTTATTTTTTATTATTTTTTTGCCTTTCAACCAAACATAATGATGTTTATCACTGACAAAAACTTGATACATGCTAATAGGCTGCGACATAAATTGCAAACCTCCACCAAGGCACCGGCTTTATCTCACAATGGTAATAATGTAAGACCAGAACTAGACTCAAACATGGATAATAGAGTTTGGAAATAAATGCTCTATTAAGCCATGAACACATTTTATCCACAATGGTAATTTTTAATAATGATAATGTTCCAGGTTCACACCAAAAGCAAATGCTTTTTTTCCTGAAATTGTTGTTCAAATGTGACCCCAAATTTTTGGTGTCCTGCTAAAAGTCTAACAGTCCAACCCCAGCAAAAGCAATCACACTGATGAAGATAAAAATACAAATTTCAGTTTCAGTTTACACACAAATGTTAACTAACAGACAAGCTCAATAAAGGCCTAAAGTTAGACAGTATTGTCTGTTACTCTGCTTTATTTAGAGCATGCATGACAAAAAAGACATTGGAAAGACTGAAGAACTGAACTAAGCATATTGCATGGCACACTTCACTATGTATAAAAATGGCAACAAATGAAATCCCAAATCAGCACCATCTCCAATTGGTTACAAAGCCATTTTAATCCAATAATACGTAACAGTTGACTAGACTTCAATTAACTTCACCCACAGTGAGAAAAGACATACCTGGGCCTAATCTCTTTATGTTTACTGCAGTCGAGTTTGAGCACAGAACACTTCACTGTATATCATGCATAAAAAATGCATAAAAAACAAGACATCAAATTACCTCCCGGTGACAGAAAAGGCCAATTTAGAGCCCATCTTCTTCAAAATTCTCGCTTTGTTCCCCGAGGTGTTTTGCTCCATGTCACAATGCTGTCGCCCACGGCAACAAGGCTGTAAACCAAACCAGGATTGATGTTTAATGAGGATGACTCTCACTTGCTCCTTATCACAGGACCGTCAGCCAACACTGACACGTTTAATACCAAATGTCACTCAAGGCATGCGACAGCGATGCCAGGGGGACTATCACAAAACCACTTAGTACTTCCACAAACATGCGAGTATGATGTTCTAGGTGTACAATCCGGTGAGGGCCTAAGGCACGGTAAGCTCTGTGATGTTTATCATTTGTGGTCGCATGAACAGAAAAGACAGAAGGGAAGAGTCATTTAGTCAGTTCAGTGTTAATGGAACTAAAAAAGGAAAATCCAAGGTCAAGTTGTTTGAGAAGAAATTGGTTAAATTGAAAACAAGAAAATATGTTACAACTTGAAAATATAGTGGCCTTGAACAAATATTTTACCCTTCACCTAACTACATACAGTGGTTCTCAAACTGTGGTACAGAGACCACTGGTGGTACGCAGGCTTCTTCTGATGGTTCTCAAGATTCTTTTGTGATTCTCATAGTAGACCGCTGCCTTGTTTTGCTTTAGAACTGGATTAGTCTAGTTTAGTCATGATTTTGTCTTTTACTAGTCCTAGATTAGCCCTGGCTTAGTCCTGGTTATGTCCTGGTATATTATTTATTACTATACAAGTATTAAACAAGAAATACATCAGTGCAACATGTATATCTGAGCATCCTTTAAAGGAATCAGTGTTTTTGGCCATGTTTTGCTGCTGTATTTTCTTCTAATTAAAGTAAATCCATGCAAAAATACAGGGGACATATTTCAGCCTAACAAAAAGAAGTTTTTTGAACAAGAGAATTGCTTTAGTGTAGATGACAATAACACATTCCCAGTGATGGACTTAATAGTGGCTTAGTTGGTAGAACTCACAAAGATCCATCCTGGGAGACACAAAATTATTATTATTATTTTTGAGTACTATATGCCTTGTTGGCTCATGTCGAATTCTAAAAGGCAGACAAGAATTATTGTCTTGCCAAAACAATAATGTTGCTGGATTTATGAGTAACCCAGTACTCCCACAAACATGTAAGTATTAAGTTGCAGGTGTAAAATCCAGTGAGGACCTAGGGCAAAGTAAGCTCTGTGTGTTGTTTATTATTTGCGTGACCACACAGGGAGAAGATAAGAAGTAATTCGGAGTTTTAATGAAAGCATGTGGCATCAAAAGAAAAAATCTAAGGCCAAGTCATTTGAGCACCTCCTCTATAGACGTCTAGGCATTGTTGACATTTTGCTTGAGAAACACAATAAGAGACAGCGCTTAATCCCATCTTATCTTACCTTTGTGTTCAACAGGTGGGAGGCTGGTCCAAGTGGCTCTGGCAAACAGCTCAGCACTGTTTGAATGTGTGTCTCTGAACTGTGAGGGGCTTTTGTATGGCAGAGGAGAGCTGTTGTTGACTCAAGGGACATCAGATCAAAAGCGTTATGAAGTGGAGTGTGGGTCAAAGAGATGGTCCTCGCCGCTGACTCATAATCAGCTATTCACAATTTAACTCCACTGCAGAGAAATACATTTAGGTAGTAAGACATGGAAAATAGCTCAGATCTGTTAGGGGCTGCCAAATATTACTGCTTCTTTGGACCATCACTGACTTAAAAAAAAAAAAAATAAAATAAAATCTGACCATTACTTTTTGAGCTCTTTAGCAAACAGACCAATGCCAACAAAAATGCAGCCTCAGGTTAAATAGCTCCATACACTGTAAATCCTTTCTGTATCATGTATGATTAATTATTCTGTGGTTTCATTTTAAAATGAAAAAAAAAACAAAAACAAAGGCAAAGGACAACATTAAGCATTTTGTCTGCAGATTGTTTGTTTTTGCGTTTTTGCCCTTGGACATAACTTGCCAAAAACAAGTCTTTTTAAAAAGGTCTCTTGTGTCTTTATTAAAAATGCCACTAGTGTCAATTTACAAAAATAAAAAGAGTAATCTGTGGACACTTCAAATGAATCCTTTCTTCAGCTCATAAGACAACTCTTAAACATGCCTGCTGGCCCCACGTTCAGAGGAGGCTCCGTGTGTTATGAAGTTGAATTAGTCACTTCCACATTTTCTCATGCAGACCCCCCCCGAAGGGGCTGTGAGCGGCTTAGTGGCCGACTTAAGAGTCTCTAAGTACGGCTAACTGCTCTCTTTATGCCTGTTTGTTCCCAACGTATCGGCTGCCAATTAGGCAACATTATTCAAACATTTCCAGTCAGCCCTTGGTGTACAGAAGATGTGGAGTCCCCTGTCACTTGGCTCATTATGCAAACTTCTCAAAATAAAACACGCTCAAGCCCTCCATCTTTTAAGGGTGAGAAGGAAGTGTACACATGGATCAGGCCTAAGTCAACATCATTACTGCGTTCTGTTTTTCTCTGGTGAGCGGTGACGCTGGATTAGTTTTTATACCGACATGACATGTAGGCGGCTTTGATCTCAGGCCTGGTGTAGTCTGTACAGGCCAGCCCTCCTCCCATCCCCAACAACCGTCACGTTTTATAATGAGGCATGGTGGTCAGGAGAGTAAATATCCTCCACGTGCACAAACACACACTTAAACACATCAATATTTATGAGCTGTGGTACTCGGCTGGAGATAATGCTTGATGATAATGCTTGAGGATTTCGAAGTTAAAATGATAAAAATCACTAATAAAGCTGTGTTTATTTAATGTGTATATATATTTTTCAATTACAGCTCTAAAAAAACAAAAAAACAAAAAACAAAACAAACACAGAGAACACTGCAATTTATTCTCCCATCAGCCTCTCTCTAAGTCTGACAACCATTCCAGGTCGGTGTCTGAAACTGAAAGAGTCCTCTACATTCAGTCTGCTGTTATTCATTTAATCCAAAAAACACTGTACAGCTCTGTTTCCACTGATTCCTCACAGTTATTTTTCATTTCATGGCATCATAGAAAAAGTTTAAGGAAGTGAAATGTTTTTTTCATTGATTATGTTTAAAAGACACCACAGTCTGCTGCTGGTCTCGTCGCCTGTTTTTTTATGGCATCAGTAGAGCCATAGAAATGTTAAATGTTCTCCTTTAGTCAGATGTTTTTACAGATTAAAAAAAAAGTGTTCTAGAGGAAATTAAGATTGGTTTCAAAACCTGAATAAAAGCATAATATATTCCCTTTAAAGTTATGCTAAAGAACAATCATTTACCGTATTTTTCGCACTATAAGGCGCATCGGATTATAAGGCGCACCTTCAATGAATGACCTATTTTAAAACTGTTTTCATATATAGGGCGCACTGCATTATAAGGCGCATAGAATAGAGGGCTGGGGTTGCGTTATGCATCCACTAGATGGAGCTGCGCTAAAGGGAATGCCAATAAAACAGTCAGATAAGTCAGTCAGTCAAACTTTATTAATAGAATACAAACCAACGTTCTTACAACTCAGTTCACTCCCAAAACAAGTTAGTGCATTCACAATACGGTACCGTACGTACCGTTAGCTCTTATTTGCGCCGCCCTCGTTGAAAACAATATATTTCCAACTCCATTTGTCACAGTCAAAGCTACATGAACAGCGTTTGAGCGCTCAGTTTTCTGTCCCCTCAATGTCGCAACTCTTCTACTGAGATGGAGCAAAGTCTGCGCCTCCTTGTTCTTTTGCGGCACGATCCATAAACACGCCTATGGCACACATGAACAGCTGGGACTGGAATTCCCCTTTACCGTTTTACCGCTGTCACTTTGGCGACGCCCCCTGAATACGGTGGCCATAATTAACCAACATCGGATTATAAGGCACACTGTCAGTTTTTGAGAAAATTAAAGGCTTTTAGGTGTGCCTTATAGTGCGGAAAATACAGTAATTTTGAAATAACAAGAAATATTGTCAGCAGTCCACAAAAAACTGCTGTGTTCAGTCCTATATTCCACCTGTAAAATATTAAACCAGAGCAACTGAGAAATTTGCAGTGGTTATATTTTTCAGAGTCAAAGTGTGGCGCTTACCAAACCTGATCCAATTCATTTTATTGAATGCCTTACTTGCCGTGAAGGTCTTTTGGTCCTGCCCTTTGCCTCTCTGCTCTTTCTCGGCTTTTTCACTCTGTCATACCTGATGTCTGACATTTTCACAAAACACAATTTTGGGGTCCAACCACAGCCAATTGTAGCTCTCTTTTACAATTCCGTCTTTGTGTCCAGAGGGGCAACATGTATTCCAATAGATGCTGAGCAACATTGTACAACCCTTTTGATTTTTTTCAAGTGCAAGGTTTTTGAAGTCAACTAAAGTGTTTTTTTTTCTTTGGTTGTTTTGAAAGTGTGGGAGTAATTTTGCAGTTTTCCAGCAACAAGAAGGAGGGTAACATTTCTTCCATTAGCTAGTGGTCCTGAGGTGATTAAACTTAAAAATCATTACTTCTGCCAAGGAGGTTATGTTTTCACCGGCGTCCGTTTATTGATTGTTTGATTTGTGAGTCAGTTACCAAGATAAATCAAAAAGTAATGGACTGACTTTGTTGAAAATTTTAGAAATGGACCAAGGAAAAAAAAGTACTTCTTCAATGCAGGTACAATTGGATGCTTTTTATAACATTGCAAGATAGGGTTGAATACTCTAACTTTAGTCATGAGGGACTTTTTTAGTAGAGAGCTAGATACTGGAGCACTTTCATCGTTTTAAATAGCTCTGGCCAGTTCTGTAGGGAGGATGATGGCAGAAGGCTGTGTTAAGTTAGGGTTATGGCCCAGGCTCCATAGGTCCAGGTGCTTCAGAGAGAATCTGGAGATAGGAAACAGGACAGGAGTGGCTCTGGAGAATCACAGTGACATGGGCCAGTCTGACAGATTAAGGCTTTAACCTCAGAGGGAGTCCACGCCGTGGTGACGAGAAGTGAAACGGATGGAGGAGAATTTTATGACAAAAATGAATCCTGCAAAGTCCTCAGGTTATCAATTTAGTTTCCCCAGCACTCTCTGTCCTTCCTTCTTATTCCTACTTTTGACTTTATTGATTTTATACTGAAACTTTCACTTTTTAACTGTATAAGGCTCAAGACAAGACATGTGCAACTCAAGGGTTGCTAGGTATAATTTTCAAAAAACAATCTCATGCAAGTGAGTAAGAACATTATGACAGGTTGTAAAAGAAAAATCACATTATTCTACATCAAGTTCTCCAAATATTCAGCTAATTTGATTTAAGAAAGTGTATAATTTTCAAGGACATGGAGCCATTAAAAGCCTCTGGTCTGCATTGTCACAAACAGCCTCATCCATGTTTTTGACAGAAAATATTATTTCATAAAGCATATATCTCTTTTAGTGTCTTGTTTTTGTGTCTTGCAAACTAGCATATAACAAAAATGTGAGTAGCTCTGTTGAAGGGAATTTATTACATAATAAATTCTTACACTTAAACTTACTAGTTTCAACTTCAAGTGTAGTTTCACATCAGTATAAAGTAAAATACAAGAAATGTTGCCTTAAATATTGTATAAATCGAAAAGACTATGTTCAAACTGTTGGTAGAGGTGATTTAAATCCTGCTTAAGTGCTGTTGTTGTGTCCTTGAGCAAGACTTTACATTCACCTTGCCTGTATGAATGTGTGAGGTCATAAGTGAATGAATCATGGACTCAGTTGTAAAGCATCTTGGATGCCTTGAAAAGCGCCATATATATGAAAGCCATTATTTTCTTTATTAGAGATATTACAAAAAAAAAAAAAAAAAAAAAAAAAGTACCCAGACCCAGACCTGAACCACAACTTAGGGATAAATGCTCACACTTGTAAAGAATGTACTCAAAGTTTACCGACTCCAATATTTAAACCATTATTCAACTTTTCTGAAAATCTCACCTAAAATCCAACTATTACCTTTTGAGTTATCTTGCTAACAATGACAGCTGGTTGGTTCTTGATGGGATTTTTATTCAGCAATATAGCACACTTCAGCTTTGCAGCTCCTGAATATAAAAAAATATATAATTTTCTAAAAATAAATGCCGGGTGAATCAAGCTGTTCATCCCCAAGTAAACCCTCCTCAGTTGCATTTGTGTGTTTCAAAAAAATTATTGACATAGCTAATTATAATGGCTAATTAAGTATGTGCATTATAGAACCCATATGCCATTTTCAGTTTTATTTTATAGCTCTGCCCTGCCATTAAGTCTCCTGTATACTATTGACCACACCATAAATTCATGTTTTTTTTTCCCTTTGCCATAATCCAATAAGTCTCATTTGACATTTAAACTGAGTCACAGTAGAAGCAAAAAAAGAATAGGAGAAAGAAAGGTTGGGAACAATCTTTAGGTTATTTTTTTGACAGTAAGAAAAATGTGTGTTTATGCCATGTATGTTTTGTGTGTGTGTGTGTGTACGTGTACATGTATGTGTGTGTGGGAGCTCTGCCTCCAGCACAGTGCTGTGACAGGTCGTCAAATGAAAAGCCAGGTTCTGATTGACTGGCTGACAAAGCGGCACAGTGCATAATTGCGTTGTGAATAATAGATGCTCATACTTACATTTTCACTAACCTAACCACGTCTGTCCCTTTACATGCCTGCGGAGTTTAGCAGATCTCTGTAAAAGCATTTAGACATGGACCAAATTGAGTGTGCCTGTTTACTAAATTATTCTTATCACAACAGAAGCATAATGACTTGCGTTTATGTCAGTCAGCCTTAAGCTAACCAAATTTCTTTGACAGCTCAAAGGAAACATTGGAATTCTGTTTTAGATTGACAATTAGCTACAATAACATTAGGCAAACAAGTGGCCTACAGCGACATCCTTAACATTGTTACACAGGATTACAGGATTTCTAAGTCATGGCTGTGGTTACATGCTGAGTTTTACTAAAAATTGTTTGGTATTTCTGTAGCCCATAAAAAAAAAAGAAAAAAAAAAGCTGTCTTCCAAAATGTGTTTTGTAATACAGAGGGATTAGAGAAGGAAATCTAAATACCCACAAATTGTTCAGAAACTTTCTGTCACATTCGTACATTTGTTTTCCTTTATGTAAATGGCATTTAAATGAAATTAGTAGATTTTTTCTTGTATTTTGGTAAACCGTTTAATCACCCAACAGTGTACTGCATATTGTAATGTGAATGATCTGAAACTACGCCTCAATATGACATAATGGGTTATTTAAAAAGTAAATAAGTAAAAATTAGGTGAGAATGTTCAGCAGGTACCAGAGTGCTCACTCACATTAGGTGTACTATACTTGCCCATATTGAGTCAAGGGCCAAACATACACAGGCAATTTCAACACTTGTTAAATTTGCCCATATTACAAAAAATAACCAGAGCATAAAAAGACACACAGATAGAGAAAAAAGAGAAAAAAACATAAAGAAATGGCCATATAATGATATTGTACATTTCTGCAGATCATCGACCTCATAGCCTGCAGTGCTCTTCCTGACCCAGCTCTATCTAGGCTCAGGATGAGCACAAAGAGTACCCTGGCTTGCGACCCTCTGTGGCTGGATTTCTGTTCAATAAAATTTTATTACATCTCTGCCCTCAGACCCTCTTTCTTGGTGAGGAAACGAAAAGGAAAAGAAACCTTAGGGAGAACATATTGAAGGAAAGATCTTCTTTCAGGATGGACAAGCTACAAATGTGTCTAGGACTGGTAAAATAAGTCATTTAGCTCATCTATAGGATCATAGTTCAGGTCTGTAAGGATGCAGGAGGAGGGCTTCATCCACACAGAGGAGTGGGGGTGGGGTAGTCTATAGGGGTGAGGGGGTGGAGATAATTATGAGATGGCATTACTGACATTAAACTCAGATTAGGCTTCTAACACTAGCTTCACAAAAAAAAAAAAAAAAGAAAAAAGAAATGTACAGTACATGCAACAACTTTGATATTCCAAATTTCCAGGTCTGTGTATTTAAATTTCAGGTCTTTTAATACAAATTGATTATATATTCAATGTTTTTTTTTCTGCCAAAGAGGTTGCTTCAGTCTTGGTTTGTTTGGCTGTGTGTTAGCTAAAAAACTTGCTCAGATTTTGAATTTTTCAAGCGTAGTAATGGGGTGAAGGAAGAAATTAGTTCTTGGTGTGGATCTGGATAATGGTCTGGTTGAATTTTTTAAAATATTCCATACCATTGAAAGATATGGGCAAAGATTCAAATTCCAGCCACAATGGGTCAATAACAAGAACAAATGATTCATTGTAGTGGAATAGAAAATCCCATGTTCAACTCTGGATCTGGGTTTACAATTGCAAAATTTTAATTTTACCATATACTGTATATTTTCTATGAATAACTTTCATATTGTTAACCTTCACAACCCTAAATTTCCCACCATTCTGTACTTTAGAGATTCAACAATTCAAATTCATGCAAATGATAGCTGTATTGCTTCACATTTCTTTTGAGCTGCCCTCGGTCTGTGGCCCTGCGTCACCTCTCTGATTGCTCAGAAGTGTCACGCTTGTTTATTGGAGTCTGCTTGGCTACTCATGAGTGACTAAGAGCCAGATAGGAGTGCAATTAGGACCGCAGACAGACCTGATTACGGAACACTGTGATTATTCCTTCCTGTATGCTTCTGTGTTTTTTTTTCCAAGACTCTCGTGTGCAAATCTGTCCATCCAGATGCCGTTGCGGTAGAAAAACGATGAGTGTCTTTCCTCGTCGTGTTTGCATTCTGTCTTTTTGGTTATGCTGCCTGTTTGAATATGTATGCATCAGCTTGACAAAGTGTCTCTACGTGTGAGGATGAGAGTGCAAGAAAGACAAATAAAAAGGAAAGCGAAACAACAAGAAAAACATCAAGTTAGTCATGTCAGCCTCATGTATTTACAAGTGTTTATCTCTATTCTGTCATGCCCACACAGCAGGCAGAGCACATTAGTGACACTTTGGGTGATGGAGGGGACAAAATAAGCAAGATAATGTGCAAAATTAGCATAATAGTTTGAACAAGTTAGTCCCAAAATTTCCCATAATAGTTTTGCAGTGTGGTGTTAGGTTATTAGTCCTGAGTGACCTGAGTTTACCTGATGAACAGTTTTAGGTCAGACACTCGAGATAAATGCAGCCTAGTTTTTAACAGCCCCTGCACTTTCTTGGGCTTACCATTGTATTTAACATGTCTTTTCTTTTCTTGCTTCTTCATACAATCACTTAAATGTTTTAGTGAGTATAGTGCAACTGTCAAAAGGTTTATGTTACAGCAGATGTGTCCTGAAAGTAATGACAATTCTTCTTTCCTTTCAGCTTTTCCCTTCTAGTGTCACCACTGCATATTATCCGTCTTTTAAACCTTTTAAACATGTGCACTGTCACCTGGACCATGACCTGACTTCCTCAGCAGTGCCTCATTTATCTGTTAGCTTCATGTTGCTAACATCTGCGCTGGTCCTGAAATGATCAGGAGGCGCTAGGTTTAAAAGGCTCTAGAGGGCAGTGATTCACATGATGATCTCGCACAGGTTTTACATCTGATGCCCATCCTGACACAATGCTTTCCATTGATCCAACTTCTTGACTTTTCCATATGCCCAAAGATGAAGCATGCACACTCAGAAGGTACATACTTTGAAGGAAACAATGTTTATTTGTAATTGTTTTCAATACATTTTTTTTATCACTCTCATTATATTCTGAACATGCCTTGTATAGGTCACTAACTGTACTGCAAGTGAACTGGCCACAAACCAGCAGGGGAGGTTCTCTGTCACTATGGTTATTATGCAAATATAAGGACAACATATACATACATAGTAAATATAAGTGTGCACACAACAGGGGGTATACCTACATGCTACATGTTGTGAATGTATGTCACATTCACAATACACTTTTTGAGAAATTTGGTTAGTGTTTGTGTAAACCACTTAATACAAGGGATTATGTTACTTGCTGTGCTGAAAATAAGTCAATAAGATGCCTTTGTGAGTTTTATTAAATGTGACATTAGAAATGGCACAGCAACAGAATTCATTTCCAGCCACTTAATTTCCAACCAATGTCACTCCCTCGCCACACTTTTATTGTAACAGTAAACATTTCTTTCTAAACTTAAGTTACTGGTAGAAACAAACACTGTTAAAAGCTCTAAGGGTAAAAGTTGTGACTTGTACACACTGTGATCTTTGAGGACAGTCTAATGTCTGTAAATGAGAAACAATTAGCCCAAACATGTTTAGATTATGTTAATTGATAGCATTAAAATGATAATTTTAGTTGACAAATCATGCTTGCAGGGCTGAGTACTAATGTACTCAGATATTTATGATGGTGGATGTTCATTGGGCCTTGTCATGGCAGAACGAGTTTTCTCCCTCGGGGCAAAAAGCAACGATGCAAAAAAGTCCACAGAGACTTCTTCACAATATGGTATTGTGTGTGTTGTGTGGAAAAGACATCTCGTCCTGTAAGGACACTTGACCTCATTGCATTAGGGCATAATGTGTTCATGTGTGCACAGTTCCTGAAGTCTGTATCTGAGGAGTGTGCATGTTAGAGGATAAGGTTAGAGAGTCTCTTCACTCAAACAGACTTGAAAAAGGTGACTGGTAGGTAATATTCTTCAGTCAGGCAACATCTGTGACAGTGGTTAGTGCTCCTGCCACTCAGCTAGGAAGTCATGGGTTCAACCATTGATCCAGCTGACTCTAATCTTACTGGGTGGAGTCTGCATGTCCTCCCTGTGTTACTGTGGGTTCACTCCTTCTTCCTTCCAACATCCAGATGTGCAGGTAAATTGGTGACTCTAAATTGCCCAGTCACCAACTGACCACTGTCCAGAGTGTGCCCCACTTAAGCCCCATGGTTGCTGGCATAGGCTGCAGCAACCCGCGACTCACAACAGAAGAAATGATGGATGATGAATTTGATTCCACGAGTCTGTGAGTGTGTTGCATTTTTGAAATTCTAGCACATAAGACATAAATAGAAACTTAGATGGGCACAGGTGAAAGAATGGGGGCTTGCAAGTTCATGGCCTACTCCTTTTAGCTATGGGTAAAACAAAACATTTTTTTAACATACTTGAACAAAGCAAAGGCATACAGTTTTTATGATATGATGTTATGTACAGGGCTGAAAGTAAGCCGGTACGGCCCGGTACTACGTACCGGCATAAGATTTAGAGGGGGTACGCAGTACCGTAGAAAGAGATCAGCTGTCCAGCCGGTCTTTGCAGCTTTAACACACATTAGAAAGCAGCCGCGGACCGCGGACGCTTTTATGAGGAAAAAAATCTCTGACGCTAAAGCATGTGAAGCAGGCAGTGCTTTATCTCATCATATCTGTGTCTGTGTGTTTTTTAGTGGCTTATGATCGCTCTGTGATGTGATTTAATGCACAGAATGTCCCTCTCCCCTCTCATCATTCACTGATTGTCTCGCTTCCTTAAACAAACGCATTGAGCATGCGCCCAAAGCACACCTGGTGTGCCGCCTAAAATTACACCAAACGCTTGAGAAGGTTTTAATCAGTGGTCCTCAACCCGGTGATCGCGAACTACCGTCGATCGTAAAAGCAGTGCGGGTAGATCGCGGAGCCATGTCTTTCCAAATAAAGTCATTTGCCTATGGCATTTGAACGCCCCGCAGATGGATCAGTCTGAGATTCTTTCTAAAACACGAGACACCGCGGAAGCGCGAGGAAACCGCACGAGCTACGAACTAAACAGAATACAAGCAACTTAATAACAATCAGAGTTCTGGCCGCTTTCACTTCAGTTCTGTTGTGGAGGCTGTGGGCGGCTCGCGCTCCGCGGCCGCTTTGAACACTGCCATGGGGCTGACGCACACAAACACACACACACACACAGGAGGAGAGGCAGCGGTATCAGGGAGGAGACAGGTGAGGAAGGTGTCAGAGCCTGATGTATGTCACCTGTTTGCTTTGTTTTTGTTACTGCAGAAGTACGGGGGCCATGTGTGCGCCTCATAGAAAACAATAGGGGCATATTTTTTGACGTGCGTCTGGTGTGTGTTGGCCTTTATAGGGTGCGTTTGATTTGTTTTCAAACCCTGGTAAACCCTGTATAAGCCATGTCTATAGTTTTCATTTATAGTCAAGATTCATTCTTAACCTCGTATATCTGCTTTTTCTGCTATTAATATATATATATATATATATATATATATATATATATATATATATATATATACACATATACATATATATATATATATATATATATATATATATATATATATATACACATATACATATATATATATATATATATATACATATATATATATATATATATATATATATATATATATATATATATATATATATATACATATATATACATATATATATACATATACACATATACATATATATACATATACATATATATATATATATATATATATATATATATATATATATATATATATATATATATATATGTAGGCATAATTTGTTATAGCACCGGCATAAGCAAAAATCTACTTTCACCCCTGGTTATGTAGGACATCAAGCAACACAAACTGTTTTTTTTTTTCACTCTGTAGGCAACAAAGACCGAGTGGAGCATTTATTTCACCTGCATGTAGAACTCACTAAAAGCCTTTGACTTCCTCTTAGTCATCCAGTCATCTCACATTGCATGCTGCGATTCTTTTGGCAAGTCTACCTCTGTGTATGTTACCTCCATGTGTGGGCTGTGATCAGGTGCACTGCAGCCAAGACGTTGTGTGCCTGTGTGTGTGTGATGATGCATTCATGCTCCAGTGGTACAGGCTGGCACTGGCCTTAACAGGTGGCTGCTGAACGTGTGTGGTAGAAGAGGCAAATGTTCACCCACAATGCCCTCCTTCCTCCATCTTGGCAAAGCTAGCTCTTGAGATAAAAAAAAATAATAATAAAAAATTTAACTGCAAAAAATAACTACTAAACTATTTAATGTGGATATAGTGTTTTTTATTGTCACTTCTTTCAATGCAAATATTTATTTTAGCTATAGTGATATATTTAATATACTGTACACATAAGGTCCTATTCTGCTTTTTTAAGGCTTTTTGAAATAGTTTTGGAGACCTTTGCATTAGTATTTCATGGAAAATGTCTTTGTTCGGGAGATGTCACTTTGACTTTGCAGCGAATGCTTGGATTAGCCCCCTCTGCTGGAAATGTTGGGGAATGGACAGAGTATAAAATGGTTATTTAGCACGGCTATTAGTAAAATGAAGCTAACAAACAGATAAAATGCATGAATGAAACAAAATACAATTTTGGGTATGTTTTTAAGGCGCAAACAACATTAAAACATGGTGAAAAGCTCAAAACAGTAGGGGACCTTTAATATTACATATACAGAGTAGAATTTTCTGATAGTGACCATCTCATCTATCCTAGGCCATCATGAGTTCTGATACATGTATATGTATATACTTTGTTCTCAAGTAACTGTCAACTAGAAGTACTTTGGAGGTCACATATTTTCCAAGGATCAACAGCAAAAACAAATGTTGTTGGCAGGATGATTATCCACCATCTTTGAAATTGTCTTCAAAATATCACTTTTCGGCTTATCTTCCTAACTATAGCCTACTGTGTTTCATAAAAGTCTGTCCCTATAATTAAAAAAAATAAAAATCCTTTGGAGGATTCTTGAATTCAGTGTTCTGGATTAACATAAAAAATAATTACTGACCTTTCAGGAAGATGTCTTTAAAATATTACTTATAAAGTAATGTTCCTACAGACTAGATCAGATTTTTGTATTACTTTATTTGAAAAAGGTCAATGCGATTCTATCCAACACATAATTTGTATAATTATGTGTTGGATAGAATTGCATTGTCCTTTTATAATTTGTACAATTATGTGTTTTTAATAAAGCCATACTAGGTCCAAAAAAGTTAACAAACAAATGGTCCTGGCATAATCCACAACATTTTTATTTACTTACTTTACTGGCATAACAAGAAAAAATAAGGCTTTTAGCATTAGTAAAAAAAGGTTCATCAATATTACTGTAGTATAAAAAATCATAATCATAGATGCCATCTGATATTTACAAGTCTGTATTGCTAGTTTGAGTAATACAATTTCAAGAGTTGCTTACAAACATACAAACATGCTTACAAACACATTTACAAACATGCTTACAAACATGCTTACAAACATGCTTACAAACATTCTTACAAACACGCTTACACTCTTACAAACATGCTTACAAACATACAAACATGCTTACAAACACATTTACAAACACACTTACAAACACATTTACAAACATGCTTACAAACATACTTAATGCTCTGCAGTTTACAAAGGGACACTATGACTGCTGCTGATCAAAGGTACAGCTACAGTCCTCTGTGTCTCCTCTGTTAAACAGGAGAGCAGAGAGAAGGAAGTGCCAAACATTTAATTCTCCTCCTTGACAAAACCAATTCAGGAAGTCAGGTTACCAGCTTTTTTACCCTCCTTTGCATCTTTGGAGAATTGCATCTCTTGAAATGCTTCTCGACGTGGGACTTTTGAAGTTGGTGAGAGCATCAGATGTGACATGACCCAATGATTAGAACAGATGTCATCATCGGAGCGAGAGGGAAAAGGATGGCAGTGCATGTTCAAATCAACAGGCAAGCTTTCATCCCAGAACGATGCTGACTTTTATGAGACCGAGGGCTTTGAAATGCACACGCAGGCGTTTCTTTATTCAGGACGGGGACATAGAAAAGAAATACTACAGTGCACTCAATTGCAAAATATATGTAGTGATGCTGAGTTAGAGTTTTCCAACTGAGTCATGGAAGAGAATTGGAAGTACACAATGGGCAAATAAATTAGGAAGCCATAGATTTGCAGAATTACAATAAACAATTTCATTATATAAAAAAAAGAACTTCCATTTTCTGATATGATTTTTAATTGGAATACAAACTCATAATTACAAAGTGGCCTTCAATAAACCCTATTTTCAACAAAATTTGCAAATAAAATAAAAGATAACATAGTGTGCTTATAACAACATTCAGCATAATTAAAAAGTTCAGTTAAAAAGCGATTTTGCAATTGGTGGGATTGTTGGTTGTCCACACAACTGAAAACTGTCTCTGTGATGGGGTCAGGAAAGGATAAACTTACTGCAGATTATTATTTTTTGTCAAGCTTGAGTCTGTTTGCCTTGCTGCCACTCTGATCTATTTCTCACCAAGATTGATACCACTGTACCCTGCTGTAAATAATGTGTTATCACTGAAAAACTACAACGTAAAGCTTTATGTAATTTTGGCTTATGCCATTTCGTTTTTTAATTTATAACGTAGCATTACTTGGAGAGCGCAAACTTGCATAAAGGCATTTACAAATTGGGGATCTTCTAGTTCAGGGGTAAATGCTTTTTCAATGGAGCCACCAAGCCATTATACTGTATCTCACAATGGTAAATAATCTATTAAAACAAATAATGTGGACCTTTACTAACCCCTTGTGGCTTAAGTTTGTATTGCTGGTCTTATCTTGCAATGGTATACAAGTCTGTGAAGACTCTCACTCGTCACTGTGCATCTACCTTTGTGCATCTACATTCTGCCAGCAGACAAAGGAAGATGCACAGTGATCCTGAATGCAGTGGACTATGAGGCCAAAGTGAACAGCTTACTCAGTGATGCTACCACCTATGAGACACAGAAGAGAGATCCAACCAGTGGCTACAAGAAGAAGGTTATAGACTGTTTACAGAAGCTGGAGAAAAACCAAGTCATTGACAAGCAACTGTATTACAGACTATACCCAGGGGACGCCATTCCCTGCATTTATGGCCTCCCTAAAATTCACAAGGAGGGAATACCACTCAGACCCATTGTCAGCAGCACAGACTCTATCTCTTACAACTTAGCTAAACACCTGGCTTCAATCCTGGCCCCTCTTGTTGGCAACACAGAGCATCATGTTAGGAATTCACAAGACTTTGCCAACAAAGTCAAACATCTCCAGCTGGATTCTGATGAGACTATTGTATCTTATGATGTGACATCCCTGTTCACCTGCATCCCTACCACAGAGGCAGTAACGGCTGTGAGGATGAGACTGCTTCAAGATGGAGAACTGCAAGAGAGGACAAACCTGACACCGGACCACATCTGCCAACTACTGGAGGTGTGTCTCAACACCACATATTTCCAGTTCAGAGGAAACTTCTACAGGCAAAAACACGGCTGTGCTATGGGCTCCCCAGTCTCCCCCATTGTGGCTAATCTGTACATGGAGGAAGTTGAGAGGAGAGCTCTTGACTCATTTCCAGGTTCGACCCCTAGTCACTGGTTCAGATATGTGGATGACACCTGGGTGAAGATCAAAATCCAGGAAGTGGAAGCTTTCACAAGGCATATTAATGCTGTGGACCAGAACATCAAGTTCACTCGTGAGGATGCCACAGAGAACAGCCTAGCCTTCTTAGACTGTGCAGTTATCATTGGAGAAGACAGGCGGCTCCATGTGGAAGTGTACAGGAAGCCCACTCACACAGACCAGGACCTGTTATTTGATTCAAACCACCCACTACAGCACAAACTCGGTGTGATCAGGACACTGCAGCACAGGGCCCAAGAGGTTCCCACAAGCTCGGAGGGAAAAAGGAAAGAAGAGCTACATGTCCGCCAAGCCCTCAGAACCACAACTCCAGTGGACCAGAATCTGCAGTACACCTCCACCTGAAGGCCACAAACCACTCCTTTGAGGACAGTGAGGTCCGAATCTTAGCCAGAGAGAAAGGATGGTTCGAGTGAGGAGTGAAAGAAGCAATCTTTGTCAAAAAAGATAAACCTTCTTTAAACAGAAATGGTGGTCTCAGATACAACCTTCCTTCTGTCTACCACAGTCTCCTGAAACCCAAACAAAACAAACCAGTTTCACTCAGGTCATTTACATCTGAAGGAGCTGCCCAGGCCCAGGAGGATTAACGACTCTCACTCCAGCTGAGGACAAAGGACTCCTAATGACCCGAAACCACTCAAGCTATTCATGGTCACATTGACCAATAGAATTTAGTTTCGGGTCTAAACTCCTCCTTCCTAGAAGAATATAAACCAGCTCTCTTACCAGTTCATTTCAGAATTGAGAAAGCCTCTTGGATAAGAGGTGAAACGTCTTCTACTTGAAAAAATCCAATCCAGATGACTGCTTTTTTAACTTTTGTTGCTATGGTATACAAGCATTTAAAAATAATCGTGGATCCAGACAGTATTCCAGGTCTACATCAAAAACAAGTTTCTTTCTTCCTCGGTTCATTACTGATGTCGACCATTACTTAGAGCTATGTAGGTTTGTATTAATGTAATATCATATACTACTGCAATATATACTGTAGCCAGTGGTGGACAAAGTACTTAAAAGCTGACAGAGAGGTAACTAAAGCAGGGAGTTTCTTGACCAAAAAAGAGACAAAAATATTGTAATGTGAATATACAGCTCATAGGACACTGTTGTGTAATTTTAGCTGTTTACGAAAACATGTTCAAAATACAGTTATATAATCAGTATTAAGTGCAGACTCTGAGGCTATTCACATCCAAATCAAAGGACAGTTTCAGTAATTAAACCTCTTTAATATGTAGCTGCCTTAGTAAAATTTAGTTTAGTTTATATTTTCCAAATGTACTGCACTTAAATAAATTACACAATGAAAATGTTTTTGCCCTACTGTACTGTTGCTGTAATGAAGAATGTAATACAACAGGTAAGAGGATAAACCAGGGCAAATACCTGTGATCTATCATCACCTGACATAGTTATTGAATAATCAATGGTACAAACCAAATGTCAACACAGTATGTCAAGTCCAATAAAACAAGCACATCTGAGCAAATCTATCACTTCATGAAGGTTCACCTCATGTTTCAGGTCACTCAGTTTATTTTATATATTAACTTACTTCACTCAGGTCTTTAACAGCTGAAGGAGCTGACCAGGCTGGGGAGGGTTAGTGACTGTCCCCCTCAGTCCATCTGAGGACAAAGGACTCCTAACAACCCGAAACCACTCAGGCTCTTTCATAGTCTATTTAGTTTCCTGAACCAATAGAATTTAGTTTCAGGTCTAAAACTCCTCCTTCCTAAAGCAGATAAACCAGCTCTCTTACCAGTTCAATTTCAGAATTGAGAAAGCCTCTTGGATAAGAGGTGAAATGTCTTCATCTTTAAAAACCAAGTCCAGATGACTGCTTTTTAAACCTTTTGTTGTGATGCAATTCCTCTGAATGAGCGAGTCTTCACAGACATTAACTTACATTGAATTTTTCATTACCTTTCAAGCAAATATAGTGACCGGAAACTTTAAAAATAGAAACACTGTCACTATGGTAACTCTAGGGAAGAAGTGGACAGACCAACAAAGTGGAACATGTTTGTGTAATTTGCAGATGCATTATAATAATTGCACTCTAAGCTAAGTAATGTGGGCTCAAGTATATATCATCTCCCAAACAGATGTAGGAGGGAAAAAATGCTGACAACTTGGTCTAACAATGTATTTAGAAATAATCTATGCATTGTGTTGAATTATTCTGCTGTAACAATGTTTATACAATATAGAACTTACCTCAACGTAGCCATATAGACATACATTTTAATCTTATTTGAAGATATTTGACCCTTAACCTAAAAAATGATGCCCTTGGAACAAAAACTAAAATGTCTCCAACCTGCCAGAAAATTGTAGTGACATTACATGATGTTCTTAAAAGTAAGTGAACCATCTTTGCCTTGTCAAACATTACGCCTTTAAGTGGCAATATTTATCCATGTTTCACTTTTTTGTCTGTTTTTTTTTATTTATGTTTTTCTTTTATGCACTGTTTCTGTGTAAATATTTATTTATTTATTTATTTATTTATTTATTTATTTATTTAAAAGGGACAATGCACATTAATGAACACCAGTAAAAAATACATGTGTAAATGCGCCGAAGTTAGCGTACAGCTAATTTTCATTTGTAAATAATAAATCGATCCAGCACCGAAATACATACTGATTTACTTTCACTTTTGTTTTCTAACTCAACACTGCTTCTTACTGGAGTGTGCCAGCATATTCCAAACAATAATAATAAAGCATATGCCGTCTAAAGATCTTGTGTGTTTGTTTGTTTCCAACAGGTGATTCCTATTATAATATGCTACACTTCCTCAAAATCATAAAATAAAGTTGGCTTTATACCATGATTGTGCATTTTTGTCCCTTTATGTATAAATACTTAGATTAGATAGATCCCAAAGGAAATTCAAGGTTAACTATAAAAATCTACATATGTATAGGAAAATTCACTTTCATTTTGTTTTCATATTAATAAGTTTTCATAACCAAGATAGAAAGTTTGGTTGGGCATTTACAAATATTCCTGAGCATGTCTTTGAGGACCACCAATTTCCTCCTCCTCCTCCTCCTCTTCATATTTAGGCATGCAGACACATAAACACATAAACACATAAACCTATTGTGATTGCTGTCCTGCTCCTGCCCTAATTGCCAATTAAACAATCCCCACAAAGCAATCAGACAATGGGCAGGGCAGAAGTGACGCCAACACACACTTATTTATAATTTCCCTGCAATAAGTTTGAGCCCACTTGCTGCAGATGAATCATAATGAGGTGGACGGCATAGCAATTGTCATTTGTTAGACACGGATTTTGCCCAAAAAAAATACTGCCATTACCAAAAAAAGCAATATCTGAATGGTCAAAATCGACTATAATTATCCTCGGATAAGTCTTAATCATTGCAGATAATGGGGTAGTAAATGAAAAAGCCTGAAATGCTTATCTTATTAAGCAGTGTTTGTGGATGAGGCGCCAGAGGGAATTGCATGTTATCCCACAAAAGAGAACAAAAGTTTATTTCAGCTCATATTCCACTAAGTATTTTTAGAGCTCGCAGATTTCTTTGAAGTTATTTTTAATTATGTTACTCGGGTGGGTATTAATGAGAAAAAGTCATTATTAGGAGAGTATCCGGGCACAAAGTTGCAGCTAAAGAATGAAAACTTCTGCTCACTGCTCATCTCTAAGGATGTAACACAATACATATATCATTATAATGTGAGGCACACAGTAGGGGTGTGTAGGTGGAATGCCAAAAAGTCTCTCTACTAGACAGCGGTGAAGTGTGCATAATGCTTTATAGTTTTAAAAATGCACACAGAGCTATCAAAACCAGAAGCAGTTGGAAAGACTGAATCTATTACATTTTTCTAATCCAGATTTATACCAAAACCCAATTTTGTCCTGTTTGGCCTATTACTGACATTCCTGATTTATTTATTTTTTTTATCAAAATTTGAGCAGTACTTTCAGAGTTACCAACTAAAGCTGTCCAAGAATAATTTAGTTTTGCAGGTAAAATAATATGGGTCATTGTTAATTATTCTAATAGTCTCTACTGTTTGGTTCAGATGGTGCATTTTGATATCGAAATGCCAGTCAGTGTCATGACTGCAGAGCAAAGTTGTGCAAACTCACTGCCACAACCAAGATGAATCTTTCGAACGGCCACAAATCTCATTTCCTTCCCTCCACCTTTGTGGCAAGATACCAATTCAACATCAAACACACCCTCCTGGGCTCGGCCACCAGTCGATAAAGAGCGACAAAACAACACGACACAAGAGAAAACTGCTGTGTTCCACTAGAATGACCACTTCTCATTAACTATGTGAAATTGGTTTGCCCATCGGGTGGACTGGAATGGACTGTTAAATAGTAATGTGTGAAAAATACTTTAAAAAATTACAAAAACATTTATTTTTGGTTTCTACAAACTTTTAAACAGAGAAGGAAAGTAACAGTAACCAGGCACTTTTACTCAATTTACTCAGAAAATGTTTGTACTTCTGTGTAAATTTTTGAAAACAGAAGAAGCAGCAGTAGAGGTAGCAATAGTAATTATTATAGTACAAATAGTACAAATAATAATAGTAGTTGTAGTAACACTTTTTACTTTACCTCAGATATTTCTGTCCAATATTTTTACTTCTACTTCAGACAATTAAAGAAACAGTACTTTATAAAAATATTTCAACTAATTACTTTACACATGTAATGCATGAATATGAAAACTAGAAGCCCACCATCATCTGCCAAGACACCACAATAGTTACCTTTAAGTATGTACCTTTAGTCGTTTTAGGAGGTAGTATTCAATCCCACCACGTCTTGTGCACAAAATGTATTACTGTATTGACTAAGCTATACATGTCACCAACTGTCCTAAAATGTGTTAGTCAACTTTATTTGGCAGTAACAACACTTTGACCTGAGTACTTCTTCCGCCTCTGCTTGAGTAAAAGGATGTGTGTCTATGGGATGGCCAGGCTGAGGTTCAGAGTGTCCTGTGGGTGATGAACATGTAAAAGTGGCCAATCAGCTGTATGGAGATGGAGGGCACAATCAGTCCTGGTGGAAAATAATGGCTCAGCGTTGATTGGAGAGGATAAGTGTAAGCTAGAAGAACACATACAACTGATGAGACACTGGTAACGCTCAGCCCATTAGTCTGTTCAAACCCAAACCAAAGTATTTGCTTTCATTATTTCGGTTTTAAATTTTGGAAATTTAATTTTTTCTGGTTTGTGGTCTTGAATGGTAATCAACAAGTGCTCTATGAATTGGCAGGTGTATAAAAGAGATGCAGCTGAAATGTTTTATTTCATCTGTAATTCACTTTCTTAATATCCGAGCATGTATAGGATAGCTTTTGGTGTGGATCCAGACCACTGTTTAGATTTTGTTGTGCTTCTAAGAAATACATATTTCACCATTATTTCAATTTCAGTGAAGAAAGTAAAAATTATTAAGTCTATTTACTCAATTAGATTTATAACCTTGAGACTTTCACCCAAAGATGATAGCTACAGCTATGCTAAACATTTACCATTGGCTTATGAGAATTTCTACAGGGTCTTTATTACAAAATGCTCAGGTACTCAGGTCTGCAAAAAAATATTTAAAAAATGTAATTACAACAGTAAAAACAGAGCAGCACGAGCTACACCAAGGCTAAGATGGCTATAGTAGTAGAGGAAACAAATAACAAAAATAAAATAGAAAATAAAATGACAAAAACAAAAAACAAGATTTGAGGCAAGAACAAGATAAACCAAAAAATCAAGGCAGAGGCTGGCTGTTAAGTCAAAATACAACAGTTTTTGTAATGATACGTATTATTGTAATTACAGTATGTATTTTATGTACACTGCGACTTTAGTTAATTGACATTTTACACTGTTTTTATGGACACCAGGAAGACTAGTGACCACATGGCTGAAGCTGATGGGTTTTCAAATAAATATGTAAATACAATAAAACACAGTTTGTACGAGACTATAGTAACCACCTGGTAGTTAAAGTACTCAGGTGAAGAGCCTAATGCATTAAAAGGCATTTATCCTAGCTATTTGCTTTATTACTCCTCTGTGATTTTGAAGCTAAAAACCACTACAACATTAAGAGCTGTTAAAGCTTCCTCTGCTCTTTCTGTATGCTTTTCTTTTATCTAAAGGGCAATTTAATCGGAGAAGAAGGGAAGCCACTTTTATCCCACCTTGCTGCGTCTCTCTCCTTCTGTCTGCTTTGTTGTAACACGATGGGCTTTGTTCTCTCAGTACTTTGCACACACAAAAGTTCCATGAAGTGACTTTGACAGACCCACCTGATGTGACATTAAATTAATAAAACAAATGTGCTTTGCAGAGATAGAGCACTTTAAAGGGGACAGAAGTGAAATCCTCTTCCTTCGCCCCAATTGCTTTGCGGGCGTGCTTTCTTCTTCTGCCTCTTTGGAGTATGTTTGGTAGAACTGCAGTGTGAGCGTGTGCACACCTTCACACAGTTTAATTCCTGTAAATCCTTCTCAGTTGGACGGTGGCCTGCCTGGCTCTTCTTTGGTTCAGAGATGATTGAGCCCAGCAGCCGCTGCCTGCTGCAGTTTGTGGAACTCTTCCAAAACGTGGACACATGTGAAGACTGTTTTTGTTTGGATTGTAACACTGAATCTAGGAATTTTTCTCCCATTCCTGAAATAGACACTTTCAATTCTTTCCGGTTGAAAAAAAATATGTTTTGTGAGTTTCTATATTAGAAACATATAAAGCCAACATATAAATAAAGAATATAAAGGAATATAAAAAGTAAATCCTGCAACAGTGATTGCACATGTTTTTTTTTTTACCTTTAAAGCACTCACTATTCAGTGTTACAAGTTGTATTCATATTTAATCCAGTGTAGATGTTATTTTTTATAACATCAGCTGTATCTAAAATGTCCCTAAAATGCTAGATTTGTTTTAGGGATAAGTATTTTACAGCTGTACATATTATTTTTTCTTTTGATGTAACATGCCACATTATTTTGAAAAATGAAAATAAGACATAAGGGGCACGGTGGCAGAGTGGTTACTGTTCTCAAATCCCAGCAAGGAGATCATGGGTTTGATCCTTGGCTGGCCAACACACCATCTCTGGCTGGAGTCTGCATGTCCTCCCTGTGTTACTGTGGGTTGGTGACTCTAATGGTTGTCTGTCTGTATATGTTTCTGTGTCAGCCCTGCGACAAGCTGGCCCCTGTCCAGTGTGTACCCCGTCTAAGGCCTAAAGTTACTGGGATGGGCTACAGTCAACCGCAACCCTTAACAGGAATAAGCGGAAGAAGATGAATAAATGAAAAATAAGATATATCAATAGACTCATATTTTGGGACATTGTGCTTATTTGGGACAGTTTAAACCCCCAGACTGAGCTGTACTGACTGGATCAATACTGTACTGCTCCAGTGAAAACAAGAACAAAGCCAAAACCACAACCACTGTATTCTTTTCTTAATAGATGAAGAAGTTATAACGCTCATTGAATTGACAGAAAGCTAGATATGTGTATGATTTATATTAACATTATTTAGATGTGACCAGTGGTATTTAAGCATATACAGATTAATTTACCATAAAATAATCATTGTAAAATTGCCTCATTAGACTCAAACAATATGGCTGCATTGGAAGGAATGGTGCGACAAATGTAACAGACCACAAAATATATCCAATGGAGGTATTAGCCTTAGCCCCCAAATATTGCAAACTATGACTAATCAAGATTGTTTTTGATGAGAATCACTTGACTACATGTGTGTAATGTCAGAGCCTGGGTGAAAACATTACCAAGTGTATCAGTGTTAACCTTTTTTATTTAACAAGCATTCATTTTTTCTTTAATGTTTTTAGTTTGCTCCTTTGTAAAAATGGGGAAAAACTCACACGTCACTAAATTGCAGGTGCTGCTTCCTTGATTACATGAAGGAGATTCACATCAGACTTTTTGCTCACGACTAAGGGATTATTTAGTGTCTACTAGTCTCTCAGCTCCACATTTGCACACAGTCTAGTGACCAAACACATACAGTCTAACACACTGACCTTTACTTCCTCATTAAAAAGCTCCATCATCCCATACACATCGACCGCCCACCGATCAGGGTGCATAGACCTTCAACCCAACCCCTCCCTGGGGGGTAGACACTGTAGCAATCAGCCCCCCGCTGGCGACACATCAATCATACCTGACCGGCACAGGGCTCGCAACACACACAACAAGCAGCCTGGCACAGCAAGGCGCCATGTTTGACGGTCATCTTCCTCCGCTCCTGTCCATCTCTTGTGGACTGGTGTCAGAGCCTGTTTAAGCTCAGGTCACACAGCGGGACATCAGGTTGACTGGAATGGTTAATAGTCACTCTAAAGACTGATGGGACCTGCCATATAATGTGTATCCCTTCCATGAGGTGCAAAGGGAATGAATAATAGGTATATATACATATTTATATAATTTTTATTTATTACATCTTCAAAATACACTTCTCACAATGGTGGCAAACCTTTGCAACCAGAAGGTCCAGAGTTTGAGCCCAGGTTTGTAGTAGTGGGCTAAGTAGTATTAAAACATTTATTTCATTTTGTACTTAGGTAAAAGGGATTTTGAATAATGTAAATTTTACTTAAGTAATTATTTGGACTATTTTTTTTTTTTTACTTTGGTAATAATATTTTCATTCTTGAGTACAGATTTTGAGTACCTTCTCCACCTCTTCCCATAGTGACAGAGCTGTGACAAGAATAGTCCTTATTCCTCATTAATTTTGAATTTTGAAAAAAAAAAAAAGGATATATATTTTTGAGAGCAAAATTGACTACTTTCATATGAGAGAATCTGTCACTCAGTTGTATTTGCCAACTTGTTTAATTGTCACTTATTGATTTTCTCTACGCAGGCACTGGCATTACATGAAGCTGTGGTATAAATTCAACCAGGAAGACTGATGTCTTTTCCCCTTCAATTCCCCATCACCTGACTGTTACTGTCAGCCAATCACAGCCTGCCACCTGCCTCTCATCCAATCACCTCTCAAGCCTTTCACACATACTCCCTCTCCTCTCAGTCTTCACCCCCAACTCCACCGCAGCAGCAGCAGCACCAGCGCCAGCACCATCAGCCTCCTCAGCCTCTCCTCCTCTTCACCACCACCACCAGTGTCTAGGTTGCTAACTAATCTATCAAACTCTCCCTTCATCACATCGCTGACGTCTCTACCCGCTGGATTCTAAGTGCCAAAATCAATAAATCATTTGTTACACTTCACTCATTAGTCTGTGTATGTTTTAAGTTTCTCCTGGTTGAAATTCCGTACATGTAGTGAATTTGTTGTGAGATGCTGAATCAATCTTGATTATTCATATTTTGTTACATTTGATTGCTAATGCTAAAAGTAACTGAGGCCCACTCAACTTGTTCTTATGTTTATAAACATTACAAGCCCCCACTGTTCCTGCCAGTGAGTGGTAGATTTTTAGTAGTTCCTATATTTCCCAATATGTGTAACTTCAGAATGCCTTTGGAGGATTGTGTAGTTAGCATAAACATTATTGCACATTATATAAAGGATATGTACAGATGACAATAAACTTTAAGTTTTCTTCAACACTATGCTAAATGAACATGTAGCAATGTTTTGTTTTTTACTATTCTGAAGCCTATGATAGTCAGATTTGCATAAAGAGCTGCTTGGAGGCTTGTATCCGCAGCTGTGTTTATGCTTATTCTTTTACTTATGTCTTTAAAGTCTGAAGGAGCAGCTCTCTCTGTCTCCACTTTATATTGATTGGTTAATTGCGCCACTTAGATGTAAACATGAATCAATATCATTGTGGTGCAACAAACAAGTCTGTATATTAATTAGCCCAAAATAACAAACTGTACAGACTTTATCAAACTAAAAGAAAATACTTTTCAAAGACAAGTTACTTGATTGAGTTGGTGCTTTGACAAAACTGTTTCTTCAATAAAGAACTATATTTTACATGGAGGAGAGTATGGTTTTGTTTTCCATTATTAGGGCTGAAGTTGAATATAAGTCAGCCACACTCACCAAGCTGACAAAATTTAAATAATAGTTCATTCAGAATAAAGACAGACTTGTAGGAATATTTGTCCACTATAAGAAAAGTATCATGTCTCATCCATGAAATTTCATGTTTATGAACTAGCTCCATCATTTCAGACTTTATTAAACATGATTCTTTTTGCCGTGACTAGGCATTATAAAAGTTGCATTTCCATCCAAACGTCTGAAGGATTCAATCCAAAATAGTTTGCTACAAGAGGGGATTGTCTAATGGCATTAACAATGTCTAATGCCTTTTTCTTCTGTCATTTTTATCACAGTTTTAATAGATATTTTTATTTCTTTATTACCTTTGTGCTTTTTGTACTTTTTTCCATACCAAAGCATTTTGTCATCTTTAACTCCACCAATGTCTATGTTTTCACCAGCCTTGGTTTGTTTAGTTAGTCTGTTAGCAAGATAACACAAAAAAGCATTGGTCAGATTTGTATGAAATTTTCCTAAAAGTCTGATAGTCTCCTATACCTCTGTACTAATGAGTCTCTCTGTTGAAACTCCCAGTCTGAACAATGTTGACCCTCTCCCACATCCTTAATCATAATACAGAGTTGGAGAATGAAGGCAACCTTGACTGCAGTAATTACACGCTACACATCACTAACCACCAATTATAGTGCAATATTTTGATTAGTTTGTCACAGGAAGCAGGCGCAAAGGCAGCTTGTAAAAGTCTTAACAAGCAGAAAAAAGGCAGGAAAATTAACAACGCTGAAAAAAAAAATCACAATTTTGTGTTAGAATATAACTTAGTACCTTTATGATTATACTGCAGTGTATATATGTTGCCTTAAAGGGGACCTATTATGCCAGCTGAGCTTTCTACAGTGTTATACTGTTGCTTCCTTGTCAAAAACATGCACGAGTTGTCTTTTGTTTTATTCACGCAGGTGAGAAGCCCCGCCTTTTCCATGAAGCACTCCTGTACGCTTTTAACACCTTTTTCACACAAACGCTGTCACTTGCCCTTCAAACACACATCTGCCTGTTAGCTTCATATTACTAATACCTGCGCTAATAAGTCATCAGAGGAAAGCTTTAACTGTGCAGCATTCCACCGCTACTTTAAACTGCTAAAGTTTGCAATGCCGGCTTGGGCTAACTGAGTGCAGTAGGTGGAGGAGGAGAGAGGGCCTTAAAGAGACATGCACCTAATCTGAGCTTTTTTAGAGAAAGCAAAAGCTCCAAAAATGTAGATGTTTTCAATATTGATTCTTTTTAGTTATAAAATGTGCCATAAAAAGCACAATATAGAATGTTTGAATCAAAATTAATTGTATTAGTAAAAACAAACCGACATAATAAAGTTTGCACAGGTTAAACTTTTATCGAGAAAGAATTTTTACCTCTACTATAAGTGAAAAACAACATGGTTGCTGTGGGGGGAAGGTAGCAGTTTTCAAAAACAGTTGCTTTGTCCTCTCTTCTGCCTTCTTTTCTCCATGTGAAGCCTGCCTTCAGACTTCCATTGACTTACATACAGCTATTGTGTGTTTTTGACTCTCTGAATAGTATCCCTGGCATACAGTCCTCTTCCCCAGATGGTGGCTGATCTGGAAGACATCTCACTCCCCTCTCTACATATGGAGCTTGCTCATTTGGGCATTTGATCCCCCTTTTGGCTGGCTGGGGGCAAAGCCAAAGCGTGGATCAGGAGAACACATCCTTCTCACTCTGGGGCAGCCAGGTATCCGACGCCAGAGGATTGTAGGGAATTTTTGCTAGACAATGCTAGACAGGGCCAAATATACTATGTCCAGCCACAAAGGGGCAGTAAAGAAACTAATTATTATTGTTTTTGTTTTGTTTTTTTATTGTGAGAAAATCTAGCCTCCAAAGACCCATATAAACAGAGAAGGCTGCGGAAGGAAGAGCATCTAGTGCAAAACCTGTGCCATATTAATGTGTAAATTATAGTGCATGCTAGTAAGCAGATGATATGATGCTAACACACCCCAAAGTGGAAAAAGCAGAAAGGAATAAAGGTTTAATATTGTGAGATGTGCTTCGATGGATACAGCATTTACCCTTGAACTAGAATATCCCCTGTTTAGGTCTAGGTCAGAGCATTACACCATTACCACTGCAACAACAAGGCCAATGCTTTGGTGGTAGTTTGTAGATTCCAAGTGATTCTAATTTACAAGATTTACATTTTGTCAACCAAACAATAGCATACCAACATTTTCAGCATGTAGGGATTTGCAACTTAATTTCTGATGCAACTCTCTATTTAGCCAGGCTTGGGACTGATGCAAAGAGTAGAGTGGCTTGTGAAAACCATGGCTGGATTTCTAAGTGCTTCTAGTTTCCAATTTTGGCAAAATCATCAACCAATAGTACATGGTCCACATTTCCATATTTTTGGTTAGACTTTGGTTAACTTCTCCTTCTTGCTTTGGCGCAACCAGGTCCACAACACCAGAGGGCTCTACTAAAAAAGACACTCAAATTCTGCTGCAGTGATGTGATTGAAATTTGCAGCTATTTCATGGTAGGCATCAAGCAGCATGGCATCTGGAACATCCCATGTGGCCGGCTGCCACGGCGTAAAACTCCAATTAACGATGCTCATTTGAACGCACTGGATCCCGAAACCTTCTGATTATAGTTCTAAGATTATATTAGAATATGTATATATTACTTTAATAGATTCAATTTTATGATTATGCAGATAAATATTAGACAATCTCGAGAGTGTTCATGGAATACTTGTCAGCTGGGAAGAAAGATGCATATTAGATTTTCCATAGTATGCGTAACAGACGTGTACAAGATTGAATGCTAGGATTGTTGCCATGGGAGTTATTAGGAACGTGGCAGCAATCGGTTTTCTCTCAACCTATTAAAATGTGGCAATACACGGAGCTGACTTAAATGGATAACTAACAAGCTTTGTGCATAGGGACGTCAGGGATGGCAAGAAATGGCGGTGGGGAAAGTGATGGCGGTAGAGGCAGCGTGAGGGTTTATGGAGCAACACAGAGACATTAGCCAGAGAGTTAGCTGGGGAGACACATAGGGATGTGTTCATAAAGTTTTATAGGGATGTAAAATGTGCTGATTGTTTATTATGCAAGAGAGAGGCAGAGCACAATTGGCCAACAAAGTCAGTGATGAGAGTTATTAATTGTTTACCCCGAGAGTCTAATGATTAAGTAGGTTGTTTTCAGCGACTGGGCACAATCCAAGGAGGACTGGAAAAGTTACACCCTGATGAGATGGATGAGGGAGTGGAAGGTTCTAAAAAACTTTTTATTGGTGTGAGTAGACTCTCTTTCCCATTTGATGTGTACTCTTTTAGACACAATATAAAAATAGTTTTTCTATGCTACAGACTTTTTATTGTTCATAACTTTTATTAGCTGGTCTAGATTTAATTAAAAGCGTGAGGATTTTTATGCAGAGCTATAGGCAATTAGTCCCATAAAATAAAATTGTACTGAGGCCTTTTTAGCACATGAAAGATGTTTACCTTCGCCACAGAGGCTATGCTTTTTTACTGCTGTTGGTTTATTCTTTTAATTTGTTAGACTATTTCTAAACTAAAAACGTAAGTGGATGAAAGTTTTCCAGAAAGATCAGTAATGAGACAAGGAACAATTCAATGTGGAACACATAGATCAAGAAATTCTTATTAATTCTGTTACATTGCGCAAACATTGTACAATACAAACTCCAGCCACCGGGGGTCAGTGAAGGGACAAATGATTAGTTTTCAAGAATTATTTTCCAATGTTGGATATGAGGGCTTTGAGTGTCAAAGGACAGCGTAATAACACCAGACACAGAAGATCCCCAGGTTAATTCCCTGCTATTGGCAAAATATCTTTACAATTACAAGGTAGGGCAAAAGGCTTAACAAAAGTCTGCACTCTTTCTTACGAGTAACAGTAAAACTACACTGTAAACCCGAATTAGTAATCATTACTAGAACTGCGTAAGGAAACCCGTTGTCTCGTGAGGTTTAGTTTTTACACAAACTAAAACTAAGTAATCCAAGCTGTGTCAACACAGGGAATTGAGTATGTGTGGTTTGATTACTTAAGTGCATTAGTTATGATTACTAACGTTAATTAGTAATCAACATAATCTTTACTTATGATTATTAATATTCAGAACTAAGTTATTTTGGTTTTATCACTAGATATTGTGAGTATTATCATTGCATCTTATACAGTGTTTTCTGTGTACTGCATTATTTAAAAAAAGACTGATTTTTTTTTATTAATGCAGATTTATTGCAAAAAAAGTGCAAAAGTAAGTTTAGTTTGAATGCACATGTCAGACCTAACAGCAGGCACATGGCTTTTGGCAAGTCTTGTAGCTGTTGACAACTTTGCCCTCAATCACAATTTTCAGCACCGCTGTGTGGAGATGGGAAAAGGTTGAAGTCCTGGCGCCATCAGGGTAAACGAGCAAGATCCCAATGTCCAGCTGGTGAAAGAGTCATCGGTGTCCTAAGATGAGAACAAAATAAACTTTAATATTCTTTAATGTTTAGTAACTATTTTCACACTAAAATATAAACACAGATACAGTTGAACATCACTACAGAATTTGACTGCCAATGTTATACAGACGCATGTACTGTAAAAACTCATGAGCACACAGTCATACACATTTTTGGAAATAAAAATGTAACTACTGAGACCCAGCCCACTTAGTATAGACAATGCAAAATGATACTTACAGAATTAGTCTTGGAAAAACTCTGTGGAAGTCCTGTAGGCACAGTCATTTCTTATATAAGTTGTACCAAAGGTTGTCCTATGTTGTCCCTCTTTGATCTAAAATGTCAGAGATGAGGAGAGGGACATCATTAGCAAAAATACATTTTAAAATTGTGTAAGAGTCTCTTGATGAGACACCCACTTTAAAATATATAGAAAATTCAAATTTTGGCATACCTGATCACAAATAAAGAGTGCAGGCCAGTATCCATAACAAGGCATACAGCAGCTGCAGACTCCACAGCCTCTGTCCTCCTCTGGGTCAGCTCCATCTTTTGCTTGACAACTTTAAGCAATGGTGTTTCTTGGACTTTTCACTTGTGAACTTGCAATCCAGCTTACACAGATCCACTGCCTGCAGGCCATGATGTGTAGTGTAAGTTTAAAACTTAAAGCTTATGCCTTTATTACTCAGCACAAAAACACTAACACAAATAGGTTAAAACTGGTGGCAGCACTGCTCTAAGAGCTGTAGAACTGATAATGTTACAGCTAAGGTGACAATCACAATAGTAAAAAAATAAAAAAAATGCCCATCTATTTTAAAGAGAGAAAAAAAAATCTTCACACCAGCTAAGCTGAGCTGTTTGACCTCCACAAAAATGGAGGGAAGCTGTATTATAAAGAACACATGGCACAAATAAACAAGCTAACTGTGCTAATATTAAAATAAGGGCATGGTGCTAAAGAACAGTTTCTAAGTAAGTTAGAGCAATATGGAGTTTTTGTTTATATACTGTTAGTGAGTTAACGTCTTTGCGAGCGTCTGTTAGAAGACTGAAAAATTGCAAAAGGTGAGCGTGTCCGACTCAGGACACACATACGTTAGTCCCATTATCCATGTTGAATCCCTAAAACCACACTGTAACCTGTTTAGGCCAATGTTAGCCGTCAGACTAGTGCTAATCCTACATGCTAAACACTGCTATGCAGCGCTAATGAAGGCATGGGCTGCTAACTGGAATTTTCTAATGAAAACATAACTAGTTTTGATGTTTCCACAGTTCTAACAGACATGCCAAACCATGAAAATATCTCTCAAAATAATTAGTTTGTTTTAAACCGTCCAGGATTAATTTAGGACTCATTATTGCAGTAACTCCACTGTCACATGTTCAAAATGACTCTTTAACACACATGTGGTGTGTGAAAGTGTACAGTGTATGTGTGTGTGTTAAGTGTACAGTTTTACAGTTTTATGCACTTACCACAAGTTTTGAAGCTGTAATCCACCAAAACCTCGTCCATTTTGTGTTTCTGCTGCCGATACTGACACAGACCCCGCTATCGGAACTTTCCAGAACTTGTGCTGATGTCACAGCCCAAACCCCTCCCATCTCCTGTAAAAACTGAGGATTTTAAGTTTACTCTGCAGAGAGCCATTAGTGCACTCACTACTTAAGTTAAGTAGTGTTAACACCTGGTCAGGTTAAGTAATGACTCTGGCCTTTGCAAAAACAAAGCAATATTAGTAATAACAGCTAAACATGTTAAAAAACAGAAAAGCCGGGTTTACAGTGTACACATTAAAAGAAATTATTAAATGTCTCTGAGTGTGACATTGGTCTTACTCATGTGACCTCTTTGCTTTGTGTTGGTATTTTAAAATAAGATTCATTACAGTGGACTGTTCTCTACTAGAAGGCAGATACACTCTTGTCTAACTCTGCTACTGACATTGATGCTTTTGGCTCCTGTCCAAGTTGGTCCTTTAATCTCATAAGCTTTGGATAACCCTCAGCATAACATGTATCAGAATGCTGCTTTATAAGCTTTAATAAGGAGCTTATTGATTGATTATATTGATATAGGTAGTGCAAAAAGGTTGGTATGGTATAGAACAATTAAAACAAAGTTGATAAAGCTACACACATGCCAGTTAGATCAGAGGGGTACACTGCGAAGCACATAGCCAGGCTTTTATTACTTCTCAAGGCCTGAACTCAGCTCAGAGCTAGACTCTGAGTCAGGGTTTGTGCTTCACTACTAAAATGTTCTTATTTTTTACAATACATTAACAGGTGCACAGTATAAACCATATGCCTAATACAAAGTATTTGAATATAACAAAGATTTAACTCACTACCCCTTAAAACAGAATCAATTATTGTTGCATTACAGTATTGCATGAGCATGATATCCATTTGCCTGTATGTGCACTATAGGCTGCAGTAGTGTATGGTAGAGACCTGCACCCCAAATCCTTCGGGATCAAGCAGGTATTGACGTGGTCTTGTGCGGGAGCGGGCGGTCAAGCAAAAACATACCAGGTCTCAAGCATCCCGAGAGTTTTGAGTGCACGATTAAACTAGTCTATACAGTTGCATCCACATCTAAATGTGGGCGAGTGTGCAGCTTACACGGAGCATTACGGTAACATGCTGCTGCGGAGAGCAGCGGGGGAAGTAAACACACAGAACAGAACACAGAGAGGAACACTGGGAACCACACTTTTTATCCTCTGCGGTATGAAACACAGGATCTGTAGCCCAATAACAACTGAAAATTGTTATAACAATTTAACAATTGAAAAGTCAGTCCCGTGCAGGTCTCTAGTGTATTGGGAACATCTAAAGTTTTTGAGGCTACGTGAAAAGGAAAAGTGGAGTGGTGCGCTAATTGGAAGGGAATATACAGAGTACAAGGGGAAAGTTTGTTTTGTTTTTTTCTCACTCAACTGTTTAAATTGAGGGGTGTGGCCCCTGGGGAACAGAATCTGAGCAGAAAGTTCAAACCTCTATCCACACATTTGTAAGTGACCTAATACGATGGACAATTTGATTATGATGAAAACTCAAACGGAGGGCAGGGGCCAGTATTACTGCATAGGTTAGACACTGTTTTTAATGAAATATCCAGGCAGAAAATTCACAATTATTGAAAATGATAATTTTTTTTAGAGACTGGGTCGACAACTGCACTATATTAACTATGTTAGGGTTATAATATGGCCACTTTTTTGACACTAAGTAATAAAGGTAATTTGTGCCAATGGCGAAGGCACTGAAGTCTGTGCCAGTTTTTGTTTCAGGTGGACAGACGCAATAATTGTGGAGATACTAACTATAAATGACACCAAGACATCTGCATTTTGAATCTTTATCAGCATTTTCAATCTCACAACATACAAATGGTTTTAGTGGGATTTCATTTCTCATGATTCTGCTTTAAAAATAAACACATATCATGTTTGGATGCATGATCACGAGTCAAATACTGAAATATTCTCATTCTAATGGACCCTGACTGCTACTTTCTTTGATCTAGCCATGTTTCTGTTACTCAAAGAGAATGTGAAAAAACATGTTTTAAATTGAACTTAAACAAAAGAGAATGACTAAAGCTGGATCTTGATTGAAGTGTTTAACTGAGGTTGTTTGGCCTGAAGAGTTCTTCTGAGGTCAAGCTTTCAGAAAATGTTAGTTTCAGTTAAAGGTGCCCCAGCTGTCCCGAGTCCTTTGTAGTTAGCATCATTCAAATGGCCAGTTACTAAATTAAGATGATTAACAATTTCCCACCAGCAAATACACCAAATCTGTCTGTGTGCTTATTGCAAACACAGATTAAAACATTTGAGCGCCTCGGAGGATATCCATTGGTGTAGGGGGTATACTTGTGCACAAACAGTGAGAGAGTCTATAGCTGCTGGAGTGTAGGTGTCCGGTGGGAGCGAGTGTACTATTAGCAGATCATTTCCCTCTCTGCTCCAGCACGCCATCTTCTATCATAGTTGTACTGTCAGCACTGCCTCGGAGGATTACAGGGAAACACAGAAAACCTTTGTGTGTGTACGTGGTGCAGGTGGAGCGGGGGGGTTGCAGAGATACGCTATAGAATGAAATTGAAACATGTACAGCCCCTATGTGTCCCCAAAAGTGTGATTATTACCCAGTAGGCATTCCCCCCCCCTTTGAATGCATAGTCCTCCTGGGAGCATGCACCTTGTAGATGTGAATGTGAGGACTTCAAGGGATTTAGAGCCTGTCGCTGTTACTGTGAAGTAGCCGTTTACTATTACACTCTTGTCTTATGTGTAGAAAACATTTACATTTCAATTATTATGTCTGCAAGAGAGGTTGGGATTTTTGTTCTTTCGCAAGTCTGTCAGCAAAATAACTGGAAAAATAAGGGACATTTTCAGGAAAAGTCAGTAATGAGCCAAGAATTTATTTGTTTTTGGTGTGGATCCAGAACACCATCTAAAGCCAGGAAGTGTTTCTTTTCTTCCCCCTTTTCTGTCCCCTTGCAAGAAAATGGATATTCCACAAGATACTAACTCTAGCCATAGTATCAAAATCAGCTTTACTGGCCAAGTATGTAGCACATGTAAGGAATTTGCTTACAATAAATACAAAATTCACCAAAAAGAACTTTGGTATGATGAAGCACTCAGAGTTCCTTTCACTTGAACTAAGGGGCCAAGCACAGCTGAAAACAACCCCACACCATAATCCCAATTCTTTTATCTGGGTGGGTGAGCGAATACTTTTGGAAATCCAAGTCCAAGTCTTTATATCATTACCATTGTGACACAGGGACTGTTTTGTTTGTTACAACAACAACTCCAAATGTTACCAGTTGATTTTCATAAAAGGTAACTAATGAGTATTTTTTGGCACAGTCACTGTCTGGATACAGGCTGGAATTATTATGTCTTGGTACTCTCTGAGATCTTCTTGTTAAAAAAGAGAATAGTTCTCTTTGAAGAATAATTGTTTAAGACTGAGTATTATGGAAAGAGATGAGATTTTTAGAGATCATTTTAAAGTTACATTGAACTTTTAAAAGCATTATCATGTTAATTCTTCCTTCCAGCCTTCAGTGTGAAATCGTACTGCAGCATAGCCGTCAGACTTTGAAATGTCAAAGCAAAAACACTTCTTAATGCATGTCATTTTATCTAATTACCCCCAGCGTATTTTCTGAATAAAAAGTCCTTGTGTGATCTTTGAGCCAAAAACTGGCTTTATGGGGTCACTGTGGCCCAACCTCTCATGTCACATCTAATTAGGTAAACTAAAGAATGCAAAATCTTAAAGAGTTTAACAGACACATGTTTAAAATACATTGATCAAGCGTAACATTATGACCACTGACAAGCCAATGAAAGATAATTTCTTCATTGTGACACCTGTTAGTTGGTGGGACTTACTGTAGCAGGCAGGAAATAAACAATTAGTTCTCAAAGTTTTGTTAGAAGCAGAAAGCGTAAGATTTTGAGCGAGTTTGACACAGGCCATATCAAGAAGGCTGGGTGAAAGCATCTCCAAAACTGTAGCTCTGGGTTGTTCTTGGTCAGTAGTGGTCAGTGGCCATGAAAAGTGGTCTAAGGAAGGAACAGTGGTGAACCAGCGCCAGGTGATGTACATGGGGAGCAAAGGCTTGCTCCTGTGGTCCAACAAGCAACTGTACCTCACTATGTTGAAGAAGTAAATGGTGGTTCTGATAGAAAGGTGTAGGACTGCATTTTAGGCAGGTGTTCATAATGTTATGCCTGATCGGTGTACATGCTCGATAGAGTTTGTTATGGATACAACCTGAAAACATCTGCCCATAGTTGTGAATGTTGCTAGTGCCCAGGCATAGCAGTGGTAAACAATAAAGATAGAGACAGACAGTCTTATAGCTGAGCAGTGTGCGCCGCTAGAAAAAAATGGTTGTGCAGTTTGCTAGGGTCAGACAGTGACATCTCCCCTGATGCCTGACCCTCTGGTTCTCTTGAGGGCTGCACTAGCTGGGGGCAAAGTGTTGGCCCGGCTGGCAACGAGCCTGTCATCTGAGATAAGGACACCTCTCCACAGCTAAAGTACAGGGACAGAGGGAGGGGAGGCTGCAGAGACGGAAGGTCAAACCAAAGAAGAAGAAGCATGGACAAAGGGTTAGCAGGGTTAGAAGAGGGTAATGGAGAGAGAGAAAAGACACAGGAAGAAGCCTGAATCCAACAGGCTCAAGTAATTGCTGTTTCAGGAATGTACATGTGCATATAGAGGTATCCCATGGGGGGCTTTTGTATGACATAAAAGCAGGCAGGAAAACTGTGGTGTGCTAAAAATAACATTGTGGTAAACAGGGCTGCAGCAGTGGACAGTAAAAAGCAAGGATATGATCTGTAACAGCACATCATACATCATACAGATGTGTTTATGAAAACAGACAAACATCTCTTACCTAACATATGTATTAGGGATGCAACGATACTCAATGTAAAAGCAAACCGAGTGGTACACCCTCTACGGTTTATTATGAACAGTATACAATTTTATTTATTTATTTATTTTTATTTTTTTTCATTACATTACCTCAGAGAAACACAAGAAAATATCCAACGCTATCGGGATGTTTATTGCTAAAGCGTTGCAGCCTTTTTTGGTGGTTGATAATGAGGGGTTTTGCGATAATAATGAGTTAATGTACCCAGCCCTGGTTTTGATACTTCCATATTTCACGAACAATATAATCCCTAAACTTTATGAAACAGTGCACAAAGACATTGTAGACGACTTAGCTAAAACTCACAATCTCGCACTGACCACGGCAACAAAGCGTTACCTCACTGTAACTGTGCATTATATGTTGGGCTCAGACTGGCAAATTAAAAGCACTGTAATGCAGACTTGTCTCCTGGATGAAAGCCATACAAGCGCACACCTACCAGGGGAACTGAGAAATGCAGTGACTGAGTGGAAGTTGGAGTGGCCAAATATTACCATTCCAGTTACCACAGATAATGCAATAAATATAGTGAATGCAGTATGTGACACGGACTGGGACCACAAATAGGCCGTTTTGCTCATGTGGTAAACGTCACAGCTAAGAAGGCAGTGCCAGTCAGCACAGTGCCCCGCCTCCTAGGGAAGATCAGAAAAGTTGTAGATTTTTTCACAAATGCACTAACAGCCCAAATGTTAAGCTTGCATAAACAGAAATTGATCGATGATGTCTCAACTTGGTGGAATACATTTCATGACATTTATTCATTCACCTTCCCCTTATTATTGTTAGGAGTCGCAAGTATCCTATCCCAGTAACTTTGGGGGGGTACACCCTGGACAGGGGCCAGCTTGTCGCAGGGCTCAACTATGACATGTTAGAAAGATATGTAGAACAACAAGCTGCCATCTACTCTGCATTACTTGACAAAGATCTCAAGTCTATCACCTAAGAATGTAGCAATGTTGACTGATGATGAACAAAGACTAAACTCAATATAAAACCACTGAAACAGTGACCACTCAGATGAGCAGTGAAAAAACCCTACCGCATCACTAATCCTCCCTCTGAAGGAACTGATTCTCAAATCCATGGCCCCAGGAAATGAAGACAGTCCAGCAATAAGAGAAGTCAAAGCAGCCATTGCACAGGACCTGGAAAGAAGATGTACAGCGCTGGATCTTCAAAACTATCTCCAAAAAACCGCTGCCCTGGATCAGTTTAAATCTCTGCTTTCCCTTGATGAAGCCTCACAGGCCAGAATCTACAAGGATCTCACTGCAGAACTCCTGGAGCAGGTATTGTTTGGACCTTCATAATATACACTGTCATAGATGTTATCTCAAACATTTGAATTTTTCTGCCAGAGACAGGACCATCCACAGAGGAGGAACAACCTTTTCCCCTCTTTAGAAGAAAACAGCCATGGCAGCGCTATTTGGAGAGGTTTTAAAAACAGACCAGGTCAGGCCCTTTTGAGGAGGAGGTCAGTGCATACAGGTTTGCACACAGCATTCATGTTGATACTGATCCTTTCATGTGGCAGAAGGCAAATGAGTCTAAATGCGGGTCATTTTTGACTAGGCTCATTTTTTGAAACTAGGGGTAGTGATACAAAAAAAAAATTTTTTTTAAAATGTATAAAAGCTAAATTAAAAAGTGTAATGACATGACATTGATAACATGTCTTTTGAAGAATACCTGGAGTATGAAGTGATAGCCACTTTTTACTACTAAAATATTGTTATAAAAGTACCTCACTGGGTCAGTTTTGACTTATACACTAATACCCACTTATACATCTAAGGTTAACCATGTAACTGGTTAGAATATGTAAATCCAAACCACAACAAACAAAATCACCATAAAAGGGGCTATATTACACAAAATGAACTTTTCTAAGTTTTCTACCATATTATAATGTTCCCCCATCAAAAACATACCTGACCAATCAACAAGCACGCTGCATCCAGTTTGCTCTCATTACTTTATCCAAAAAATGGTGTACAGCTCAGTTTTCACTGATTACTCAGATATTTTTCATTTTGTAGTAAAATGGCATCATACAAAAAGTTTAAGTGAAGTGCTCTGCTTTATGGCACCATGTTAAAAACATTTTCCTTTAGTCAGATAATGTTTTTGAAAATTGGAAAACGTGCAATGCTGTCCTAGAGCCAAAGCTTAATATAACAGCTTCAATCAATAAACTAGAGTACAAACCTTCACGAAGGCACTCATCATTTCATCTCACAATAATACTGATATAGACCTGATTCAATCATAGGATTTCAGGGGTATATGCTCTATCCATTGAGCCCTTGTATCTTCAAGTGGTAAATTCCACTAAATGTATTCTCTTTTAGTGCTTCCTGGAATTATTATCTTTAGCCCTATCTCACAATGGCACATATTCCTTTATAAAATTACTTGGCTAAGGTAATTATAGCCTGTGCTTACCTTAAAGGATCAGGCCACCGTTTTTCCATACTAAACTATGTTCTTCCCTGATCTTGCATGGTAAAAAAAAATGGGAATTTTTTAGGAGTGAAGATATCACCGCGCCGACTGCGAAGTGCTCCTAAAGTGTTATTCTGCCTTACATTATAGTACCCATTTTTATCTGCTTAAAAAATTGCCACTTTTCATTTTTGTGTAACTGTACTTGGGTTCTGTAACTACTCACGTAACCGTATTTAAATAGGGAAAACATGGAAGAGCTTGGTTGCTTCTAACTTGAGCCATGTTTGGTTCCATAGGGATATGCTTGGCAAAGCTAAAGGCTAACAAATTAGCATCTCTCCCCAGGCCTGCAAAGGGCACACAGGGCAGGCACAAAGACCAGAGCGGTACGCATCAACTCGTCTAAGATTAGGAAGAACATCGTTTAGTATGGAAAAATGGTGGCCTGTTCCTTTAAGTGCTTTGGCAATGTGTCCGCTATGCAGTACAATATGTAAACCACATGTAATTTATATAATCCATTCTTGCATTTATCTGATTGGCTTAAGGTTATGGCACAGGCTCTGACTGTCAACCAATGAGAAGTTGTTTAGGACAAAGCACTTTTATTCACGAAATGCTATTCTGGTTCCTCTCATTTAGGGGAATTTTCTTCCCAGCTCTGGCTGCTGCCTAAGGCCTTGCTTGAAGCCAGCTGTAACTATGGTGAGATTATTTCCGCTCTAGTGAAAGAGACAGAGGGAACTGCAGCAACAGCTTGATCATAGATTCACCTTGTGATTCATAAATGACAAGAAATCATAGCTTCGGATCATATTTTGCTTGGTTCATAATGTTCATAATATGAAACAAACTTGTAGATCTCTGCATTACAAAGTTAAACAAGTAATTTGTTACCTCAACAGTCCTTGGCTGTTGTTAAATTAAGAAATATGTTGTTCAGGTGCTGGGTTTCACATCAGGTCAGGAATTGTCAAAGAGAGCCTGATGTTCAGAACGACCGCTTGCATCATGATATCTCCGTCTCATAACAGTACAGAATAGTTTTAATAATTAACATAATAATGGACAACATTTAGCACACACTGGTGGTGGTATGCTACAGCTGTAACCCTAGCTGCCCTGGGGCAGACTGACATAGATGTGACAGCCATACCATGTCTACGGCCTCACTGACACCCAGTGAAGACACCACCATAATCACACTATCAGATTCATACATCAGTGCCACAGACAAGCAAGGTGGTTGAGGGGTTGAGGAGTATTGCCCAAGGACACAACAATAGAATGCTCTGGGGGAAGTGGGAATCGAACTGTCAACCTCCTGCTTAGTGGACAAACTGGTGTACCTTTTAAGCTACTGCTGTCTCTCCTAAAAAATAAAAAAAATAAAATTTGAACAGTTTTTCAGATCCACACTAAAGACAAATCATGTCTTCCTTGGCCCACTGACTTTTCCTGAAAATGTCATCAAAATATGACCATTATATGCCAACAATGCTGGCAAAACATAACCTCTTTGGCTGAGGTGGTGATCTTAAATCTCAAGAACAGACCCTGCTGATTATATTTTACTTGGCCTATTATTTCCCAATAATGAAAATAACTTATAGATCACTAGATTACAAAGTTAAAATAAGTAATCTGTCTCCCTGAAAGTCCTCATCTGGAGATATTTTAGTATCAACACATGCTCTTTCAGGTGCTGGCTTTCATGTCAGCCTTGTCAAAGAGAGCCTGACATTGAGAGTGGCCAGCTATAGGAGGGATGCAGAAATAAAAACTTTGCCCCGGATCACTGAAGCATCTGACACAGCAGCTCTCTGGCTCCTTGGTCTCCAAGGCACCAGCTGCCGTTCTGTCATTCACTTTGTGCACAAGACTACACACACCGACGAGGTGCATTCAAAAAGCACGCCTACATACTGCCACCCACACACAAAACAACTAGTGTAATAATTCACTTAGACAAGACAGAAGCAGTGGCAAATGGAGGATATTAGCTATTTCAGAACTACACTGACTGGATGCAGCAGTAAAAAGTATTAAAAGAGAGACGGCTTTTGAGAAAAGGGGCTTAACATGACAGAAACAACGAACATGATTAAAGTCAGCACTTCCTCTAGACTTCCACACTGGGGCTTCTTCGCCCTGTGCCTCCCAGCCCCCCTTGTTGGCATGTTCCACCTCCCTCTCACCAGATAAAAGCTCCTTCCTCCGCCTTTAATCTTTTCTCTTACTTCTTCACATCTTCTTTTACTTTAAGACAGCCTATTTTTTTTCTGCACTATTGTTCTTAGGGCCTGTATTTTACTTATTCAGAAGATTCATTCATCTTCTGCCACTCTTGTCAGCCTTCCAATTCTACATCAAAAAAATTCTAAAACTGCAGACCTCTGCCAACACACTGTCCCTATGTCACAATAGAAAAGATCAGGGGTAAATGCTAAAAGTCTTTATCTCAATAGCAGACAAGAATCCCTAAAAAAATACTTTGATCTAGATGGTGTTTCGGATCCACACCAGAAACTAATACTAATGCTCCTTACTGACCTCTTGTTGATGGAGTACCCCTGTCCCTGCCTCGCAATGGTCTAAAATCCAGACAGTACCGCAGACCCACATTAATAATGAATCATTTCTTCCTTGACCCATTACAGACCTTTTACTGAAAATTACTGAAAATTTCACTAAAAGTCTGATGATGATACCAGTGTCAATGATACCAAATCCTTAAGACCAACACCAAAATAAATATTTTTTCTTGACCTATTACTGACCGTCATTGAAAAATTCATCATAATCCAACAATTACTTACCACCAAAGCTTGCAAAAACAACCTTCTTGGCTGAGGTGATTATCTTATAATTCTAGCATTGCCTGCAAGAACAGCCTTTGTGGTACGCCAATGATTACTGTCCGTTCCAGAGAAATGGAATGATTTATGTATGCTGACTTCTGGAGTTTCCGTTCAAAGAAAAGTTATACCAATGAACACATTTGTTACATTAATTACACCTTTTTACTCTAATTGAAATGTCCTAACTCCCAGATAAAACCCTTTACTTCCTTCATGGTCAGTGCTACATGTCTTCGACCTTCTTAAATGTGGTGTTCTTCTTGAGTGAATGGCTGATGCAGCATTCATTTTTCCTGGTCAGGAGCAAGAAATGAGGATATTAAAATATTATTCACTTCTCCTTGGTTTTCATAATGCCTATCACTCTGTGTAGTGTTGCTACATGTACACAAATTCTTTACAAAATACACGCAATTTTCTACTTTACATTTTGACCAAGACATTTTTCTAGAGGCTCAAATCATGGTTGAACATAGTCATCCTCAGCAGCTTCCTTCTAAGGTTATTACCAGGATTATTATATGAAACCATTTTCTTTAGGCTGGGGAATTGATAATTGCAGCCTGGCTTTTAAAGTCAGCCATGTATAGGGGCTGAGAGGGGATTATTGAAGCTGAGAAGTCTACAGTTATTGATGAATTATAAAGGTCTTTCCACCGCCTTACCATGAATTTCTAAAAATATATTTCTTTAAAGCAGTTTCTAAATGTAATTGTCAAAGTGAAATGGAATAAATCCAGTGTTACTGCAAATTTAACCATACATTTGTAAGAACTATTGTCTTAGATGTTCCTTATCTGACAAAGCCAGATTGCCTTTCTCCCACATGTATTAGTTTAACAAAGTGTCCCATGTTGAAGTTTGCCAGCATATATACAAGTTAATAATAAATTTTAGGTTACATTTTAAGGTCTCATTTGTGCTCATTTGATTCTTCTTTCCTTTCAGTTGGCATAGGTTTCATGTCAGATGTCCATCCTGACACAACTCTCTCCATTTACAGTGGGGCAAAAAAGTATTTAGTCAGCCACCAATTGTGCAAGTTCTCCCACTTAAAAAGATGAGAGAGGCCTGTAATATTCATCATAAGTATACCTCAACTATGAGAGACAAAATGAGAAAAAAAATCCAGAAAATCACATTGCCTGATTTTTAAAGAATTTATTTGCAAATTATGGTGGAAATATGGTGGAAAAGTATTTGGTCACCTACAAACAAGCAAGATTTCTGTCTCTCACAGAGCTGTAACTTCTTCTGTAAGAGGCTCCTCTGTCCTCCACTCGTTACCTGTATTAATGGCACCTGTTTGAACTCGTTATCTATATAAAAGACACCTGTCCACAACCTCAAACAGTCCCACTCCAAACTCCACTATGGCCAAGACCAAAGAGCTGTCAAAGGACACCTATTGAATCTGCAATAGGTAAGCAGCTTGGTGTGAAGAAATCATCTGTGGGAGCAATTATTAGGAAATGGAAGACATACAAGACCACTGATAATCTCCCTCGATCTGGGGCTCCCCGCAAGATCTCACCCTGTGGGGTCAAAATGATCACAAGAACGGGAGGGCAAAAATCCCAGAACCACACGGGGGGACCTAGTGAATGACCTGCAGAGAGCTGGGACCAAAGTAACAAAGGCTACCATCAGTAACACACTACGCCGCCAGGGACTCAAATCCTGCAGTGCCAGACGTGTCCCCCTGCTAAAGCCAGTACATGTGCAGGCCCGTCTGAAGTTTGCTAGAGAGCATTTGGATGATCCAGAGGAGGATTGGGAGAATGTCATATGGTCAGATGAAACCAAAATAGAACTTTTTGGTAAAAATTCTACTCGTCATGTTTGGAGGAGAAAGAATGCTGAGTTGCATCCGAAGAACACCATACCTACTGTAAAGCATTGGGGCTGTTTTTCAGCAAAGGGACCAGGACGACTGATCCGTGTAAAGGAAAGAATGAATGGGGCCATGTATCGTCAGATTTTGAGTGAAAACCTCCTTTCATCAGCAAGGGTATTGAAGATGAAACGTGGCTGGGTCTTTCAGCATGACAATGATCCCAAATGCACTGCCCGGGTAACAAAGGAGTGGCTTCGTAAGAAGCATTTCAAGGTCCTGGAGTGGCCTAGCCAGTCTCCAGATCTAACCCCATAGAAAATCTTTGGAGGGAGTTGAAAGTCCGTGTTGCCCAGCGACAGCCCCAAAACATCACTGCTCGAGAGGAGATCTGCATGGAGGAATGGGCCAAAATACCAGCAACAGTTTGTGAAAACCTTGTGAAGACTTACAGAAAATGTTTGACCTCTGTCATTGCCAACAAAGGGTATATAACAAAGTATTGAGATGAACTTTTGTTATTGACCAAATACTTATTTTCCACCATAATTTGCAAATAAATTCTTTAAAAAGCAGACAATGTGATTTTCTGGATTTTCTTTTTTTCTCATTTTGTCTCTCATAGTTGAGGTATACCTATGATGAAAATTACAGGCCTCTCTCATCTTTTTAAGTGGGAGAACTTGCACAATTGGTGGCTGACTAAATACTTTTTTGCCACACTGTATCTGCGCTGGGACTGCCACGCACTTGACTGTTACTATATGTTATTATTGTATTGAGAGTTCCTCAAATTTAACAAAAGCAAGAATATTTTTTCTTTTAACATTTCCTACAAATCTTTTTTTATTCTTTTTTTTTTTGTAACTCTTACTTTACATAATTATCCATATATCATTAGTGCCCCTAGCAAGGCCATCACCTTCCATCACACTTAACCATTGTTATACAAAATCAAACTCTTACAGTACCGCCTTAAGAAAAGTTGGCTGGTGATAACTCATTAACAGGAAATTCTGACGGCAAACATCAGGCATAGATATACTTACAGTAACTGGTATGGTGTTAAGGTAGGCATAACAATAATTATCTGAGAAAGGTTAGGAGGAACCAGAATACATACAGTTGCATGTGTGCATCTGCATGTTTTGTGTGTAAGAGGTTGATTAGAATGTGTGGGATGCAGAACTGCAGGCAGGCGTTGTAACTAACAAGCATAGGCACTGCTAATCAAGGCTTTGTTCACTCCAAACAGCAGCATAAGGTCACCAATGATTGATTCAAATGAGAGGAAGCATCAACCAATTCCACGTCTTAAAGAAGCTCTGGTCCCTCTGTTATAATGACTCTTAAGTGCAAAAATAGATGTGTTATTATGTATTGTAGCAGTGAACATTGATAAAACCGTGTTTGATGGTGATTTTTAAAAAAAGAAAAAAATGTGTTTGGGAAGTATTAAATGTTTGCTATTACTTCAGTGGAAAAAATGAAGAAAAAAAAACTTAAAAGATGTCTCCAGTTGTGTTTGTGTTTTTTTTGTATATTCAATCAAGTTCAGAGCTCAAAAACTTCTTACAAGAATTAAAAATTTAAGTGATTAATGTTGATCTTATAAGTTTGTTCAGTTTTATTTCAAGTGAATAGTGGCGACTTGGAAAACAAACTTGTACCTTGTAACACCAAACTAAGTGGAATTATTTCAGTGGTTCATATCAGAGCAACATTATTATGTAACATTCTAATTTTGATATTCTTGGTCATGGTGAGCCTTGATAAATAATATTGCGGGCAGTAAATGAATGAATTTGCATTTTCTCTGCCTTCCATTTTGCGCACTCTGGGAAGAACGCCTCAGTTTACATATTCATTAGGTCATTGGAGCAAAATCTGCATTGTGTTCGCTCTGCTCCTGTAAGACACGCAAATCTCAACTGCGTCTGGGTTTGCTCCAATTTTAACGCATATTATTCAGTTACCGGGCACGCAAACCTTTGATAAATCTGGCCCTAAGTGTATTGAATCTATATGATATGAGTTTCATTTGAAGTGAACTACTGAAAAAAATAAACTTTTACACAATATTCTCTTTAAATGATGTCTACCTGTGTCGTATGAAAGCAACCCAGAACCCCTAAGGGTCTTAAAAAAAAAAAAAAAAAAAAAAAAAAAAAAAAAAAATCAAGCTTTATTTGTATAATTACAATTTACTGAGATACAGAGAATGAACTTTGCATTAACTCAACTTTGATACTTTGCTATGAAGAGTTAGGGAGCCAGAACGCTCCCTTGAGGGACTCCTATACAACAGTCCCCTTTCTCAGTGCTCAATTTTCTGAACTCTTGTTCTCTCAGTATGTCTGGTAATTGCAGCAGCTACAACCTTTCTAATGCACAAGATTGGTGTCTAAATGAAGCCTTGACCTTCAGCCTGCTCCTTATCACATTCTGTTTTTGCTCTGAGCAGTTTGATTTCCTCAAGGTTCTTTTTTTTTTCGCCTTTACTTTCCATCCACCATTACATTTAATTAGTGCTTAAGTCAGTTTGGTTCTTTCTACCCACCCGATTCTGATCAGTTCTCATTAGATGTCCATCTCCAACATTTGTGACTAAGTAACTTTTTTTTTTTTTTTTTTTTTTGGTGCCTAAGGAATACATATACACATATACAAAACTTGATCTCATACAAATACTGCTATTTGATATATACATATAAATGTTGCCTATTAAAACATAAGATGAAAAATGTGAAAAGCGCAGACATTCACAAAGGCATTGGCCCTATCTTGCAAGCAAAAAGATACTCTATAGTACCCAGATGTGGACTTGCACAAGAAATCTTAGTTCCAGGGTACATACTCTTTAGTCGTTGAGCCACAAAGGCCTTGAACAGGTGAAGAATCCATGGAAACTATGAATTTGTTTCTTTACTAACCCCCCGTTGTCTGGACATAGTATCTTTGGCCCTATCTTGCAATGGTACAGAATCCTTTCAAAAGCTCACCATTACTTTTAACATTTTCTAGGTAACAGACTCACTACCGGTTTTGTTTTCACTAGCGTTTGTATGTTTGCTTGTAATATAGTAATAAAAAAGCGAAACTTTTTTCTATGTATGCTTATTAACTTCCAACTTTTTTTTACATAAAGCACTTCTAGCTTTCTAGATTTTTTGCCCTCCAAAACTTTGTTGTATTTGCCAGCAGAGACATCTTTGATCTTTGAGGTACATTACAACAGTCAGACCAAATACAGTGAACAGCCAGCATGAGGACATCATCAGACTAATCTCTTGCCTTGATTTATAAAATGACACAGCATAATGGGCTCTCTAATAGACTCTCATGTTTGCGTCGGAAAAATGAAAACAGTGTATATAATGGAAAAGCTGAATCTGATCAAAAGCCCTGCCCTCCTCATCCTACTCACGGTGGCCCGACCGTTTTTGTTGTCTGAAAATAGGGGGATTTAATCTGCATCTCATTTCACTTTGTAGTCACACATTGCATTGTGTTTTAATGAGCTTTAATTAAGGTCTTACAGTACATTTGTCATTGCCATTGTGATAAATGGTGGTTTTCAACTTGTGAAAAACCCTGGTTAGTGAGTTTTATGATCTGCCTTACAAACACACATGACCAAGCTCTATAAACAAATAGAAAGGATTGTAATATGCAAACAGGAAAGGAGTGAACAAAGACTAGAACAAGGAAAAAGCCCATTATCACAGCTAATGCTCATGAATCACTTATCACTAAGTTTCAGTGCAGGTGAGCCATTATAAACAGTTGCAGAGTGTATTGGGATAACAGGCGTGCCCCTGTAGACCCTCTTTACTTTCTGGGGACGATGCAAACACCTGCAAATGCAATTACAGATGATGAGCAACAATGCACAGTATTCAAGAGTGCTCACAGCGCCACTTCTAATTAAACTGTGGGGCAGAGGGATTGGGGAAGTCTCCACATCGCATTGTGCTGTTGGACAAACAAAACAAGAACAAATTGGGAAGAACAAAACTTGAGGATTGAAGAGATGAGCTACAGGGAATGTAACAAACAAAAGAAATGGGTTAGAAGCTTCTTTCAGACTGTCCTTGTAACTGTAGCCTGCATTGCATTTATGTTCATTTCATTCTGAGTAATTTGCCTTTTACAAGAATCTTTAAGGATCTTGCTATTACTCTGGGCTGGGTCAGGGGAGTAGATGTTTAAACATGGTCTAGCTGTAGAATACCTTAAGCCCCACCAAGGCAGGGCTCCAGAGTGTGACCAATTTAGTCACACATGCGACAAAAAATTTAATGGGTGCAACTAAATATTTTCCTTGGTCACCCATCACTGTCACAAAGCTGTAATGTTGTTTAAAAAGAAAACTGGTTTATGTCATGTCTCTGCTGCAACTGACTATAAAGACTATAAAACTGACTATAGGTATGTTCTAAATCACTTCTGGTCAACACAAAAAATGGTAAAAGTAAATTAAATGCATCTCCTATAGCTTCTTAACTATAAATGAAAATGTAATGTAATATTTGATGCAAATGTAAATATATTTATTTTTAAATGCAGGTGTTTTCATTCATTAAACTGGACTTCAGGCTATACCAAATAATAAATCACTTTGATATGCTTGAAACCTGTTTTTTGGAAGGCTTTCAGGACAGCACTGAGAAGTTAGTCTGTTCCTAGTGCACCAAAATTTTGTGCTGGGGTCTCCTCCTCCCAATGCAGATTGAGTAGCAGTTAAAAATGAGTACCTCGACACCTCATACTCTGCAAGTCATCAACCAAATTACAACATTTATCATATGGTTTGGGAATGTTATGAGAACATACAATATAAGAACTGGCACTGAGCAATAATGCTATACTATAAAATATTGAAAACTCCTTTACTGTGCAGTAGAGTTTCATAAAAATGCATATGTATATAGCAGATGCTGAATATTTTCTTGTTCCCATTAAGGGTAGTGGAGTCTCTCAAACCATTTCTAGGCAATGCTGGAGTAATTTAAAGAAATACAAATAATGCTCAATTTGATATTAGACTAGGAGTTGCTCTAAACCTATGCTTTTGTTTTATTGTGTGCAATAGCTCAAGAACACAGGATGATCACAGTCTGAAGCATAACAAGCATGACAGTGCTAGACCTGGAATCTGTCCATTAGAGGTAAGAGAAGGACATGAATAATTATGGAAACATGAAATGATAAGGCAAAAAGAAAACCTGCAGTTAAGCAAACCCAATTTAAAAGCTCTGAACAGTCAAAGCCAAGTGTACTATATGTAAATCCACTCCCTTTTTACCTTGCCTTTCTGCATACCCCCTCCAATACCTATAAAATATCACAGTATCTATAAAACACTTCATCTCGGCGGTGCTCCAGTGCGGACGGTAGAGTAACAGATGTGTGCAGCACTCCAGCCAGTGCCAGCATTCATCAGAGCGCTGCCTCTCCATGTCTATTTGTCATCGGAGCTGTTTGTGTGAGTGGAGTAAGTCAGGCTCTACTTTACCATGATGGGGTGTAATGATCCTAGCTTTCTGCTTTACAGCCTAGATACACTGCACTCATATTTAACCGAAGGAAATGTGGGTTGGTTACCTCCTTGGCTGTAAATGCTGCATCAGGTTACATCTATTCAAAAACTGTGGTGGGATATGCCACAACACATCTCAGGCTGACTGCTTGAGTTTCTTAGGTGTTGGTTATCTTGACAGGTAAGTATTAAAACAGTGGATTTGTTTCAAAGAATTCATATTTTCTGAACAAGATTAACATGCTGATGAATAACAATACACCTTGAGTTACAGGCTGCGAAGCTCTCAATTTTACCAGTAACATTTTCTTGTTCATTATAAACTTAATTAACTGTTTATTTCAAATATGACATCTTTAGTTGCAAAATATTACAGTCCACCATTTAGTTAACAAATGACAAATATTTGATTCAGCGCAACAAAGCCAACCTGGTGACAATAGACAGAAAATGTTCACCATTTTATGTACAAGAGCATTTACCCTAAATCGACCTAAATCTGTAGTTGACCGGAGGCTCTGCTGGGGCGGTGGATGGTTCAAATCTCTGAGGGGAGGGGCAAGACCATCAAGAGCTTCAAAAACAAAAATTTAAATTTTAAAATCAATGCAATAGCGCAGTGGTTCCCAAACTTTTCACTGTCCCGTACCCCTTCAGGTATTTAACCCCAAGATATGTACCCCCTACTTATGTGCCCTTAAAAAAATTTTGCAACCCTGGTAGCAAATAAAATGTCTTACAACAGTTAATTATTTCTCACCAAATTATATTTATTATTACATTTCAGCCTATTTAGTGAGCAACACTAGTTTACTTTTTGAATATTGAATAACCTACCAAACATTTAGCCTGTAGAACTATTGCCAAACATTTCTTTATGAAAATTACAGACATAAAAGAACATTATGTATTTAAAGTAGTGAACCATAGCTTTAATGAGAAGGGTGTGCTTGGGAAGATGCACATAACTCTGTAATGTTTGGCACAATTTGAGAAAGTCTCAGTCTTAAATCATTCTCCACACAAAGTCTTGCTCTGTATTTTGTTTTCATATTTGTCAGAGCTGAGAATCCACTTTCACACAAATACGTTGTCGCAAAGGGCATCAAAGTCTTGACAGCGCGTTTGGCCAGCGCAGGCTGGTCTGCGCACAGTCCGATCCAGAAATCTGGAAGTGGCTTCTGACTGAATTCAACTTTTAGGGATCCATCTGTTGCGATTTCAATTAGACTCTCCTGTTCAGCTGTCGGTAAAACAGCAGGCACAGCACTAAACGAGTGACGTATCCAGCTATCTGAGCCGTCAGATTCAGGGAAATACTGACGGAGCTGTGCAGCCAGTTCGCTGAGGTGCGCGGTAATGTCGCTTTTCACACTGTTTGTCAAAGCAAGTTCATTTGTGCACAAAAAGTCATGTAGCAAAGGAAATACCTCTGTTTTGTTGTTGTCCACGCAGTTTACCCAGAGGTTCAACTTCTTAATCATGGCCTCAACTTTATCTTGCACATGAAATATGGTTGCTGAAACCCCTTGTAATCTGAGATTTAGTTCGTTCAGGCGAGAAAATATATCACACAGATAGGCCAGGCCTGTAAGAAACTCCTCATCATGCAAATGTTCGGACAAATGAAAATAATGGTCACTGAAGAAAATTTTAAGTTCATCTTTCAGTTCAAAAAAACGTGTCATTACTTTGCCTCTTGATAGCCAGCGCACCTCTGTGTGAAGTAATAACGTCTCGTGCTCGCTGCCCATTTCGCCACATAATGCAGTAAATATGCGAGAGTTCAGGGGCCTGGCTTTCACAAAGTTTACCATTTTTACTGTTGTGTCCAAAACATTTTTCAGGCTTACAGGCATTCCCTTGGCAGCAAGAGCTTCTCGATGGATGCTGCAGTGTACCCAAGAAGCATCAGGGGCGACCGCTTGCACACGCGTTACCACACCGCCGTGCCTCCCAGTCATGGCTTTTGCGCCATCAGTACAGATGCCAACACACTGTGTCCACATAAGCCCATGTGAATTCACAAAGGTGTCCAGCTTTTTAAAAATATCCACTGCTGTTGTCCTTGTTTCCAGGGGTTTACAGAAGAGCATGTCCTCCTTAATTGTCCCTTCATAAATGTATCGCACGTATACAAGGAGATGTGCCAGGCCAGCCACATCGGTTGACTCATCCAGCTGTAGTGCGTAAAATTCACTAGCTTGTATGCGCTGCAATAGCTGTTGTAATACATCCTCAGCCATTTCACTAATGCGCCGAGAAACAGTGTTGTTTGATGAAGGCATGGTCTGTATAGTCCTTTTAGCTTTTTCCCCCAGCATTGTCCCAACCATATCTAAGGCGGCAGGTAAAATCAAGTCCTCCACTATTGTGTGTGGCTTGCTTGTTTTAGCCACTCGGTAACTCACCAGGTAAGATGCTTGTAGTCCGTTTTTATTGACAGTATCTGTCTCCCTTAGGCAAGTCTTACTGGTACTAAGTAATCTCAACTGTCGCTCAAAATATTCCCGTGGCTTGTTTTTCAAATGGGGATGTTTTGTATCTAAATGTCTGCGCAGCAGTGAAGGCTTCATTGAATTAGGAGATAAAACTTTAGCACAAACTACACACTGTGGCCGAGAAAATCCACCAGTACTTATACATGTGAATCCCAGAGCAATGTAGCTTTCATCATATTTGCGCTTTTTTGATTGTCGATCCGAGGCGACATTCCCCACATCACAAGGCTCAACATCCGACCCCTTGTCGCTGTCGAAGTCCAAGCTAGCAGCTTGGCTAGCCACAGATGTACTGCTTAGATCTTGACCCGATGTACATCTTGTATTTGAAGAATTGCCTGAACTGTGGTCGCTGGCATCTTCAACTGTGGACTGGCTTGTGGTAGCAGTCGATGTCTCTCTGGAAGGGCGTTTTAATGTTTTTAGCCATTTGTCCATTGTTAGCCACGACAGCTAGTTGGACAAATGCAACTTTGATAGCCAGGTGTCCATCAATTAGCGAGACACACCCATCTACATTGTCAGTGCAGTAATTTCGCTGAACACTAGATGGTAGCATTTACACATATTTTGTTTGGCAATATGAGAAGGCACCTCAGACAATATGTGTTTTTATATGCCAGTGTAATGTGGCTCTTATTGCATTATATTTTCCAATTTTTTTCTGCGTACCCCTTACGTCATCGTGCGTACCCCCAGGGGTACGCGTACCCCAGTTTGGGAACCACTGCAATAGCGGACTGGGAGCCAATAGAGAGAAGAGAGACCCGGGGTGACGTGGTTGTGTCTGGATGAGTTTGTTAAAAGTCGAGCGGCTGCATTTTGTACCAGTTGTACGGTGGAGTGATGACTGTGTGATACCGAAATTTATTGCATTACAGTAGTCAATATGTGAACTGATAAAAGCATGAATAGCTTTTTCCAGATTGCTGCGACACAGAAAGGGCTTCACTTTGGCGAGAAGACACAGCTGGAAAGAGCTTGCTTTAACAACAGCACTAATCTGTTTATCAAAGTTCAATTCAAATGTGTCAAAAATCACTCCTACACTCTTGACGGCCTGACTGACATTAGACATAAGGAAATTAGGGTTGGACAGTATATTTCTGTGCCAATCAGAGGGACCAAAAAGAATACATTCAGTCTTACTTTCATTCGTGTGAAGAAAGTTTTGGGCCAGTCACAGCTTTATATCTGAAAGGCAGCTTTGGAGAGAGTCCAGTGCAGATGCGTCATTAGGGAGTAGAAGAAGATAGACCTGGAGGTCATCTGCATAAAGGTGAAATTACAGACTGTATTACTTGATGACATGATGGACCCAAGAGGCTGCATGCACAAACAAAATATGTTCACATCTCCCCTCCTTGCCTCCTTGTCTTAAAAACTTTGAGTCCAAGTCTTGTATATATGAAAGACATTTACCCTTGACACAATATTATAATTTTATAATTATAACATTTTCTCTGTGGAAGCGTAGTCACACTGTGTTCAGAAGTGTCTGGGCCCTGCATTCATGGTAAATAGACTTCTCCTCTCAAAGTCATCCAGCCTGTCTTGTACAGCTCTATGTAAAAAAATGCAACAGCTACCACACATAAGGACCTAGACTCAGAGCTTTAACCTAAATTGATACTTCACCCAGTCTAATTTCTTTGGGGAGAGCAGACCTCCGCTCAGGCATTAACAGTAGAGTGTTGAATTAAACTCTGTGTATTCAATTATTTGTGTAACAACTAAAACTGAGAAAAGTAAAGAAAAATGAGTGCATGTCTATAAAGAGCTAATGAATAGTCATGTGCAATACCAGCTTTTTCACTTTTGATTCAGTACCAAACGATACCAAGGCTGATAGACTGTACCGATTCTGATACCACCCCTCAAGTATTGATTGACCACATTAAAACTTTGATATTGCTTTGCATTACAGATTTTTTTTAAATATCCTGTTGAGTGTTCCAGGTGCACACTGAAAACAAATAACTTCTTTACTAATGCCAGCAAAAACAAATACCCAGCAAGTACTGATGGTCACCGAGCAGTGTGCAACTAAAACATGATGTGTCAGATGCTAATAAAAGTGAGATGTTATTGAGTTTTGGCTCTAGTGGCATGTTGTGATCCCCCTTATGTTTTCTGTGCCTTCAAATGCTTGGGGCACGGCTCACAAACTGTCTGAATTAGAGCAGTGAACAGTACATGTTGGCTAAACACTCCCTGGCAGACCGCAAAGCCTGCTGGAAGGGCTCACACTGCCAGCAAAGCTTAATGCTGCCATACAACACGTTTGGTCACTAATTACATGTCGATGGCTGTGCATAAGCTGGGGAGTTCTGCGCTCTAATTGAGGGAGCAATTACTGAGTCACTGTGTGGGCCAATGTGATAGTTAAGACTCATTTTCATCATTTTAGAATAAGGGGCAAAAGTAGCTGGGTGAAATTATGCTGAAATTGTACTGGAAATGGTTTTACTCAAAAATCACTGTCAAACTAAGACCATTTTATTCAATCTATTAACACTGTGAACCAGCACGGCACAAATTTAATCATCATTACCTCTGCCAAGGAGTTGATTTTATATCAACGTTTTGTAACAATTGGATGACATTGTCACAAAAGGTCAGTAATGACCTGATAAGGAAGAAATGGTTAGTTCTTGGTGTGCACTTGGAATATATTTTTTATCATCAAGAGATACACTATATTTCCAAAAGCATTAACTCACCTGCTTTTACAAACATATGAACTTAAGTGACATCCAATTTTTAATCCATAGGGTTTAATATGACGTCACCCCACCTTTGCATCCATGTCAGACATCTACGTGTCTGATGTTCTTGTCCAACGTCAGACATTGATGTTGGACGAGAAGGCCCGAGGTGTTCTGTTGGGTTGAGGCCAGGACTCTGTGCAGGACTGTCAAGTTCTTCCACAGCAAACTCACTCATCCATGTCTTTATGGACCATGTTTTGTGCACTGGTGCACAGACAAAGCTAGGGGCATGGAATTGTCCAAAATCTCTTGGTGCTGAAGCATTGAGAGTCCCTTTCACTGGAACTAAGAGTCCAAGCCCACACCATAATCCTTTCAGTTATTTGGCTGGGTGAGTGAATACTTTTGGAAATTTAGTGTATAAGGCTCAAATATATGGTCATTTGAGTAAAGGTCTAGGCACTCCATCTTTACTATTGCTAGACAGGAACAATGCCTTGGCAGAGGTCTATTAGAGGCTCTCCAAGTGTTTCTAATGTTGGTTCTTTAATACTTGTTATTTTAGCAACCAGATGTGGGTAAAACAATGATGAAGGTATGATGTACCAATGCTCAAGTGAGGCAAGTTTCTTTCTTCTAGAATCATAGCAACATGAAGACTTTGTATGGACATGCCAAGTATGTTACACATTTACAACTTTCTAGAAGCAACAAAAAGAAAGGAAGTGTGATTGTTCCACTGTCAGGGAAATGCACCAGGTGTCTGCAGGTGGTTCAGGCTGGCCAAAAAAACATCACAGCTGCAGCAGCTTGACATCATTTCATTTCATCTCATATATTGTCTCTCTTCCTGCTCCCTCCCCCAGCCGAGATGTCTGCCAGGATCAAAGTGGCACACAGGCAAACAGACAGGGAGCTCTTCCGACACTGTTGATCACAGTAGGCTAGCATCATGAGAGGAGAAGCTGAATGTCAATAACTTTTATCTGTCCTTCGATCTCAGCTTTGACTGCCAATGTGTCAGTCAAAAATCCTGTCTGCCTCCTGAAATCCGTAAAGCCACAACGCGTCCGCCTTGTTTTGTCTTTGTGGCAGCAAAACACACACGCACCAAGATCAGACAATCCTTAACACCAGAGTCGTGTGGCATTTGGCTGAAAGAGAACACCACAAAAAAAGACAGAGGTGGAAAATATAATAAGAAAGTATATATAAGAAATAAGTAATTTACTTAAGTACATTTTTGAAAGAAAATGACTTTCTGAATACATTTTTAGAACACTCAATACTTTTACTTTGATGTTTTTTTAAGTCTCTAAACTAGTGAAAGTATTTTTTCATCTCAGTTGCAAAGAAGGTTGTGTGCTCATCTTGCAATCAGAGGGTTCGGGTTTTCATACAGGCTCTGAGAAAAGAACTGAAGATACTGTTACTGCAGTGCACAGTTTGTACATATAGGTTTAGTTTATTAGGTTACACTGCTCATTTTATTTATTTTACTTTGAGCTTTTTTCAGTTGCATGACATTTAATACCAGGTCAACAAGAAAAAGCGTTTTGAGTCTGCTGTATGTCCAGTGCATAGCGAACTGACAATACTGAGCATGGAGCCCTTTCTGCTTTTCTGGAATTTTACTTGTGAATAAATGAGTTGTACAATTGTTGGACATGGGTAATTTGAAAAGGATTTTGCAAAAACATTCAAATACAATAAGTACATTTTAAGCTCAATACTTTGATACTTTTACCTCCACTTGAGTAATATATTTTTGAAGTTACAGTGCTCTTACTTGAGTACATATTTTGACTGCTTATTTCACCTTTGAAAAAAGGTTAGCTAAAGGTCCTGTGGCTATTGAGTAAAAGCAAGGAAGACATCAAAGTGAAATTAGTGCGGGACAAAGCCTCCTGGTCTCAATCAGGCTGGTAAACAGTGGAGTGTAATACCTCTTTTTAAATTAGTCACTAATAGGAGCACAATGATAGGACAGGCACTTCACTGCAGGAGAGCACACAGTTCTCTAATGGAAGTGGGATTGCCTTTTTCACCAGCTGAGCCCGGTTGCATTGTCCTTTATTATTCGTCCCTAAATTAGCAATTTACATCTCCAAGGCCCCTCTTAGTGTCGGATAGCTTTTTTTTTTTTTTTTTTTTTTTTTTTCCCCATTTTAATTTTTCTATTATGTTCCAAGTACAGAGTTACTATTAGGTCTAAAATAAAATGTAATTTGAAATAGTGTAATGAGTAAGAGATAACCTTCAAAAGATCATGCTACTAATAAATAATGTATACTTTTAATAGATTTGCTAGTGTTTCCTGGGAAACTACTCCTGCATAATGCTATAGCTTGTTACAAAATGCATGAAGGGTACTGGTAGTGTGAAATGCTGATTTATTAATTCTGATTTTGAACCACTGTGAGATAAGAAAATCCCACTAAGACACTACAGCCACAAGGTGTCAGTAAAAGGACAAATTATTTTAGTGTATTCTTAAACATTAGTGCATTTACCCCTGGACTAGAACATTTCAAATTTGATACCAGGTCTGCACACTCATTGTGAGTTAGGGCCAGTGTCTTGGCGTAGGTCTGCATTCTCCACACACTTTTATTTTTTGTTATTGTTAAATGATTTGAGTTACTTGTGATACTAAGAAATCATTCAAATTACTACAAAATGTGATTCCTTCTTACTGCAGCTTTTGTGGGGGTCTGATTGCAGGGCACTGTGAGTTCCTCATTCCCAGTTGTATAATGAGTGAGCAGCAGAGAGTCGTTGAGATGTTGGCTGACATGGCTAACCACAGATGCTGGTTTATTTGCACCTGCTGTGGAAGTTAGAAAGAAACAGACTTTGGTCTTTGTTGAGTGTTGGCATTAGAGAATCTCATGTGTGCAAAATACTGGTTTTATTTTTAGATATTCAGATTTATTTGCTAAATTTGAGTAGGATTTGTGGTGATTAATGGATTAAAGCTGACCACAGTGACCAACCATTACAGTCCGGCGCATTTCAGTAACTAGTTGTCCAGAATAACATTAAAATTCAGAAACTATTTAACTTTAGCGTATGTGCTAATGGCTACAATATATAAAGCAGTACAAAGCCAATTGGTTGCAGTTGCCTAAACCATCTTGTTTTTTTTTATGATTTGCAATATTTAATGGCTAATGCTAATTCCTTCCTTGAAAATGTACTATGGTCTGCATGCACCATTTTTTTTAAAGGCAAGGCAAGTTTATTTGTATAGCACAATTTATACACAGAGTAATTCAAATTGTTTTACAGGAAAGAAAAAAGACAAGGTACATAGATAAAAATTACAATTAAAACTAATTATATATATATAATTAAGAATCTACGTAAAAATAAATTAAATAATGAAAAAAAATCTGTTGACATATGCACAGGTAAAAAGAACAGTTTTAAGTCTTAAACAAAGCCATATTGTTTACAGCTAACATCCCTTGTGTACATTAACCTGTTGCAATTATAATTGTTTATAATTGTTTGAGAAATGCAAGTGTGTTTTGTTCGTCATCAGTAACAGTCTACTTTTTGAATCTGGTTTACATCTTCACCATCTCCTCCACTTGTCAGGGTAAAAGTGAATGTGTGCAGCTGGAAGAGGCACACCATATTCATCACATGCAGCAATTCACTTCTCTCGTGTTATTCCACTCAGCCCCTCATCCCACACTCATCTCACTTCCTCCTCCCTCTATATATCTTTATCCATTTAATTAGCTCGACAGGTAATAAATTCCATGTCTCCTGTGCTACACAAAGCCTTTTTTATTTATCTATAAGCCTTTTAAATCAGTATAGAAAGTAAGAGCAGCACTCCATTACAAGGCAGAGATCATCTTGTGCCTTTTAACATTTGAGTCATTAGTTTATCAATGTGACAGCCCTGACTGCATGAGTGCTATGGCATCTACTTCCTTCTGCCTGGTGCATGCAGTGAATACGCCATCAGTGCGGTTCGTAGTGGCACTTTGATCCACAGCAAAAACTAATAATTTCTTGCATGACCTTTCCAAAAAATGTCATGAAAATGCTAACAGACTATAAACCGATCAACAAAACAATGTTGGCAAAAACACGGAAGGATAACCTACAACTATTTGATGGTGAAGCATACTGGAAAAAAATATAATACATTTTACGGACATCCAACTCAAAGGCAATAAATGTCACATGCCTCATCGTCTTTTTGTCAGTGAGTAAGTCTGCCAGCTGTGATTGACAGAGCTACACAATCAGAAAAAGGAGGAAATTGTGAAAAGGGAATGGCTACTGTATGCTTTTACAGACAGAAAAAAATACCTTCACATTATTTAAAAAGTGGCACAGCATTCTACTAAATTGGATTTCCATTGTTTCAGAGTTAATTACATTTTTCACATAAATCCTGCATATTTTAACTTCAAAGTCTGCTATATATGTTCTTTGATGGACAGTTCCAGTACCTATACATGTGACTACCAGAAATCCATTACAGTTCTGCTGCAGCCTTTTTCCTGAGCGACTACACTGCGGACTCACTCTGTCCAGATAAGAGCTTGTTCGGCCAGGTTGTGTCCCGTTGTCGTCACATCATTTAAGACTCAATGAGCTGTCAGTGATCTAATTGCTGGAGGACATATGTGTGGAGCAGTGGTGCGACAGAGGTCAGGGAACTGCACAACCCCTGCTCCCTGGTGCGCACTGATCCTACATTCGGCTGTGTCAGCACCACTTCTGCTAATGCTTAGTGGTAATATGCCCAGCTCATGTCTTACTATCACAGGCCATGCTTAATCATTTTCTAATTGAATCAGTTTGGGCATGGGTTATGGTGCTGGTCACAAAGGTCAGTGTGTACATAAAAGCATAGATAGATGTACTGGGATCAGCAAGTGTTAAATTAATTTGATAACATGTCTATCCATTGATAAAACTATAAGGTGTGATGCTAATTACTGTGTATAAAGTCTAGTATAGTTGAAACTGGATTTTTTTTTTTTTTTTTTTTCATTTTGGGTTTTCTCTTCCATGTTACCACAGCAAATCATCTGCTTCAGGGCTGGCTCTAGGCTTTTGGTGGCCCTAAACAAGATTTTGTTTGTGGCCCATCAAATGACACATACACATATATACAGTCTATAAAATAATAAAGATAAGAAATGTAATGGCCCTGATCTGCTTCCTATTGTGCAGTGATTAGCATGCGTTTTATGCCTGATGTCCTTTCTGGTGCATCCCTGTCCATTTACCCAGGCATGGAACTGGCACAAAGGCACTGGATTATAACCTATTGTTGCTGGATTATAGTTGAAAACCTCTCAAACGCATGCATGCACAGGAGAATTTGCGAGTGTTTGAGAGTGTATAAGGTTGCCTGTATGTGTATCTCTACATGTCAGACCTGCCACTAAATGGGCTACTGTCCAGGGTGTACCCAACCTCACGCCCATAGTAGGTGGGATGGGCTCCAGTCATCCAAAAACTTCAACAGGATTAAGCAGTAGAATATGAACCATTACAGTGTACTATGAGGGCATTTGTTATCATTTGTCTTTAGCTAACAATAGCCTTTTGTTTGTCTTTGCTTTTCATTGGCAAACTGAGAGTAAACCACATGTGGATGACAGTCTTCTGACAGATGCCCTTCCTGATACAACCCCTCCCTTATACTGGTTTGGGACTGGCACAGAGAGTACATTGGCTTGTGCCCCCCTGTGGCTGTAAAATATGGCTCTACAACATTTTTACATTAGTTGCCAGACTATATCTGTGCTACATTGTGACTTTTAGATTCTTGTTGAAAATCTTACTTTTTTCATTTTCACAGGTGGTTAATGTAATGTAATATTTTTTCTACTAATTCCACAATCATTGTCACTCACATCCTTATCAGAGATGGACTGATTTATGATTAATTGGCTTATTATTCACCATATCTTTGGATGTGTGGCTGTGGCGTGCAGCAGATGATCTACATGGCTGATTGTGTGCACTCCAGTTATGGTCCAGGTCCTGATGGAGGGCTATTAGATTCTCATTAGTTGGGCTTCAGTGCTCTGGAGCCACCCGTCCCTGAAGGGCAGTGACTCAGACTCACAGAACCACAGTCCACACTTATCGGCCTCTTCCATCTCCAGATCTGTCTGCTTGACCTCTGAACCTGGCCAAGTGTCATTTACTGCACCCCATTCTCCAAGGACGCTACCTCAGTGAAACCATGGCTATAAAAGACAGTCTGAGAACAATTTATCTTTTCATATAGGTCTACATTGTAGCATGTTGTAAATATACACATTTTTTACCCCTACAATACAGCAATTTAAAAAAGCCAGCAAGTTAGTTTGCTTTAATATCAGTCAGGTACATTGAGTAAGGAGTTCATTTTTAATTAGATTTAATTAATATGCAAGACCTTGGTAAGCAGATTAGAAATATTAATTTGTGCATCTTTTACCACTAATATTTTGCTAGTTGCAAAATAATGTATTTCGTTTTTTATGAATAAAAACACATCAAAATAATTTGTTTTGATTTGGTGCAGATGTGTGGTAGGTGGGATAATTGGGAATTTGTTTTCATATGGACACTACAGATGCATTTTTGTGCTGTTAATAACTTTTTTTTATCAGGATGATTGGATAGAGTTACTGCGTATGCATTTCTGTATCTGTTAATCAGTTCTATCATCCACAGTGCAGAAAGATTTGCTTTGTACTCTTTTTGTGTTTAGTTTGAATTTTGGAGGCATCTTTAATAGCTGATTCTTGCAAGCTAATCTGGCCATGGGTGGTCACAAACCAGTGTACACTCTGTGCCAGTCCCAAGCCAGAATAAAAATAAGAGAGTTGCACCAGGAAGGACATCTGGCATAAAAAGCCTTTGCCAGATCAATATGTAAGTAACTGCATGCTAGGCAGATGATTTGCTGTGGTGACTTTGGAAAGGAAAAGCTGAAAGAAAATGCTTGCTACTTGCAATATTTGCTACAAGGTAATTAAAAATCCTTCCCCTCAGTACAATAAAAATACATAACATACTTTCTATTTAAACCTGCTTATTTGAATAGGTCTATAAAATAGTATGCAGACACTAAAACACTGTCTTGCTCAGCAGCCAGGGGAGTGGAGCGATTCATTTCTCTAAACTTCAGTGCACCATTCTCATTCAAATCCTGTGCCAAGACGAGACTTTGAGAAAACAAGATCTGTGCTTTTTATCACCTGAAATACATTTACCTCAGCTGCTGCTGGAGGAGCTTTATCTTAATGAAATCTATCCCTGCTGCTGATCGCACTGACATTACACTGCTGCACATCTTAAACAAGCAGCCCGATACTGAGCACAAAGACTGGGGCGCCAGTGTTTTCTATTTGTTCATATGTCTTCACCCATGTTGTGTTTAATGATTCTCCCCAGGAACAAAATGGCCCTGATCTACCTCAAGCCCTTTAGTGAGAGTTGTCTTTCTATCAGTGTTGTAGTCAAGTCACCAGTATGAGTCCAGGTTGCCTTAAAGTCTAAATCAAGAGTTGCGAGAGACTGCTTTAAGTTGAGTCATTACCACTTCATGTAGAAATCCAAGTCACCCAAAATATTCAAGTAGAGTCTTGAGTTGAGGTCTAAGTCTATGGTCAGTATATCTCTGAGTCATCAAGGACTGGTCCAAATCAAGTCATTAGTTCATGAAGTAGAAGACCAAGTCACCAATAATAAATTAAGCTGAACGCAAATGAAGTGGAATATTTTACCTTTTCATGTGGGTCTACTCTCTCCTAATATCTGATTTTATAAGTTACCAGTTTAGCTTTAGTCTGTCAACAGGTATATTAACATTACTCAGGCATTTGATTACTGAATTTATTTTTAATTACATTTTAGAAATATGGTGACCTTCGTGAACAGATTGAACACTTCATTTATGCCTTATGTACTAATATTTGGTTAGAGGCACCAAATAATGTATTTTTATTTATGCTTTTCAAAATAAAAATGAAAGACCAAAAAAGTTGTCACTTGATGTATTTTTGTGGTGTTTTATAGCCTATTTGATATAAGTTAAATGTAGATAGTGCAAGTCTGAGTCATAATAAAAAATTTAAGTTGAGTCCAAGTTGTATCTTCTAGAGTTTTGAGTCTTAGTGCAGTCCAAAGCAATTCAAGCCAAGGACAGAAAAGGCTTAAGACAAGTCTGAGTCAAGTCGCCAAATTTTGAATATTTACCAATTTCATAACATGATGCTTGTACAGTATTTATTCTATCTCTAGCACTATTTCTGCTTTTACAATAAAAAGCAAACTAGAAAACCAACTCACAAGTGCCAGAGCCAAAGTCCAAGTCATTGTTTCACAAGTCAGAGTCGAGTCACCAGTCACCAGTCACCAGTCCTGGTCAGTGAGAAGAGACGGGTCCAAGTCCGATTCTGAACCCTCAAATCTGTCACTCTAATCCAAGTCTGGTTGCTATGGCAAATCCAGTCACAAGTCTCAAAAATAAGCCCATGGTTATTCAAGTCCAGGACTCAAGTGCTCCATCCCTGCTTCCTATATTTACCAGGGTTAGCCCAGGACAAATATGAAGCTGGCACAGTGCATGGCCCGAGATCTTTGTAGCATCCTTAATAAACATAATTGGCCCTGACAAAAAGATTTAAATGTTGACGAACAGATGGCATCACTAACACGAGCTGAATACCAAGAGGCCTGTCGTCCAATCTGCTGGAAAAATAACAGGTGAAACTTTGGAAATCATTCTCCCTAACTCAGACATCACAGCCGTAATCAAATGTAAATTACCTCACTAAATAAATCTTTGATCGGCTTTCATCTCATGCTGTTTTTTTTTTTTTTTGGTCGTTTTTTTTTTTCGTTGTCTGGAGCAAAGCAGTAAACACCAGCCACTGTGTGAAAAGCATGTTAAATTGTGTATCTGCCTTGCTTAAAAACTTGACCTAGTGCAAAAGTAGCACAGAGCTATGCAAACACAAATTCACACACACGCTCCTAAGAGGGAAGAAAGCTCTAAATAATACTAATAATGTTTGCAGAGGTTGGTAGGTAAGTCATCTCCTCCTCCTGGCTTTGCTAATTAAAGCCGGCACCACTGGGACAAAGCGGGAAAACACTGATATAGCTATGGGCTGGAACAGATGCTGCGCTTTGATGAGGACTGAGGTTAGCTATCATACGGTGTCTCTGCTAATCAAAAGAGGAGGAGAGGGTCAGCGTTAATTACCTGCGCATTATCTTCAGGCTTTTATGTGCGGTACAGTAAGTCACACTTTACTCGACCTACTGTACAGGGAAGGGAGTATGAGAGCAAACTAACAGATGTGGAAACATGATTACATTTTTAGATTGTCAGTATTTTTGAGCATGGTGACTAGTAACAGTAGTTGTAGTATTAACATTAACAGTAGCAGCGGTGGTACTAGTAGAAATAATAGCAGTAGCTGGAAGAACTTGCTACTGAAATAAACTTTACACTCCATACATTTAGTTTTTTATTTACTACTTTTTCTTTGACTTGAGTAATAATATTTTCAACTAACAGTTCTTTTACTTCAATAGATGTAAAGTTCTTTCACTGCAGCAAATTAAATGCAACTTTTATAGTCAAATTTGTGGCAAAGTTATGGCAAACTAGACTCCAAACACTCTAAGGCATCAATCCTATCCCGCAATACTGAACACAAGACTGAAACCAGGGATTCAGTTCAAGGTAAAAGCTCCATTCACTGACCAACAATGCTGTTATATTTCACAACAGTAAAGGATTCACTGAAAGTAATCATTTGTTACTGGCACCTTGTGGGTGGATGTGTGACCCTTTCTTTGACCCCGTCTCACAATAATACAGAATTTTCTGCAATAGTCCCAGATTTTTAAGATTTCCGAGTCCACACAAATTTCTTCTTTGGCACATTTCTGACCTTTCCTGACAAAATCCAACCATTACTTTTTGAGTTTCCTTGCTAACAGACCAACAAACCAACCAAAAAAAAAAAAAAAAAAAAAAAAAAAAAACACAAAAAAAAAACCAGATTGCATGGCTCATTAGCAACAGTTCAACAAGTCTGAATTGTACTGTTAATTGTGTTTACTGTTTTTATTATTGGCTCTTTATTTGTGCTCTAAGATTATGAGCAACAGTTCTTGCAGTACATGTGGGGGTCTCTGCTGCACACTGCTTGCAGCCTGTTGATCTTTCATTGCTACCGAGAACACACACACAAACACAGCATAACTATGGCAGTGTCCAATTACCCGAGCTTCAATGATCCGCAGCAGCACCGCCTACTGTCAGTGCACTAATTCCACTAGCATTAATTAAATATTCATTTTAACAATGAGCTCCTCGGGGGACTGCTTGTTTGGAGAAGCTTTGATTGCAGTCATACAGCAGTATTGTTGGCCTGGTGGGTCCTGCGCATGTACCATGTCGCATGTGACCTTTGGATATACAGTACATTTCTTTCAATTCTTATCTTTTCTACAATCCTCTCCCACTTTTCTTTTTTCTTCTTCCATTGCTTTTTTTCCGGAGGCCCTGCAATTAGTGTTGGTGCTCCCTTGGTGAAATGTGCAGAAGAGAAGAGGAAGGACCACCCTCTTGAGTGGAGCCTGAGTGATCAAGCCACAGGACAATCCTAGAGATTTCATTAAAGCTCCATTTAAGGTTTCATCTGCCCCGGGGAGACAAGGGGAATGGAGGGTGGAATGTGTGTCATTGCTGGTGGAGAGAGGGCCAGCAGTCGTCCGGATCTCCTGATTTCCCCTGCCGAATGCGGGGAGGGGCTGTTGAGATGTTGCCATGACGACCACAGGTGTGTATTGTGTGTGTCAGTTCACCGCTACAGATATCACAAGTACACAAATACCTCCTTGTATACTAACAATGTTTGGTTCTACTTATAAAAAGCCGCCGTAATTACATTTTATTTCATTTTTACAGTGACCATATGCCACATGCTTCAACTAGAAGCAATGAGAGAGTGGAGGCCTCCAAAGCATTAGTGTCTTCTAGTTTAGGGCTGTATCCATTTAGTTCTTATGGCACAAAATCCAGTAAAAATAATCATTTGTTTCTTTATTGACCTCTTGTGGATAGATTTTGAATCAGTTGTTTTAAAAATCCTGGGTAAAATGTCAATAGCTTAATTAACTTACATAGCACTTTTTACCTATGTGGACACTAAAAACTCTTTAAATCAAGAAACCATTCACTCATTCACATTTACAAACACTCACACATTCAATCACCAGCTTTACCCAGTCAATGGAAACAAGGTGGCTACAACAAGTACTTGCCCAAGAAGGACACAACAGCAGTAAAATCATCTGATTTCCCCCGCTGAATACAAGGAGGGGCTGTTGAGATGTTGCCTTGACTTCCACAGGTGTGCTAATCTGTGCACAAACATACACACACATACTGCAGAGTTTTCCACAGGTTTCTTAACAACACTTCCAGAGTCCACAGATGAAGATATTGTCTTAACCATAGGGCACTACTTACTCTGTGTGTGGTGCTGAATAATCGAACAGCAGAATATACCTGAGTGAAAGAAGTCATGCATCTTATTCAGAGGCATAATGGTGAATACATGCAGTGCAGCACAAACAACGTGTTTGCATCAAAGAAAAGCTGGATCATGCTGTTTGGCTGTGCACTGCCATGTCCTAATCCCCATATTCATGTAAGTGGCTTGCTGCCTTTGAACTCAACTCAGCTGTTTAAAGTCATAAATTATTATATTTTTGCCCGACAATTTACATGCATCAGTGCAAGTCAAGCTCTCACTGCACTTATGAGGCACAGTAAACATGAATGCTAGTGTCTGTTGTTTTTGTAACACATCTGTAACATTATGACCATCAAAACTCAAAGAATATATACATGGTCATTTTTAGTGTCTGGGAAATAAGGATAAGTCAAACTTTTTTTTGAAAAAGCCCACATGGGTAAGTACAATTAAAAGCTTTCTGAAAGAGAAGTTCTAATGCAGTCCAAGTCTTCATGGGTCAAGGCTCTGGGACTGTTTAATGTAATGCTAAATGAACCAAATGAAAGATGCAGTGCTTTAGTTTTTCTCATGCAAAGGTTTTAAATTAGGCTGTGTTAGTATTTAGCGAAAGTCATTATCACACACAATGCACATTGAATAAGTCAGGAGGAAATCATACATTCATACACAAAAGATGCATTATCTATGCAAAACAGCTGGCTGTTAGCCAGCGGCTACCTGGTGCATAATGCACCAGCAGCACCGTATCCTGCGGTGGCAGCATATTTCACTTAGAGCGTTGTGTCCAAATGTGAATCGACTATGCTTCTGCCCCATGCTTTGTGGAGCCTTCATCCTACAGCATGCAGCGCTCAAAGTGAGCTGAAGCCATGCTAAGGAGCTGGGAGGTTGTGTAAATGAACATGAATAATGCAGGGACCTGCTCTGGGCGTTGGCACTTGCCTTTGAGAAGCCCGTTTTAAAGTGGGCATCTCAGCTTGATGCATACGTAAACTTTCCCATGCTGTGCTATGTGAGGTGAATACAACACAGTGATGAGGCAGGACAGGCCTGTGGAGCAGTATATACAGTCATACAGTGTGACAGAACACAGCAGTGGCACTGTACATTTAAAGAACATGAATGCTGCTCAAACTGTGGAGGCGACTCTCTGCAGCACTTATACCACTGTATGCACAATATAGCACTTGGCTGAATAACGGGCCGTATTTTTATAAGACATGATGACATAAAAAGCACAACTGAATCTATTATCCAAAAACCACCCACAAATGTTCTAACAAATCCAATGTACAGTGTGTAAACTGTTTTAGGTTCTGTTTATGTAAATTTTTTGTGCAAATTGCAATATCTTACTTATTGTAACCTGTCATCTGTGTACTTTATTAGAGATGCAATGAGTTTAATAAAATAACTACTAGTCCATAAACCAATCATCTATTATATATAGTAAATTAACCAAAAATACTGTACATCACTGACTGATGTCATAAATGTAGACTAAGAAAAGACTCTTAGAAAAAATATTTTTAATTCTGGCACTTAGGTCTCCTCTCACGTTGCACACAGACATACTGTAGCTCAAATTTGTCAGCAGATTCCTCACATTAGCCTTTTTGAGATTAATAATTCAAAATCTAATGCTATAATACATTTTAGTATACTCTAAACAAGCTGAAAACCACTCATTCCATATTATTCAAGGATTGCTCCTGTCACTTGTAATTCATCAGGAGTATAGAATATCAATAAAAAGAGAAAGGGTGGTCACTGGCTGTCATTCATATTCAAATGGAATAATGCCTGGTAGAGATAAATGGCTCACTGATTGCACGGTCCATTATTTCAATCAATAGAAGATGTGAATCAGTGCATTTAAATTCAGCTAACCAAGCTAATCCCACAAATCAACTCACTGTGCTATATGTGCAACGTGCTCATCAATCCTGTATGTATTCATAATTCCAAAAAGCCTGATGCATATGGATATGAATGTAATAGTTGACATTTTACAGTATACACAAATATCATATATTAACAGTCTTTGGTACTTATTAATACAAAGCCACCAACCACCAAGTTTTTTATTGATTTTTACTTTGACAAAATCCCATGTGCCTCAAACTAGACACAAGTGGAGAGCACAGACATCTACAAAGGCACTGACTCCATCTTGAAATGTAAAGCTATATAGCCCAGACCTGGACTCAAACCAGGAATCTAATAATTCTTACTTTATACATTTAGCCACAAAGTCCAAATGTCACGATGATCCAAACAAACCAAAACTATAAGTTGCCTCTTTACTAGCCCCGTGTGGTTGGAGCAAGTATCTTTGACCCTATCTCGCAATGGTACAGAATATTTCAAAATCCGGGATCCAGATGATTTTCCAGATCCACACCAAAAACTAAGCATATGCTAAAGGGCCTATTACTGCCCATTCCCTGGAAGTTTCAAAATCCAACCATTACTTTTTTAGTTATCTTGCAAATAGATAAACCAACCACACAGCAGCTAGTCCAGAGTTTTCCAACCAGGGGTATGGTACACGAGCACATTACTGGGGGTATGTGGAGTTACCTGGCTTTTAAAGACTAAAATGACCCTAAATCAGGACTACGTTGGGGGATAAAACAGGGATATAGCGACTAAACTAGAACTAAATCAGGTCTAAAAACCAGAACTCAAAAAATTAACCAGGTCTAAACCAGAAATAAACTAGATCTAAACCAGGACTAAATTATGTCTAAAGTCAGAACTATACCAGGACTAAGCCAAGTCTAAACCAGGTCCTGGAGTTACACAAAAAGGTTGGGAACCACTGATATACACCACTATAAATATTTTGCTGTTGTGTGTCACTAACTCCTTCTGTCTCTGGACCTACACAGTGGCTTGCGGCCATTAAACACTGGTTAAGGTAGGTTAGAGAAGCAGACAGCAAAGACATCTTCCATCAGTAATTCAAAGCTACAAGCTCATTGTAAATCAAATATAAATGAATAATTACACTGAGCATGCTTCATCACCAATCTCTCCCACTTATGCCACCAACAGGCCTTTATATATCAAACCTCAACACGTGTTTGCAAATTCTACTTCAGCCTTTAATCATTTTCATGTGTGTCATATCAATGTTATTTAAAACATAAAGAAATGAACTGGGTAAAGATAAAGGTTTTGGCACAGACGAGTTTAGTAAGCTGTAAAGGATGGCGTGACAAGTCTTTGAAACTTCTCTTTGAATTGATTAAAGTGGAAAGTTGTGTTTTCCTCTTTTCCTGTTGAGAACTAATGGCACATGACAGAAACTGTTAGTGGTGCTGCCTGCCCTTCTACATCTCTTTCGGTTAATTTTTCTTGCCTTGTTTTGCCACTTAAGCTCCCACAAAAACAACCTTTTATTTGCCTTCCAATTCTTTTTTTCCCCCCAGTGCCGAATTGACTTCTCCACACGCACACACTCACACACTTCCTCACCATTTCTCATCTTGTGCTTAATGATGGTCCATTGCTGGTGACAGTGTGTACCCTCTCCTTCGCCCGCCCTGCTTTGATCTGCTTTCTGATAGGTTGAGGGTCATGCCAGAGATGATGTATGATTGGTTGTTTACTCCTGCCATGGGAGATGACTGTGGTCCCTGTGAGAGCGGGACCTCATTACTGGGCACTATCAGAGGGGCATGGAGGAGCATGAGATGAAGAGCCGGGCCAGAAGATGGGGAGAGAAAAAAAAAAAAAAAATCAAAAAACAGTGTGTGCCAGTGGAAGAGGATGCAACAGAAGTGGCTGAAGGAGAGAAGAGTTGTGCATGATGAAAAGGGAATTGGGAAGAAATGAAAATTAAAGTTGAAGCAAACACAAAACAGGACTGGGGGACATAAGTAAACCAATTAGTAAACCATTAGAAAACAATCTACCAAAATACATAGTTCAAAGTTCCTACCACTGTCAGGGAGATCGTGTTTTTGTTGGTGTTGGTTTGTTATTCTTTTAGCAAACACAAAATAATCAGACCCTGAAGATATTTTCAGAAAAGGTCCATAAGGGGGCAAAGAAGAAATCTTTCATTTTAGGTTTCAATCTGGAAAACTGTGTAGACCATTGTTAGGAGGGAGACAGATGTAGGAATGACCGGGCACAAACTGGGCAGATTCAAGATTTTTTAAAATAAATTCTGTACCATTGCGACAGGAGTCAGTAAAGCAACAAATTATTTTTTACCATTGCAAGATATACAGTTCTGTTGCTCAAGGGATGGAGCATTTACTCCTAAACTAGAAGGACTGGTTCTAGGTCTAGGTTCAGGGCACTATATGTTTACCGTTGCAAGATAGGGCCAATGCCATGCTTTGCTTCTAGTCAAAATATGTAGCATCAAATAAATTAGTAATTGTTCTGTGATGTGACAAATAACTGCGCCTTACTGACTTGGTTAAAACATGGCTTAGTAAAGCACTTTGTAGTTCTGAGTGAAGAAGCCTCTTACCATTTGTTTTGAATATACAAAGAGTTTCAGAGTGTTGTTATACTGTTATGCTGACAATCCAAATTGTGCACTTTTCCTTTCTTTAAAACCTAAAAAAAATTTGAATTATATCTCTTCAAAACATGAAGTAGACTATGCCAAAATATAAGAGTTGTTCCAGTAGTGGAGGAGCAGCAGACTAATTCACCTTCACAATCCATGGCAGTGAAATAGAAAGAATACACAACAAGTTATGAAAAGAAATGAACTGGCTAAGACAGCACTAATGATCCCACGTCCACAGTCACAACTCTGGATGTAAGAACACAACAAGAAACAAAGAACTCCTAACTTCAAAACAATTTAATTGGAAGTGTTGGAAGCAGCAAGTGTGTGGGTGTCTGTGTTTCTTCTCTTCCCCTTTACTCTTTTCAATAGCAGCTGCTTTATTCTTTTGCAGTAAAAATACTTGAGGTGTACAGATATTAACTAAATCCCAGTGAGACACCCTGATATACAAAGGGTTGGTGTTTTGAGTAAATAATTTATATAGCTCTGATGCAACGCTGTGAAGAGAGGGAAGGACTGAAATGGAGTAATGCAGAGATGAGGAGAAGGCATTCCTGTAGGGAATCCATCTTGGGCCAGAGGGCACACAGAGGCTCTGAAGTGTGGAGGTCTCTGAGGAGATCCTCCGCTCCATATACAGCCAATGGAAAAACCAATCTCACACTATTTATTTAAGGCAGACTGAAGCACTTTGAAAGATTTCTGTTTCTAATTAAACTTCCGAATAGCACACAGTTTTTCAGATCAGACTACTGGGACAAAGCTGATAAAGTTGTCAAAGTGATTCTTGTAGAGGTGGAGAGTAACTAGATACTCTTATGAGAGATTTACTCTGTTTTCACTTCGTGGGTGGGGACATAGTGTACTTTAAGTACATTTCATAAAACATACTCGCGCAAACATGAGGAAAAATATATTGTGTTGTATAGTAGTAGAAGCAGCAGTAGTAGCAGAATTAAACAGCAGCAGATGTAATACTGGCAGAAGTAAAAGCAGTAAAAGCAGCAGTGGCAATATTCATGGTAATAGAAGAACCATTAGTAGTAACAGTAGTAGTAGTAAAACTAGTAGCAGTTTGCAGACAGTTTAGCTTTGCAATTCCAAAAAAAAAAAAAAAAAAAAAAAAAAATCACTTAACACAATACATTTACCCAATACTTTTGTTGAGTAGTTTACTTAATTACTACTACTTTAGTACTGATTTTAAGCACTTTCTCCAACTTTTGCTTCTTCAGAATGGATACAACTGTTTGCCTTTTTTCATGTTATAAATGCATAGGCTAAACACTGCAGCAAAAGCTGTGCCAACACATAAAAATGCATGTCATACTCTTCAGAGTGTTGGATGTGTCACTGATGGAGACAGAACAATATGATGTTTTTAAGATCTCTGTTATTGTTCTCACTGGTCTGGTTTAGCTTCAGTGCTGTCAGTAGGGTGCATATGACATTCATCATAAGAAATAGTTTTAACATAAAGTTTTAGAACAATCCCTTGATGCATCTTGACCATAGCTAAACAGGGGAAGGATTCTGTTTTAGGTCACTTCCAAATGCTTTTGTAATATGTGGTAGTGGAAGAAGCACTAGTATCAGTGTTAATAGAAACGCATGTAAATGTATAATTTGTACTTCAGTAAACTTGACATTCATTTTTAATCCAAGACTATTAAGTGCACTTCTATTGCAGCAGTGCTCACTTTATACATTTATCTTCAAATACATATATGTGCACTGTACATCCATGAAGCCTAGAGCCAACTTCAGACAGCAATGAGTCAAAGGAAGTCTTCCCAGATTATAAATCATAATTGGTTTGCATGATAATCCGCTCAAGTGATTTACTGGATTATAGTGCGCTGAAGGGACGAGAGGCTAAAACGTAATGTTGTATTGCTATCTTGCCAAATAAATGATTATAATAACACAATGCTACACTTAAATCTACATGTCACAGCTTCATTATTATTGTTTCTTTTTTGGAGAAATACAAATAGAGAGCCAAATAATTAGTGATAAAATGTCATGTCTTAGGGCAGCAGAAAAAATAAATCATTTGGAGTAGTAGTTTGTTTAGAGTTTGGTCTGCCACACAGATTGAGGCCTGGCACAAGTTACTGTATTTGTTGGCTGAGCTGAAACAATCAATGTTGTCATTTTGTTTGACAACCATTTGTGCATGATTATATTTAATTAAATTCAGAAATTGAATTCAAATCCCCAACATGACAATAGAGAAGGGAGGTCACAGATGTTGAATTACTATAATTGTTCTCGACTAATCACACAGCAGCTAAACTATGCTGTTGAAAAGGTCAGTTTTGTCACCTGTAACTGCCATAAAGCCAATGCTGAATATAGCTTTAACATTAAAGTTGCCAATTATATATACATTGCATGCAGGAACAATTTCCATGGAACATGTATGATGCAGATTAATATGACTGTCTCTTTGTAACAGGCCATAATTAAATCATGTCAACATGATGGATGTCTAAATTGTATATGCATTGCATCATTTGTTTATGATGAGGAAAATCAAATTTGTGGGAACGATATGCAAAGAGTGCACACTTCACACTTACACAAACAACATTTATGCGCGGTGTTCAAGTTGCATCTGGAGAGCCACAGTGCTGTCACTCACAGCATGCAGCTTTTAAAATGACTGAATCTAGGTCCCCCTTTGTGTTCAATATGATCTTATTATCTGGCTCTATAAAGAGCTTGCATCACAGCTTGTTTGAAAAAACATTACTACAAGACACATGAGTGGGCGTAATCAAGAAATGGGAAATGTGAACTGGATAATGGAGGAATTATCCATCTTCAGCCTGAGACAGTGGGTGGTGGGGTGCTCACAGGCCATGGACATAGGCCTGGACCTGAAACGAAGAGAGGTCCTGCTCAAAATATTCCATTGATAATATACAAATTTATCATGTAAAAAAAATATAGCCAATCTCCATTTGTGCTCATATTGTATTTTATTCCACTTTCTTCCTCTTACCTTAACCAAAGGGACTCTTAATCTCTGATCACCTCAAGTGTAAATGTTGCCCTTGAGATCTGAACTGCTGTCTAAGGGAAACAGGCATGGTGACAGCTTTTTATCAGATGTAATAGAGGGTACAAGAGAAAACTTTGGGTAAAAATCAGTGAGGAGGAGAAAATAGCAGCCTGCTAATCCCAAAAGAAAAACACTCTGATTAAACTTATCCTTTCCTCTGAGGATGAAGGCTCAGATAGAGTGTCCAACACAAACCAAAATCAATTTAGTGCAGGGGATAACATTCACAGGCAGCTCTTTTTCCCTGGCCTGTAGACAAAGCTCTTACAGTTGAGTTCTGTAAAATGAGCCACTTTTTCTTTAGGACACTGTTTTGAATGTCTGGCCCCTGAAGTCTCTTTGACTTAGCCCTATTTAGAGCAAATCCAAACATCACACTAACAAGATGACACTCCAAATATGGGATGCCTAGTCAATTTGAAACAGGATAAAAATAAAGTAGAACATTCAGATAGACAAGAATCCAAGGTTTGAATTTTCTTTCCAAATGCCATAACCACTTTGTTTGTTTAGTAAACTCAAGACATGACTACATTCGAGGTTCTGAAGATACTCAGAGAGCGTCAGAAAGGACAGACTGAACTGTTCACAGCTGCAGGGTAGGATATCTAGAAGACGACCAAAGGGGAGAGTTATGGATGTAGTGCAAGAGGACATGAAGTTAGTTGAGAGAAGAAGATGCAGAGGAGAGGGTTACAATGGAGGCTGATGATACACTATGAATCCATAAGGAAAAGGCTAAAATGGTACACTACCAATTAGCCAGAGAAAATATAAGACAGCATATCAAATTAAACTCAACCCTCTGAGCACCTTAAAAATGTACATACACTCATTACCTTAGGGACCTGTTTGGGACCTCTCATAAAATAGCTATAAAAATGTCAAATAATTTATTTTTTTGCATGAAATCCTTATTACTTCAGCCCTAATGATAGATATGAAGTTTATTTTCATTTATTAATAATTTGTTTTTATGACCATTTTGTCATCAAAAAATCCTGTTATTTTAGATGACAAAAACACAAAATCTGCCATTTTATCCAAAAATAGGTTGCAGTGTGGATCACTTGGGGTGAGTTATTAGAGCCTTGACTAAGTAAATAAATAACATTGGTTTTAATGCATTTTTATTTTTGGAGCAAGGACAGAAGAGTATTCTCAGGTACATGGAGTCCCTCATGACCTCATGAACAAAATATATTCTCAGCCACACTCCCACCGCTCTGTTACGTCGATCCTAACACACCAAGACCAATTTATTGGTGTTCAGTGTTTTTATTCCCATGCATTTTGCAAGGTAGAAGAAAAACAGCCCTCCATTGAAACTGTCTGTAATAAAGCTCTGCTGCCCCTGGTGGTTTAGGGGGTCAATCTGACCAAAAAAACTAATTTCCCTTTATTTTGAATGTAAAGGCTTAGATTTAGTAAGCTTTCATGAAAAAAGTGTTATATGTCAGGATTGCAGGATGTCAGAAATCCATCCATCTTCTTCCGCTTTATCCGGGACCGGGTCACGGGTGCAGCAGTCTAAGCAGAGATGCCCAGACTTCCCACTCCACAGACACTTCCTCCAGCTCTACCAGGGGGACCCCAAGGCGTTCCCAGGCCAGCCGAGAGACATAGTCCCTCCAGCGTGTCCTAGGTCTTCCCCAGGGCCCCCTCCCAGTGGGACATGCCTGGAACACCTCCCCAGGAAGGCGACCAGGAGGCATCCGGAACAGATGCCCAAGCCACCTCAGCTAGCTCCTCTTGATGTGGAGGAGCAGCAGCTCTACTCCAAGCTCCTCCCGTGTAACTGAGCTCCTCACCCTATCTCTAAGGGAGTGCCCAGCCACCCTGCGGAGGAAACTCATTTCGGCCGCTTGTATCCGGGATCTTGTCCTTTCAGTCATGACCCAAAGCTCATGACCATAGATCAACCGGTAAATCGAGAGCTTTGCCTTTCGGCTCAGCTCCTTCTTCACCACGACAGGCCGATACAACGAGCGCATTACTGCAGACGCCGCACCGATCCGTCTGTCGATCTCACGTTCCATCCTTCCCTCACTCGTGAACAAGACCCCAAGATACTTGAACTCCTCCACTTGAGGCAGGAGCTCCCCTCCAACCTGGAGAGGGCAAACCACCCTTTTCCGGTCGAGAACCATGGCCTCGGACTTGGAGGTGCTGATTCTCATCCCAGCCGCTTCACACTCGGCTGCAAACCGCCCCAGTGCATGCTGAAGGTCTTGGCTTGATGAAGCCAACAGGACAACATCATCTGCAAAAAGCAGAGATGAAATCCTGTGGTTCCCAAACCAGACTCCCTCCGGTCCCTGGCTGCGCCTAGAAATTCTGTCCATAAAAATTATGATATGATTATGGTTATAAATTATAACCACTGATGTCAGAAATCAGTGGTTATAATGGAAGTCAATGGGCCCCAAACGCGTACTTAAGGTAACGAGTGTATGTAAAGTGCATATCTCCTGTTCTATACACCTTAGAACAGAGGGGGGTCATGGCATTTTAAACATCAACTTAAAAAAATTATTCTGGCCAAGTTTCACACCAACAGCTTTTAAACTGACTGATTTATTGAGGATCAAAAAGTAAAAACAGCAAAAAGTACGCGTTTGGACCCTAAGGTGCTGTGAGCATTAAGATCACTTTACAAAAGGGGCTACATTGTGAAAAAAATAAATAAAAGGGACATTTCTAAGCTTTCTGTCAGAATATTGTTCCCTCATCCAAAACATACTTTGAGTTGTGTTTTGCTTCATTCATGCATGTTTAAGTAATCCTCTATTCCCTGGTATGGCTGTTCTGAGGTCTCAAAAATGCTTGTTTCCAACAAGAAGCCCTCGATATCCAGTCAGCTCTCAGACCTTTATCCAAAAATGTTGTGCAGCTCTGTTTTCCTAATTCCTCTTAGCTATTTTTCATTTTGTAGTTTAAAAAAAAAAAAAAAAAAAAAAAAAAAAAAAAAGTGTTTTTTTTTCTTTGATTGCATTCCAAAGACTGCAACACTCTGCTTCTGCTGGTCCCTTCACCTGTTTAATGGCACCGGTAGAGTGCTTAATAAAAACGTTTTCTTTTAGCCAGATAATATTTTAAAAGGTTGTAAAACATGCAACACTGTTTCAGAGGCAACCAAGATTGGTTTAAAAATATGAATGAAACAATATAACTCCTTTAAACTTATCTCAGTGAACTCTATGCTCAGTGTATAATGCTGTCACACAATCATCTCTGTGAGTGAATGCTTTGTCAAAATGTGTCTGGCTTTTTTTTTTTTTATAAATATAATAGAAAAATAGCCAGAGCTGAACTAGACACTTTACCTGTAATATTGGTAGCCAATAATCAGCAATGCAGACCAACCAGTTGGAGCCTGGATGATATTTCACAATGTTATAAACTGTTTTTCTCACTTTTTTGCTGTAATGAGAAATTCAGTCAACTTAAGAAGTCCTTCAACCAAATTTTGATTGGGTATTCTACCAGTACAGCTTCAGTAAATGGATTATTTTAGCGTTTTTCTCCAAGTGTTCCAAAGCTGACAGTGAATAGAGATTTTGCCCTGGAGTGAACACGCCAAAGCAATCCACCTTGACTACCACCATGAAACTGTACCTGTGTGCTTGGTTTCTTTCATGACAAATCAGCAGAGTAAAGCACATTTTTTTTTCTCCCCCCACTGTGATACAGAACCCTGACTTTCTCCATGGCATTAACCGTAGCTGGCAAGCAGAATTTCACAGTGAAGGCCAACAGCTCGGGCTAATCACGGCCAAGACACAATGCACACCCTCTCGTCTGCTCATATTCCAGGATATTTACACATGCAAATGCCATCCTGTATACTGTATGCACACATGGGATAAGATGGAAAGGAATGCTCTGCCATATTAGATTAAGGGTGTCATCTAATAAAACGGGTGTAAAACTTTGGTATAAAGAAGTTCTAGTATGAAGAAACGAACTGAGAATTCAGATTTGGCATGGTTTGGAAGCAGGGGGGGCGGCTAGAGAGATCCTGGGACATGAGCAACCATCCAATCAGGTTACACCACATGAAGACAGACCTGAATAAAAAAGAAAAAGGATGCATACAAATATAGTAATCTCATCTGACAGAGCAAGCATTATTTTAGTTTTGACGATTGTAATGGTTGGGTTTTCATTAACTGTAAACCTCCGTGTGTACTGAATCTGCAGTATATACAAGTTGCAATACAATATATTAATGCTGTAGCTGATGTTGCATTGCATTATGTACCTTGTTTGCATTGTCTTTACATTGTATTGGTTCTTCTTCATGCCTAAAAAAGTACTGGTAGGTAAAGAAATCTGGAGCAGTAAGAATAGTAGTGTCTAAGTATGCTAGGAGACACTAGAGACAGACTGGGAAACTTTTGGAAATGACTTCAACTTGTGGTGTGAAGACTCAGGCTAAGTGTTACTGTGGAAACCAAATGGCGTCGAGGTCTAAAGGCAGTTGGCAGTTGTTCCAGATTTCTGTTATTGGGCTTTCCTAATTTCCAATCCTAATATTTTTCCAGGTCAAAAAACAGAAGGCAGACAAAAGACTTACAAATCTAGGCGGCAGACAGAGACATCAGTCAGGTAAAGCAGGCAGAGGTCCACAATAGGAAGGCAGGATCCAGAAATGGTTTATTATTTATTACTTATTATTATTTTAAAACAAAAAACAAAAAAACAATGCCTGTAGAGAAGTGCTCAGGGCAAGTTACAAACTTGTACTGAGGAGAGGAGCAGAGCTGCTTAAACAGAGCACAGTAAACAAGGAACAGGTGAAAACAATCAAGGCGCTAATGAGGGGTGTAAAGTTGAAGCACATAAACAAGGTTACACAGGAAGTGGGGTTGTCAAAATTAAAGCCCCAACAGGAAGTCAGCACAACTGGTGACATGGTGTGCCCTATCCTTAAACAACAACATATAAACAAATTCAACATTAACATTAAAGTTATTCTGTCCTGCACCTCTCTTCTATATTTTGTGCAAGCACTTTTTGCAGAATGGGTGTGTAGGTGACCCCTTTGAGTATCCTTGCATGGGTTGCTTTCACACCTTAGACTTTACTGATCAACAACTCACAGCTGATATGTCCAGCTTTCCGGATGATGATTTATCAATTTGACATGATTCAGTTTGCTGCTGGGAAAGTAGTTCAGTGCATTTGCAATAAAGTGAGGTTTAAATATGAACCATCTACTTTGGTTCGAACCTGGGTTTGAATTCCAGGGGTGAAACACCCAACATTCTCTATTTGATCTGTACAACTTGACACTTTTTAATCATTAAGGTATGCAGCATCTCAGCAGCAGGTAGGAATGGTTATTTTCACTGTAATAACTATAGTCAAGGGTCCTTCTCTGTGAAAATTATGATAATTGCCCAATTACAAGAAGTGTCATAATTAATCTATTTGGATGTTCCTTTGGTAGAGTATGCAGTAAATTACAAGCTTAAGGTTAGTCTCATGTAGTGCGTAGGAATTAATAGGCTCGGGGGTGCAAGATTAAATGTGCTACATCGAACTGAAACAGTGTGCTTGTGCGTAATACAGGTGCCAAAGGACTTCGACTAAAAGCTCATGAGTATGTTGTCACAGTGTTGTCGACCTGTTAAGAAGACTGGAGAGTGTGTGCCTGTGTGGGTGCTCTCTGTAAAGAGATGTTAAGGAGCTTGTTCCATCACGCTGATGAGCTCCATAATGCAATGTAGCTGTGATCCCCTGACAGAAGGGACTGCTCTCTCCAGAACATCATCTCCATTAACTGTGTATATATTAACCTTGACTAAGAAAGGTTCCGAGCACATAAATACACTGCAGGATTATATTATGGAACTTATCCAACAACCAAGCTTCTCACGATTAAAGAATTTACTATTTTGGTTTGATTATGATACTGTAGTGGAAACAATGGCATAACTTTTTGTTTAGGCAAAATTAGACAATTGATTTGTCCAGGCAACTTCTGGGTTGAATAAAAGTTGCTTTGAGCAGACTGGCTAAAAAACATTCTGAATCAATTTTTTTTTTTTTTTTTGTAGAATAAATTGTGTCTATAGTCAAAATGTATCTGGTGTATCAACATTTTATATAAAACAGTGCATCATTCAGTGCAGCTAACTCAGATTATGCTTAAAGATTTAACCATCAAACTGGGCTTTTCTTTTCTCTTTCTTTGTTTACATGTGAAGAAATCAAACCATTCCATAGTCAAAACAAGGTTACAAAGAAGGCATCGGGATGTGGTTTGTAGAGGCTAAGAGGCTTCACAGTTCCCGCACAGGCTACAATCATGTTATGGTATTTCATAGACAAGACAAGTTATTTTTTTTTATTTTTTTATTTTTTATAGAAGACACGTCAAAACAACAGTTGCCTCATGTGGCTTTACAAACTGTAAACAGCCTGTCCTTCACCTTTCCTTCAGGGTATGAGAAGCAAGCAGGCCTTCCATGAAGGTCAAGTTTTGCAATAGTTGTGTCCACCATGAAGTTGGAGACAACATACTAGTAAGCAATGCATGCCACAAGCACATCTTCTTTCTTTTCATTTTTTCCCTTGCAGGGTCGCAGAAGTATATCATCTGCCTCCTAGCATGCAGTTATTTCTATATTTATTATTTGGCAAAGGTTTGGCGCCAGCTGACTTTACTGACAACTTTCTCCATTTATCCGGGCTTGGTACATAGAGTAAACATAACGTATTCTGTGCAACTGTGTGTGTATTCCGATATTCCTTTGATTTTTTAAATTACTTCCATTCAAATCTGACTGTCACCATAGCATATTTTAGGTCAGTTTACAGTCAGAGAAAAGCAATGATTGAAGTCTCTACTTGCTTTTACTTCATAGTAGCACTGGCAACTAAAGCCTTTTGTGTGAGTCACACTTGGATCTATACAAAAAGATCAGTGTAATCACATAATAAACACATTGTCATTCCAGACAACAGCAGGTTGCAGACCTGAGTGCACTGCTCCTGTAAATCTGAAAGAGGTAGAACCAGAAGTGTACCTTAGAGAAACATCTTGCATAATGTGCTAATCCCTCATTCAAGATTCACTATTGTCAAGGACATCCACAGCATGCCTGCTAATGCCTCTGCCCCAGTGTGTCCCGAAGCAGCACCGTCCAAGGTTCGCCACAGTTACGATGTCATATCGATCGAGAAGCATTCACAACAGGATAACGTGCTGCAAATATCTGCACCTATGAGTAAACATTTTTCTTTAGAAACATCGCGAACAGAACACATAAACCATACTCAGGTGCTTGGGAAGTGTATATTTAAGTGGTGAATGGTATCTTAATAGGGGAGATGTATTTTAACTTGTATACAGCAAAATGCTCCAACACTTTAACCACTGCAAACAAGCTTTCTAATGAATAGTAGCTCAGAGTTACCATGACAATTTATGCTCAAGTGCAATTACAGGCGGCCAAGGTCCCCTAAGAAACTTTTCTCAAATTCATATTTACAAACATAATCTATGCAATATGGAATATACAGCACTATGCAAGTTTTATCTTTAAAATCCACAAGGGTTCACAAGCCAGTGTATTCAGTGTTCCAGTCCCAGGCCCAAATAAATGGAGAGGGTTACATCAGGAAGGACATTTGCCTTAAAAACTAAATACCAAATTAATATGCAATTACCTGCAGATTTGGAGGCAAATGATTTGCTGTGGCAACCTCAAAAAGGGAAAAGTGAAAAGAAAAGAAGAAAAGGGATGAAAGCTTTATCAATTTATCCGTTATATAAAGAGCCTCATATTCTTGGACATATATGCTCTCGGAAAACCAGTTGCCATCGCGCTCAAGTACACACATTTCTTTGAGTACTCTGAGTGCAATATCCACGGCAAGGTAAGAGTTGAAGTAGGGGTAAAGCTGGGCTTGTGTTTGAACTGTAAACAACCCGCTATTTTTTCTTGGTGAGGTCAAACAGAAGAAAATGTGGCAGCTTATCATGCCTGTGTGTTAAGAAGTGGGTTCCAGTTTACTCGCCAATTTGATTTTGGGAGTTTTGCCAGAGCCCATTTCAGTTACATTTTATATTTGAGGTTGGTTTGTTAGCCTGCAAGATATCAAAAAGTAATGGTTGGATTTTGATGACATTTTGAGGAAAGATTAATAATGGGACAAAAAAAATGAATAGTTTTAGGGTGGATCTGGAATACTGCCTGGATATTGGAATTCTATACCACTGGGAGATAAATCCAGTCATCGAGGGTCACAAGCCAGTGTTTTTGTGCCAGTTCCAAGCCCGGATAAAAGGAGGCAGATAATTTGCTGTGTGATAACCCTAGAAAAAGGAAAGAAAAAGAGACTATTGTGAGATAAGGATATTAAAGCAAAGATACTAACTCCAGCCACAAGGGGTCAGTAAATGAAAGAATTAATTTACTGTCTGAATCCAGATTTATTGTGGATTCTTTTTCATAGTAAAACATAAAATAAAACTTTGTGATTCAGTGGATAGAGTTTTTTGTTTGTTTGTTTTTTGTTTGTTTGTTTGTTTTTTATCTTCATGCAAATTTGTGTCTTGATATATGCTCGCTACCTCTGAGTAGGTAACTCTACACTATGAAATCTGAAATTACATACCTGTCCCTTCAAAATCTTGGATAACTATTGGTTAGAGATACAGATGTTTGACATTCACATATGCTCCAGATCAGAGGTTTTTGACTCTAATAAAACATGAAATTGCAATGCAAAGAAGAAGCATTGGAAAAAGCCCTGGACAAATGCTGAAATAAAAAGCAATATGGAATATATCTAAATCTGAGGATACTAGGAATCCAATCTCCATGAAGAATGAGATAAGCCCTTCAGATATGAGAGGCAGTGCATTAATACAAGGTTAGCAATAGCGGAGGAAATATTTATTGTTTATTTGGCATAAGGACAGAGACCATACTGAAATTTTGCATCCCTGGCACTGCCTTCAATGTCTGTACATTCCTCATGTCCTAATTTGCCCATAGCGAATGACTGTGAGAGTCAATAGCTCTATGTCAACCCTGCATCTAATCGGAAAAAGTGTACCCTGCCTAAGGCCCATAGTTGCTGGGACAGGGGTTGGAGTTTTCTGGAACCTAACAGGAATAAGTGGTAGAAGATAAACAATGACAATGAATGACACAATGACTAAGTAATGCACAAAACTACCAATAAATGTTACTTACTATAAGACTGAATATAGGTTTGGCTAAATAAAGTAAAGACCACTAAATATAGAACTTAATCCAGTTCCAACCCTAAATGTACAAAAACTTAACTAAGTCCTGGCTTGGGACTATACAAAGCCTAGAAATCATGAGTAAGCCTTCAAAATGTACTGTACTGTACAAAACGTAATGACTGGGTTTTAATTACCTTTTTTTTTTTTTTTTTTTTTTTTTTTGGAAAAGGTCAGTATTAGGGCAATGACAAAATTTGTTTTCTGATGAAGATTATACCAACTTTATTGTGCCATTGCAAGATATGGCCAAAGATACTGAAAAGAAACTGAAGGCACAAGGGGGCAATAAAATAACAGTTGTTTGATTTTACTCCTGAAGTAGAAGATTCCCAGTATGAATGCAGGTCTGGGAACAATATTTTTACTGTTGCGACCCAGCTCTGCAAGGGAAAAGGGATGTAACAAAAACCAAGATGTTAAATGGTAAAACTAAACTTTTTAATTTATTTAAAAAGGAACACAAAAATGGTTGAACAAAGGCTCTTCTAAACAAAAAGAGGCTCTATACAGAGTAGCAAATTATAATCAAATTTAAAAAAAAACAAAATGAACAATAAGAACAAAAAAAAAAAAAAAAAAAAAAAAAAACTACAAACCAGTCTCAAAATACATTTAACCAAAACTAAGCTACAGCTGACGAGGGTCTCAATTACAAAGTCTGGTGAACACAAAACAAAGACACAGAGCCAACAAAGTGGCACGCTGTTCAAGCAGAGTCCCTGCAGCAAGGACTGGCAGAAAGGCGTGGCCTTACACAGCTGTGCAGGCTGCAGGTGGAAGAGCAGGATTGGCCAGAGACCAGGGCACCAAGCCAATCAAAGCAGAGAAGCAGTGGCCAACCAGGAACGCGGCTGGAAAACAGTTCATCAACTGCAGAAGAGAGCCTCCACAGGTTTGCATACAAGGAAAAACAGAGGGTTCAGAAAACAGAGATTGAATCCGAAAAGCACTAATTGTCAAGGAACTGCAGCTCCTTAAGCTGTAACCAGATGTATGCTATCATCCTCCATGATGAGGACTGTCCGCATTGATTTCTCATCAAGGATTAATTTAGGGAAAGGAGCTTCATTGCTTCCTTAAATAGCTCCTGAAGCTCCACAGGTTCCTAATTAACCAGCGAGGAGCAAGGAGCTATCCCACAATCCACTTCGCCGTCTCCCGCATGCTTCCGAACATGGCCGAGTGAGGCCGATCTCCGTGTGATGAGTTTGAAATGAGCAGTGTCACTGCCTCAGACTTTATTCCATTTAAATCATCTGCATAAACCCACTTTATAAAAGAGAGCATTTAGAGACCCCACAGAGTCTAATGTTTGACTCCTGATAAATGATTATTGTGCAATGCTGTGAGCTGTAGGTGTTTTGTGCACTTTTTTTACATTTTAAAGAAATGAAACTTGGCTAATTAGCATAAATCCACAGCGACATTCACTGAAAGAACAAACCTGTGTGTGCTAACTGAAAGAGGAGGATTTGGTGGAATATAATATATTTGTCAAGAGCATAGACAGTGCTTCTGTCAGTGAGTGTCAGAGAATATTTATCAACCTGTTCTGTGTGTGTTTTATGTTTAAACCTCTGAGTTTATGTGAGGCTGTGGTGCTAGTGCAGAGTTTTTTATTAAACACAGCAGTAGCTTCACTTACTGTATATGGAGTGATTGTGGGTTATTTCTGTACATTGTAATGTTAAAAAGATTATTAACATTAGCACTGCAGTGGAGGATAAGGTGCGCTTTGTAGTCCTCCTTCTGGGTGTTGTGATTTTTATTAAACAGCTATAGCTCCACGTGACTTCCCTGGTTGTTTCCACTGCTGGGTTAGGATGGTCACATCCTCCAAACACCGCTGAAGCTCCTTTCCTCACTGCAGTAGGAGTCTTACAGTTGACCTCATGACCTAGCTCCCAGAGGTTGAAGAACAGGAGGCAGGAGATACAATTTAAGGTATTTGGATTTAGCCACAGGTTTATATGACATGGGGGAGAGGAGCTGGAGGCATGGGGCCATAACATTTACCACTGCGGGATAGGGTCAATACTTTGGAAGAAATCTATGCTCTACAAGAGCTTCTATTTTGTTAGAAATCTGTGACTACCAGATACAATAAAAGAAATCACTCACATTTGCATTTTCATTTAAAAGTATGACAGTCAATTTCATCAACATATTTTTACACAGCCACAACTTTGCTATCTGACAAAAACAAAAGCTGATTTTAATATTTATGTAGCCATTTCACATTGATATATCACTGGGGTGTCTTTGGAGTCCGTGGTGCTAAATAATGGAGGAAGTGGAGGAGTGTAAAGCCCAGAGCTCAGTGTGTAATGTGTGTCTGTCTGGGCTGCCTAACCACATCAGTCATCGCTGTGACAGATTTGTTTACCAAATCTTTTGACAAGGGAAACATTATGTAACTCATTGGGATTTCCTGTCTGTTTGTTTGTGTGCCTGTCAACACATATAAAGTCATAAAGGGCCAAGGGTTCACTGTAGCAAATCCAAGAAAACACATTTTATACGCCCCATGTTTTATTAGTAATTAGCTGTTTTATCTATGAGTTGATTATTAATTGAATTAGATTAACAGTAGCACTCCTGCCTTATAATAATGGCATTGTGGGTGTGCTCCCCAGGTCATCCACCAACAATATCAGTATCCCAGGGGTGTCCAAACTATGGCCCAGGGGCCAAATGTGGCCCATGGATCATTTTCAATTGAACATGAATTTAAAACTAAGTCACCCAAGCTTTTTTCTTGGATCCAAAGAACATGTCTAATGGAATATTGATATAGGAATCATCTGTGTAATAAAAGACATTATATAGGCTTTATTATTAATGTTTTTTTTTATGCTGGCTAACTCCAGTAAGATGTGCTGCTGATTTAGAATAGGAAAGGAAAGTAAGACATACATATGTATCTGTTTACGAAACAAGGACAAAACATAAATAGAAAAAGGGAAGCAAAATGAAACATATATTGGGTAGAGGTAATTACTGGTTCACATTGGTCTAATGCTAAAGTTGGCTCAGGAGTTTAAAGTAAGCTCCAACCTTCAATTTAATGGGATATACTAGTATTTGTTTTTTTGGCAAATTGGTTTAGTGTTTTTCCCTTTACTGACAGAGAGCGCAAGACACAGAAAATCAGGGAGAAAGATAGGAATGACACAGAGCAAACCTGTTCAACATGTGGCACACACTCCACCACTGAGGGGCTCCTATTGTTAGTTTTTTTTTTTTTTTTTTGATCATATAAAAGCAGGATAGATAACTTACCTGTCACGTTGGAAAAGCTAAAGGTTACAGATTTGGTATTACACCAGGCGAGACAGGGAAAATTGGGTAGTGCTGCTTTAAAAGAACAGCATACAACTTCTTGCATATTCTTTGTTGATTTTCACTTAGCCTTGTTAATGTCCTAACATAATATTCACTTTGATGGTAAAAATGAAACAAGATAATAGCTTAAGTAATCATTGTACACAAGCCATGCCAGGACAAAAGCAGACACTTAGCTTTCTTATTATTCTGCCTCTGCCTCTTCTTGTTCCACTTAGATGGAATATTCATATTTCCTTTTATTATTGTGTTATTTCCAAATGTAATGTTTTTACACCTCGGGACATGTCACATAATGAGCAACCCATTTGCAATCTGTGTCACTTCCTATACATAAATTATGCCACACATTAAATATACAGCACAATTACGCTTCCCGCACTTGTGTTTCCTCAGTTTTTCCCTGCTACATCTTTTATATGTCTGTACTAAAGCCCAAAGTAAATATTGTTAAGATCATTTCTCTCCTAATTAAGTATAATGAAATCAATTCTCCCTTTTAGTCTGGTGGTATTGTATTTCTTTTAAATGCATTTAGCTCTAGTGAGAATAACACAAGGAGACATTACTAACTTAAACAGAGAATGAAAGGGAATTCACACAAAGCTTTAGACTTCTATCATTTCGGTCTCAGTGGTGATCTGTCGTTTCTATTGGGCTAATGGGCAACATAGGTAAATATGCTACCTGCAAACTGCTATCAGGGAACATTAAATAATACATTAATTCGTCTCCTCCCAGTTATTCCTGTTAGGATTCACAATCAGCTGTAGCCTGTCCCAGTAACTATAGGCCTTAGGCAGGATATGCCCTGGACAGTGGCTAGATGCAGGGCTAACACTTAAGACACAAACTATTTTGTGTAACGTATTATTCCTTTATTGAAAACCTTTTAACTTTTTCTTTTCTTGCTGGTTTAATGGGTTGTCTGTGAAAAACAAGAATGCTCTTAACAATATTGTCAAAGTCTGCTCCAAGATCATTGGGGTCCAGCAGAAGGACCTGAGTACAGAAAAGACAGAAAAGTTGAAGAGAATTATGAGCCAACCTGAGCACATTAAGTCCACAGAGTTCTCTTTAATTCCCTCAGGGAGGCGCTATAATGTGAACCAAAAAAAAAAAAAAAAAAAAAAAAAAAACCTACCCAATGTCTTTTATTCCTTCTGCAATTCAGCTGCTAAACACAAACCTGACCCATTTTAAACAATATTCATAATATGTTTATTTATTTTTACTAAATTTAATTTTTTTATTGTTAAAATTTCTATTTTTAAGGCATATTTTATATCGGTTTTTAGCTCAGGGCACTCCTCCAGGTCCATTATGGATGGATGAATGTACGGCTGAGAAGCTACAAATGAATTGTCCCTTGGGAATAAATAAAGTTTTTCTGATTCATTCACTTGGGAAATTTAGATTCACCAGTTCAGCCAACATTTGCATGTTTTTGGACAGTGGAAGGAGGCTGAAGAGAACCCACAGTAACGCAGGAAGGACATGCAGACTCCACTCAGAAAGATTGTAGTTGAGGATCAACCCCAGAACCTCCTTGATTACAAATCAAACATGAATAAAGGAAGAAGATGAAAATGGCTGTTGGCTTTGCTAGCAGTTAGACACAAGATATAACTGAGCACTGGTATTCAGTAAAAATAAAATCATAAAACAAAGTTATCACTGATGCCATTAAATCAATCCATAAAGCTGTGCTCAAATTAAAGAGTGGACACAGGAGAAAGTGTTCTTGTGCTTCTGGTACATTGTGGTGTACTGCTCTAAGCTGTGTATTTATGAGTTGGCATTATGCACAGTTCAGAGAAAGGTCAGCATTGTAAATAGCAAGCTACTTTGAGCCTCATGTTCACCTGGGTATTGAGAAAATAACTGGCACTGGTGCAACCATACTAAATTTAAATGTAGCAAGAGAGATGGTACATTATACAGGATTATAAAACTTCAGTTGTTTATTTTTATTTATTCAATGATTTGGCTCAATATCCATTCCTAATTGGCTTATAAATACAATAAGACTCTGCTATATTTTGCACTTCAAAATACTGTTATTCTGTCAGCTTGTAACTATGGTAGGTTTAAACTGATAAATATAACGGCAGCACAATCATTTAAATCTTATTAAGTCTCAACCTTAACACATGAATTTAATATCACTGTGTACTCAGGTTACATAAAGTTGTTCTTTGTGCATGTCTTGGAGATAGATAGAACTTGTATGGCTATTCATAAAAAGAAATGCAGTTTTATGTAAAAAAAATATATATATATTCTGTAGTGATTGGTGGCTACATAACTGCCTCTGCTATGCAAGAAGCGTTTTTGCCAGCACTGGTTTGATCACAACCCTAGTCATGAAGGGTCACTAAAGAAACAAGTGTTTCATAAAGGTTTATTCTCTTCTTGATCGCTTACTGTTTAAGTACAGTTTGTTTGTATTTTTGTCAGACAGAAGTGTTTGTCCATCTGTCTTAAAAGAAGCCTTTAATCAGTAAAAGAAGCAGGTGATTACTTTTAGAGAGGACTGTTGTGAAATATAAGGTCTTTGTAGCTCAGCATTTACCTCTGAACTAGAAGATCTCCGGTGTAGATACTATGTCTTTATTTTTGCAAGACATGGGTCAGTGGAGGAGGTCTACACAGTGCTTCTAGATTTATGCAGGTTTCATATAAAATTTTTAAAACTAGAATTTACTCTTATTTTGTGCAGAAATGGAGGCTTTGTGCATTGTGTACTGGTCAAATGTGAACATTCAAATGCAAGTTATTAACACCTTTCCACAAACCAAATAGTACTATATAAAATTCTAAAAGGAAATGCAAAATCTAAGGACTTGCATTTTGTTATTTTAATCAGTGTGCCAGTGAAAAAAGAAAGGAAGAATAGTTAGGTGCAAATTGCAAACTCTGTCTTGTGACATTTTTGCACTGATTCATTGTTTCCTCGCTCTCTGTGGTGACGCTGTTGAACCAAAACCTGGCGCCATTGCTTTGTGTAACAAATTGGCACAACCATGGCACTAGGTGCTCTGCGATGCATTTGGCTTTGAAACTATGATTAGTTGGTGCTATTTCCTATTGAGCCTCTGCAAATAATTATTCTGCTAAATTCAGGAACACAGTATGAACTAAGCCCGTAGTCACAATTATGACCGTACACCAGATTTACTAGCACACTGACTTTGGAGCAAAAACAGCTATTAAAATGAACTGAGGTACAGCGGCAAACTGTGCTGAAAAGTTGTGGGCAGTTATTTAGGAGTTACTGTTTGAAAAAATATGAGCAGAATTAAGTAAGATTAATAATTTGTCTGTGGATTGTAATGCTGTATTTAAGCATATGGAAGTTTCAGATATTTCAGATAGAGGGGGGCAGCCACAGAATTAAATTAATTCATTTTCAGTGGCATTTCCAGACTTTTGGGAAGCTTGCTGTGTCTTGCCACAAGGTTCTCTTTGGGAGTGACAAAGATGGATAGGATTAGGAATGAATAAATCAGAGGGACAGCTCATTTGTGGAGATAAGGTCAGAGCAGTTTATTGAGATGGTTTGGACATGTACAGAGAGGTGGGATGGTGAATAAACAGTATTGGTAGAAAGCCTAGAGGGTTATTGTTTAAGCCAAGAGTGAAAGTTTAAAAGTTAGATTTCTATTTTATTTAATTTTTTTTGTTAGGTCATAAAGTAACATGTTATGCACCATCTATTTCATGTAAAAGTCCTGCTACTTCAAATACTTCAAATATTAATACTCAGATAGACGTAAAAGTACTCAAGAAAATTATTGAGCAAAAGCAAAAAAAAAAAAAAAAATGATGAGTGTAAAGTTTGCTAGCAGTATTTTACCACATCTGCTAGTACTGCTGCTTCTGCTATTACTCCTTATGCTATACCTCCAATACTGAATGCATGTAAAGTGGAAGTTATACAAAGCCAAGTCACTGTAAAACATGCCTGAGCCATAACTGACAAAAAGTATGACTCACTCCTTTTATTCCAGCGACTTCAGCACTATTCTTATTTATGTCCTCATTTGCATAATTGTATTGATTCACAGTTATATGTCATCTGTCCATTTGGCTTTATACCCACTGAGTTTTTTATGTGTTTTACTCTTGTGACAACCCTTACAAACATACTTAGTACGTAGTGTACGCAGAAGTGAGGGGCAAGACTTGACACAGCACTAATGGAATTCTCCCTTGAGCCCTTAAAAGCCTTTCATACGTCTTAATGAGAAAATGTCTCAAGACTGCGTAGTGTGTGAATATGCCACGTGTGTGCATATTTAAAGCCAAGATAGTGTTTCATGTTTGAAGCTAATGCTGCGTTAGCCTCTAAGCTGCTTAGCCATTACCGAGCAAGGCAGTTTTTTTCTGTCTCAGGGTTAACATTGTTGTGGAAACCTGTCACTGCATTTATTTAGATCACTCTTTTTCAAATTTTATGAATTTTATGCTGAATTGTACTGACAGAGAATTATAAGCATGTCCATTACAACATTAATGTGAATTTTAGTATTCAAAATACCAGCGGTTGAAGTAATGAATATAATACAATAAAACAATCAAAGGTGACCCATTAATCCCTAACTAACTGTTTGTTGCTGATGTCAGAGGTTTTTGGTCTAGATCTGATGCATATGTTAGAATTTGGTAAATTCCTATGGCTAAAAAGGAACTAGAAAGTACTCAGGAGTAGTTTTTTTACAAGAGGGATTTTGACAGCTTATACACACTATACAGCACTGGTTAACATTGTTGTGGCGTCTCAATCCTTATTTGTGCCCTCCCGCTGACAAAAATCCCTCTGCTCATTCACTGTGCTTAAACCCCCACACATACCCCTTTTATTATCATTCTGGGGCCGGCTTACAGTATCGATCCAGCCCATGTTAATTGAGGTAAGGGGTCTTTTTCTACCAATTCCTCTATTGATCTGAAATGCCATCAGTCAGAGGCTTAATTAAGCAGCTAATAGTGGGAAATGCTATTGATCCCACAGTGCCATGGTGGCGCAGGACAACATTTAAAGCACAACACTGTTAACTCACTGGGAGTTGTTCCAGTCCCTGAGTCCAAAAAAACAAAAACAAAAAACGTTTTAATTCAAAACAAACTCACTTCATTAAAGTGGTGTATTGGGACTGAGGTAATATATATAATAATACTGGGACTGAGGCTAAGGTATACATGTGCATTGTATTACTAGCAACAAACACATTTTAAACTATTTACTAATTTCTTATGGCTCCACTTCAAATCTGTTTAAATAAAAAAGAGGAAGGTAATTTCTTTAAACTCAGCGAGCCTAGTCAGACAGCTGCCCACCCATGGTTTGACCAAGTACCATGAGGATTCTCATGGGGAAAATGTTTTCTGAACTATTCTCTCTAGCTGCCTTAAGAAAACTGATTGTTGCTATTCATATGACACTGATTTGAAGTTTGTTAATGTTAATGCATGTACTTTTTTCCAGCTGCTGCCTCTCATATTCGGGTCACACAGTGATTTACCAGGTTTTTACGTCAGATGCCCTCCCTGTCACAACCAGCCACATACTGTGACTGGAGTGGGCGATCTTGTCTTGCGGACACGACAACAGTATGCTCATCAGGTGAGATTTGAACCACCCCACTTTAAATACTTGTATTAAGTTTTACTTAGGACAGACTCAAATGTAGTGAGATCATTAACTATTAGCACAGATTGCTGCTGCTCTTTTTATATTTCAAAATAAAAGTTTTCAGTGACATATTTAGTAGCCTAAGATAAAGTTGCATCATGTATGGATTATCTTTACATGTTGTAACACAATTACATTAGTATTTTAATCAAAACTGCAAGTTACAATACAGAGAATTTGAAGTTTTCCCTGCATGTCCAAAGTGAGCAGATAGTTGAATCACAGACTGTCCTGTTCTGTCGGTCAGAGCGAGGACACGCTGTGACAGAGCCACTCTCCGCCACTGTGTGTCTAAGCTTCATGTGACAGTGCTGTTTTTTGAATGGTAAAAAATTCATGAAATTAATTGACTCAACATTTTTGCACCTTCTTTAAACCTGCTGCTAAGAAGCCCACAGCTGAACCAAAAAGGTACAGCTTAGTAAATCTGACCCTAAACTTTATCCACCACTTACTGTAGATCATAAATCATGCATATGACTTAATATGTTTGTGCAAGTACACCTGTTTATGCTGATTAGCCTGTGTTATTTTAGCGCCTAACTCTAGGTTGTTGTGCAAACAAATGAACAACTTAGAACAAACAAGAGCTTTATGTTGAGCTTTATCAGCGAAAAGATGCAGGCTGCTGTCAAAGAAGAGACTTTAATGATTTTGTTTTGCAAATCCCCAAGCTGAGCGTCATTCTTCTGTCTTTCTATTCACTGCATGTTACTCATTTAGTACAACTGCCTATTTTTTACTCCTTTTTGCCTGCATAGATCTGACCTGATTACATTGCCTTACCTCTGTTCTTCTTAACTTTAACAATTCAGCAATAATTTAGGAAACTTCTTAAGTACTTCTAATTGGCATCAATGTTTTTTATTACCCCTTAGGTAAATTAAACACTATATTACAACTAATTCTGAAAAAAATAACTTGCATTGGTTTACCTTAAAAAGAACAAGATATTCTCTGACTTATTCATCAGACATTTTAATATGCTATACTCGCTCTCTTACTGATACAGTATAATTGATTTTTCTGTTAGCTTTTGTGATTTTTCATATGTGCATGCATTGCCTTTTCATCCTCACTGAGAGAGCCTCTGTTATAGATCACAGCATATCTAATGCATTAGAGGAAGGAAAAAACCGAGCTATCAGGTAGATTTAGCCTGAATACCAAACTGCGCTGGAAATAACAATTATAAAGGGCACATAGAGAGGCTACTCTTTTTGAAATCGTATGACTTTCATGCTAAATTGTTCTGTCAGTGACTTGTAAGCTTGTCCACTAAGTTAAGGTTGACAGAGACTTGTGCATTCAAAGGACAAAATTCCCACTCACCAAAAGAGCAATGTGGTCTATGCTGTCCAGTGCAGTCAAGAATACAGGAATATGTAGAGTATATTGGAAAAAACAAACAACTTCTCCATCTTTGGATGTACCAGCCAACCCACATGGACCAAGAATCTGCAGTCTATTCCCACCTGAAAGAGAAGGGTCATTCTTTTGAAGAGAGTAGTGTTCAGATTGCTAAACAAGAGGAGGCAGACTGAGGCATAATCTTTCACCCATCTACAACTCAGTGCTAAAACAAAAGCACACGGAGTTTCAGATGTTTTACTACAACAACAGGCCATCAGCATCAGAGAGGGCAGCTTATGCTTGCGGGTCTGAATCCAGGATCTTGTCTTTTTCTCTTGGTTGAGTGACAAAAGTCTTCTTAAGAACAACTACAGTACTGTATGTCCAAGTGTATGTTGTTTTTTTTGTTTTGTTTTTTTTTTGCAATTGTTGTGGTCTCGTAATATACGCATAATACTAGATACAGTTACAAAGAGACGCTGTAGACCAGTGTTAACCAGAGAACTGACACTACCGTTTAACATAATATGATGCCAAGCAGGAGATGCCAGGGTATAAAAGGTTTTAGTTTTTATTCAATTCTGCCACAAGACCAGTTCACTAATCTCCACAGGTTTCCATTACACTGGACAATACCCTGCAAAGAAGCCTCATAATTGTACATACATACTAACTTCTAACTCATATACACATACACATACACACTGAACTTATGGACCAGCCTGGTTGATTGCTGCATAAAACATTTCCTATGCATGTTGATATGGTGTCACAGTGGGAATGCAACCATCTGATTGCTATGTGAGAAATATTAGCATCGATTTGATTTGCAGAGATTAATTAAAGTGCGTTTCAGAAAGCCGCTCTGCCTGACGGCATTAGCACTGCCGGCTCAAGCACTTAATTGTTGTTTCTGGATGGGCTAGAGTTGAATGACACGGTTCCTCCGCTGATTGTCAATGATTCTGACAAGTTGACAAGCCCTTCTGTCTGACTGCCCCGGCGATTTTAATCCATCACCAAACATGTGTATATAGAAATGCTCCTGCCACAACTTTGCAACTCATGTCTTCCATGAACAAAACTTGTCAAAACCCATCACTTTGAATTCATTCAGCAGTATTCACGAGCTTATCGCTTTATTTCAACAGATTGGAATATGCTTTACTGTAAGCTAAAAACAAGCAATATTTAGATCTGAAGTATTCTAGACTGAAGTGAGATGGGAGGGTTATTACAGAGGATACTAACTCTATACTAACATACTAACAAATGATTATTTTTTTGTGGATTCTTTACCATTGTGAAATAACTTTGTGGTTTTATTACCCCTGAAGAAGAGGATCTGTGGGTTAAGTCCAGGGGCCCCATTTACAAAGCTTGCATACATCCAAAACAAGGCTGAAACTGGTGTACACCACTCTCTGTGTCAAAATTGGTATATATAAAACCTATCTATATGTGAACCCTTGCATAGTTCAATCTGGTGTGCGCACATTTTGTAGACATGGCAAAAAGGTGAACCACGCAGCGAGGAGGTGAAGTGAAGCAAATTTATGTCTGATTAGTGTTTGATACAGTTTACTTTCACTTTAGATCCCATGGAAAACCAAAGGATTTAATTCAGACATAATCAAGTAGTGTAAAAGAAAGCTATTTGTTTTTGATTATTTTGCTCAGTATTCTTAACAATAAAGCGGTTCAAAGCAATGCAGTTTCACACAGCACAATGCCCTGGCTCTGTGTCATGGTCCATGGTGTGAACTGAAAACAGACCATCCCTGATGAATCAGGGAGTGGATTTATGAAATAAAGATTGTAAATAAGCATAACCAACTCCTACAAAGGTTCATTTCAGGGCTGCTTTGTTGAGGTGCAACACAACTGAATAGACATGTTATAGTAGTACATACAACATACAACTGCACACCACAGCTTTCTCTGCCCCCTCCCTGTACACACACACCACTCAGACCTCCACATCCACATACAGCACGTAAAATAAACATTGAATAGAAGACAGCGATGCTTCCTGCACATCTTATACTCTCTTATTAACTAATTATTAGTCATAATACAAGCAATAAGTGATATCTGCAATCATCTCAATGAAGCACTGCTTTACAGTTTAAAACATTCAAAAGCAATAAGCAGAGGGAGAGGAGTTCACTGTGTCACAGCAATCATTTTTGATCAGAAAATACAGCTTTTACTTTCCAAAAAAGATTTGTGTGTAAAATGCTGCATGGAGCATCACTCATTTCCGTTTTTTTTTTTTTTTTTTTTTTGGCAAAACCCACTCATTATCAGCTCATATTTGGGCAAAACCCATTAATAAGCCGCTTTGCATTGTCCTTCCTGGGTTGAATGTAAGCATGGACAAACAAGACCATTTCCAAAATACTGCACATAAGACAACAAATTACTCTATTTAACTCCACTAGTCACCATTAAAATAATAAGAACCGTAAAACCACATACGAGCAATGCAAATAAATAACAATAAATAAGTATAAAGACATAAAGAAGTAAACAAAAACAAAAATATAAGACACATTATAAAAGACACAGGACCACACATTTCACGCCGACTTAAAAGCCAAAGAATAAAAGTGGGTCTTAAGATGAGACTTAAAAGATTCAAGCTGTTCAGGTCTGGGCATGTTAGATGGGACCAATACTATTGACTCCAGCCACAATGGATAGAGAAAGCCTAAAGCATTTTACCCTGAACTATAAGATATATCTTAAACATTGTACGATAGGGCCAATGCTTTGGTGGAGAGCCATGTTCTCTGAGTGATTCTAGTACTATTGGATAATCAATTGCTTAATGACTGTGTTAAATTAAGCTGCACTGGTAAATGTCTGATATGTATAATCTTTGGAGTAAACATGGATTTCTTCTGTTGCGCTATGACCCCTAGCAGCAGCTTATCCAAGTATCATCGCTCCTCAGTGGGCTGTTTTACCTGATAATCAGTCCCATCTGATAAAAATGGAAGAAATTGTGAGTAAGGAAGGTTTTTTTTTTTTTCTGTCCAGTTCATTGGGCTGAAATCATCTGTTCTTGTTATAACCCGCACAGAGAGTTCACTGCCAGGTAATAGGCTGTTAGCTTGTAAAATATGAGTCATTGGCTAAAAAACAGAATCATTTTAGACACCAAATGTTTTCCTGGAGGCTTTCAGAATTCGATAAATGCACTTTAGCTATGTAAAGACCTTTACAGGACATTTCGCCAAACTTCAGTCATAACTAACAAACTAACACCCACAAAAACTAACCTTTTTGGCACAGGTTTGAAGGCCCGGGACAGCGGAACAAGAGCAAAAAGTGTATGGTGAGTAGATTTTAAAATACATTCATTCCCTCATTATTTTCTCCTTATTCCTGTTAGGGGTTGCTGGTTGCAGGAGCACTAACCACTATGTAAAAGACAAGACTAGATATAGTGGTCACAAGTTTAGATGGCAAGAGACTGAGTTTAAAATGAAAGATACATTCAAATTAAGAATGTATGCATGCATGTATTACATATAACTATAGACTGTGAAACTACAAAAGTTTCATTTGTACATATTGCATTTACATTGCAATTACATGATGGATTATGTATAAATGCTTTGATCTTCATGAAGGTAAAAATGATATACTTTACACAACAAATGTTTAAATCTGCAAAATATGATCTTTTATATTTGGACAAACAGAGGGGCTTTAATTTTCTACATTTATCTTCTTTACAGTGTATTAATGTAGGAGTCAGATACAGGTGAGAGGCAGATAAATCAAGCAAAAGCAGCCTGCCCATACTGTTGGCACATATACGCTCCGTTTTCCCCTCTCTACGCCTCGTCTTTATTGCGTAACTTAATGAGGCGTCTTGAATATGCTGCGTGCATATATACAGGGCTATTTGTACCCGCACAGAAAGAGATTTGGATAGATGGCACAAGTAATTTCATATGAAAGTCATTTTTGCAGGTCCAAACCCTCTGTGCGCGAGTATATCTGCTTCCCTATCAGCTATTCGTCATGCTATTGTTGGAAGACTGGGGCGAAACACAAAAGGTCATGATGCGAGCAGACATAACTCAGCAAGACTAGAAAAAATATATTGAGAAAACACACTGGAATAGGAAAGGAAAAAAAAAAACAACAACGGCAGAGAGCCAGTGAGCACTGAAAGAGTCTTGCAATAGTTTTAGTCTGAGGCACAGTGGTCACAGACAGACAACAAAAAGTATGGACCCCTCCACCAGTCATGTATCCAAATAAGCTGCACCCTTTGTTAGGAGACAAGAGAAGCGTTCATTTTTATGAGAGCAAGCAAACTAAAAACATTTATACAATAGGTGGCAAAAATGAATGGTTGTTGTTAATTTTTTTGAAGCACCCAGATCTAATCCATTTGCTAAAGTTTACTTACTAAAGTAATTTTTTGTGTGATTTATGCATAAAATTTGAGCATACACTGACAAACGATTGCAGTCTGACACATTTCTGTAACTACTTGTCCAGCATAACATAAACATTACTATATTGTTAATATTATTTAGCTTATACAGGATTTTCAGCTACACAAGCTCACTGTGCCAATCCCAAGCCCAAATAAATGCATCAAGGGCATCTGGTGTAAAACCTATGCTAAATCAACATGCTAATCACTGCATGTTATAAGGCAGATGATTTGCTGTGGCGACCCCAGAAGGGAAAAGCCAAAAGGAAATTATTTATGCTAATTGCTACATAAATGGCTAAACAGCAGTACACTCTCTAACCAGGCTCCTACATTGCACACAGTCAATTGGCTGTCAGTTTGTCAAAACAATTTTAATAATTCATATTTTGCTATCTTGGTGGCTAATGATAATTCTTCCATAGAGAGTGCATTGTGGTCTGCTTTGCTTATGGCACCATTATTTTGAACCCAGCTGTTCTGTTTACTAACACTAAAGTGGTCTATCGATGAAGTAAAAAGGCAGTAGGAAGAGCCAACACAATGTCAAGAGTTAATCTCCTCGAGTCTGCAGTCATGTAGTCTTGCAGTGTGGTTGCTGGGTTAACTCCTGTGTCTCCATGGACAGCGGTCAATTCCCCTTTTCCTTTGAGCTTTTTGGCTTGACTAATTTCAGCTGAGCCTGGTCCGGGGAGGTGTGGGTGATTGATCTGACTCATTACAGGCCTGAATGTCTCCACTCACACACACCACTGTTTGTTAGACAGTCCACCACCAGAGGAATCCACCAGCACATGTTAATCCATATATTATGTGAAGTGTGAGTTTATCCACTCTCCAGCTTGGTACACCAGAGATGAAGAACTGCTTCGTCCTAGGTTAGACATCAATAGAGCCCAAGAAAACTGAAGAATAGATGTAGTGGTTTTTACTTGCATCTAATCACAACCTTTGAGATTGCAATCCCTCTCATTTTATTTAATCAATGTAAGTGCTTTGTCCAAGATGAAGCATAGTGAAAATAGGTCTGATAGTGATTTTACACAACTAACATGCATTAAAAACAAACCAGCTTATACATTTTTCCAAAACAAGTCTTTTTCATCTCAATTTCTAGATTGCCACCCTGCATTTGGTATTATGTATATTTTAAGTCCTTTGCCAAAATAGAAAAAAAACATTTATAGCACAGAGCAAGAATGTGCATGCATGCGCCACACTTCTCTCTTTCAAAAAGGTGCTAGCTCTGAATTCCTGTTTCTACCAACGCAGACTGCAGTGTGGTCTGTAGGGTAGAAGCAAAACTGAAAAAAAAAAGAAGGATGAGCGCTATTCCATCATCACATCTATATTGTATACCCGGGAGTCATAAAAAAGCATTTTCTCTTGGATCGCTGTGTGTGTGTGCAGGCATTTAGTTACACATAAGTTAAACTTCCACAAGGATTCACAGTGAGAGTCAGTGTAGAAAGAGTTTAGCCATCCTCAGCCTGTGACATGCCCCTGCTATGGATCACCTCGCCCCAGCAGTGCGCACAATGACCCGAACTGCTCATCCCAATATGCACTGCCCCACATATGTGCTCTATTTGCCCTTTGACCCTCTTTCCTGCTCCACCCTCCACTGCCACTGTGTTTCACCATGCTTTGCAGACACCTAGTCACCCCTTGCAAAGGCCACACACTGCAGCATAGAGCCGGGCGCACCCTAATGCATGAGCGGTCTGACGTGACCCTTTGTGTTTTACTGCTGACCCACCTCCAGAGCTCCCATGTTGGTAATACCACACATTACCATGCATAGACACAAACTGGAGTCTACTATAAAAGCAGAATAAAAAAGGTCACTAGGCTAGAGTCCTGTGCTGTTTAGATCATGCATTTTCATCAGAGGTGGAAAGTAACTAAATACTGTTACTGAAATAATGTACTTAATAAAGTAAATTTTAGATGAAGTGTTTTACTCTTTGTAAAATGTTAAATTCAGTAAACGAGTAAAAGTATTTTTGGTAACACTAAGGTTCAACTATTAACCATTAACTCGGTGCTAATTAGCATGTTAGTTAGTGATTAATTAATTGGTAATTATACAGCACTTATATACAATGTGCGCCAATATTTTACTACTAATTGGCAATTACCTAACATTAACCCTTTAAAAAAACTCATAATTACTGCTCTTTAGTAGGAAGTAAGGAAGTTGTTGGACATAAATTATGATCTTAATCTTTATGGAGTATGAGCATTACTAAGGAATAGTACCACAAAAAGCTTGTTAGGATCATAATTTATGTCCAATAACTTCCTCAGTTCCTACTAAGGAGCAGTAATCATGAGTTTAATACGGGGAAAATGTTAGTTGGTTAGTTGGGGAATATGGTCACACAGAATAAGCGATTAATATGTGCTTTAATTATTAATTAAGAGCTAATAAATTACTAACTAGCATGATAATTGACCACCTAGTTAAAAAAGTGTTACTGTATTTTTTGATCTTAGTAGCAAAGTGGGTAGCCTGCTTGCAACAAACATTGAAATATATACTGTACTTTAAGAAAACCTTTTGTACTTTTATTCAAGTAATAAATGTGTTGCGTAATTTTCCTGTAATATTATTTTGAAGTACTTTTATTTGAGTACAGATTTGGAGTACTTTTTCTGATTTTTGTTCCCAAGTAGTAGCCATTTTATGTATTTAAATTTAAAAAAAGAAAGAAAAAAAAAAAAACTTTTTATCACCATTTTGTTTAAATAATCATTTTTGAAACCCCAAGACAACACAGGCTATATTATTAGTGATTTTAATAATCCAACAAGGGAGACTTTTATTGGCTGTTGAATTAATGATGGTCGAGATAGTCAGACTAAATTAGTGTCTAAAAAGTAATTTGGACAAACTTTTTGGTTGATACTGCCTCATGAGAGACTTAGATGAACAGAACAGATGTGGTTGGTTTATTAAAGAAATCTCTTTAGGTATGGCTAACATTATTGTGAATTCTAATAATGAAGGGTAGATTTTCCAAAGCCAATGTGTGTCATTGATTTTTATACGATTTTACAGTCTGACCTTTTCAAGAATACCTGCCTACCATTTTAATCATTTAGTCAGTTCATAAAAATATCAGTAGCCTATTCAAAATACAAGCGGATGGTTTATGGTTCTGTGAGTTTTTTCAAATTACTGTGAAATGTTTTGATGTGTTTTGAAGGTAAGACAGCAATTCCATGATTTTATCATTTATGAGAACTGTGATTGCTGTAATATTTGATAAGTGCTATTGCACATAATACTGCTATCAACAATTATTTGGAAAAAGTGTTTTTCATGTACGTGACAATCCAAGTTTCCTCTGTTCTCAGAGATTTAAAAAAATAAATAGGACTAGAAAAACTGTGAATAACATCTTTTTTTCTGTTGTTTTTTTTTTTTTTTTTTCTTTTAAGGAAACGCTAAATACTTAAAGAATCACATGTCTGGATTGCCACCTTTCTTACAAAAAGACCACTCTCCTTGTTTATGACCTCTGCCGAACACCTGACCTTACCACAAAGGTCCCTGAAGAGCATTAGTACTGAACAGGCACGTTTTTACAGGACCTCTCCACCTTTACTGGCTCGTGAGGTGGTCAGGAATGATTGGATCATGGGGGATTGTTAAGTGGTGAGCATGCACACACATGCCCCATGCTGACACTCATTAAACATGAAGGCGAGGGAAAACATATATCCATGGACACGCATTTGTACTGCATATATACTGCATTGTTGGTGCATGTATAGATTTGCTCCTTATCAAACCTTGCAACTCAAAATAAACTCACCATTTTTTATCATTCCTGTTGGTGTTTGAATTATTGACGTTCTTTTGAGTGTTCTGAAGCAGTGTGTTAATGAGCAAAATTTTATCGAGTGGCTATAACTGGGATTTTAATCAACTAAGCTGAACAATGCTCGACTGTAACAAAATGTCATGTGATGTTGCATGTTCAAATCAATTCATCAATTACTCTGTGAACTCTTGAACATTGTTAAAAGACCTTTGGACAGAATGTGGAATTCTGAGAATAAAAAAAAACTATAATGGGACTTGAGATTTTAAGAGTAGAATTTTCATTGTTTATTTTTACACAATTGATTTTTACCCCTTGCTTTTTCTCACAGCATTGTAGGGTGACAGGTGGTTGAATATCCTAGCAACAGCCTGCACTTTAGCTCACATTTGCCCGCACTCTGAGACATACACTTTAACAGACAACACTTCACTCTCACGTTCATTCACTAGAGGCAATTTCGAGTCGCCCATTTTACTCGACAACTTTTACTTCTATTTGCGTAATATTATTTTGAACTTCTGAAGATTTGCAGTACTTGCCACACCTCTGGAGACACACTGGCTTGTTGTGTAATATGAGAAGGTCAGAACCCTTCCTCCTCTGTATTCTCAGCCCAGCTTCCTCCTTATGAAACCCTTTGAAATTACACCACATAAAGCTCACAATTCTTTATTCCTACTGCAAAAAAGGGGCCCACTGCAATCTATTTTTTTCTGTCTCGCCTTTCTCCTGCTGATTACAGAAGGTGATGCATGGTATTATCCACAGGAAACTCTGATTAATACAGAGCAGTCGCCAGAATTTATACTTGGATTTGTAGAGCCCTCAAGTTACCCAGCAGCTGTTCACATATGCATACAGCTATTTCCAAGTCTTATCTGTGCTCCTCTCAGCTGCCTTCTTTATTTTAACCTGCTTCAACTCTTGCGCTGGCACACACATTGATACAGTCAGGAAGTCAACCTGTCTCCATTCTGTATTTTCAGTCCTGGAATGTCAACAGCAGAGACCCTTTTAGACACAGGCCCTCTTTTCTCACACACATGAACACCTTCTTTTTTTTTAAATCCATTCGGTCCAGAAGTTTTTCCCACGTACCTTTCACTCAAATCTTCATGGCTCCCTCTTTGGTGCTGATCTATCATTCAGAGAGCGGCTGCATCACTGCTGTCTGTCTCTCACTGTAAGACACCCTTTATAGTCCCAGTGCAGAATCAACTACCGCTCTGTAAATACACATCTTTCCTTTGTGCAGGGTTCGTACAGTCATGGAAAACCTGGAAAAGTCATGGAATTTTTTGTTGTCAAGTTCTGGACATTTAAACAGTGATCTGGCCACCATTTAGCACAGTTCCTTATACCAACTTTGTTAAAAGCATTCCCTAAAACACAGAGCTCTGTCTTGTGCACTGAGCATGGATCTTAATTTTGTACTTGTCAAACTCAAAGTGAGCTGCCAGAGAAAGAAAACTAAAACTAAAACTTGGCCATGTTCTCACTGCAGGAAACCTATGACCTGATTTTTTAACTTTTTTTTTTTTTTTATTGCTGGTCTTTGCCTTTTTGTTTTGGTAATGCTTTAAAACAGGATAGATGATTGCTTTATATCTTTGTTTACCTTTTCAAAAACATGTTCTAAACCAACTTAGCAAGCATAATTTTCTTTTAATCTGTGGTGTGTAGGCTATAAGTCAGTAAAAACAGTGGAATAACATACTGTATTTCTGGGGGAAGAACTCCAACTGTTTTGTTTTTTACTAATTTCCAATTTTAAGTGAAATTGCAGCAGGAGTATGTTTCTAGTGTTGGGCATTTTGAATACTATATTAACGTGTGAGTTATTTTTTGGGTCTTGGAAATTTAGTCAAAAGTTTTAGAAAAGTCATAGAAAACTCTTGGTAAAAAACGTGTCTGAACCCTATGTGTGCCCCTGTACACCAGTGGTGCTCCTGTTGTGGACTACTCTGAATGTTCTGCAGAAATATTATTGCAGGGTTTAAAGTTCTCTGTTGCTACGACACATTTCTGTCAATGAAAATTAAAGGAAAGAATGAATAAGAGTTGCACATGATTATGTTGGTCTAACTTAGCACTTCAGCAATGTCTATTTATACACAATATAACTGGAATAACCGGTGCTTTAAGAGCATAATTACCAGCTTGTACCTTTAGTGCATGTTCTATCTGGAGGTTCTTGCTGTTATACCACACTGAGAGGGCCCAGCACAGTTTGGCTTTTCTACAAAGTATGACATGGAAGCACTGCGTCTGGTTTAGTGAGGTCACTCATCAAAGTAAACACAGAGATGTGGACAATAATTTGCTCAATAAAAGTTATTTTACTTTACAAGATGAAGATGAAGATCCTGGAGAGACTGAGTTAGTGCACATAGTAGTTATAGGATTTAACTAGAGTTTTAATTTCTAATTTCTTAATTTCAGTGCATCTAAAGATTTCATCTGAAGCTACTGTCAAAACTAAATTCATAAGTGACACTACTACTTCTATGACTACTGCATACCCTAACATCAAATCATCAAGTCATTATCTTTTACTTAAGTTTACTTGGGTGAAAGTAGCATTTTTTATCTTTTATGAAATGTACATCTATCTATCTTGTAAATCTATCTGTTGATATGAACATGAATGCTATACTAAAGCCCTAACACACAAACAGAACCATCACAGAGGTTGTGTTGAGTGCTTGAGGGATCCCAGAGAACTCAAGTGGATTAAGCTGAGATCTGAGTCTGTCCTGTTGTCTTCCATATCACTAGATCAATAACTTCCTGTGTCCTGAATCTTTGTGGTTTAGGACATTGGTCATTTGATCTAAACAGACTCTCATTGGTTTGTGCAGCCTTCCCATTAAGTGTCAGAAACATTTGACCAAAGTGCAGTTTGTTTTCTGTATTCTTCTGTCAGCTCAGAGATCATGTTTGAATAATTTATTATATTTTGAGTGTAGTCTCCTGAAGCAGCTGGATATGGCTCAACAGTGCGTTAATGAGCAAAGTATTAAAGTTGTTTTTTTAATTAATATTAAAATAAAAATATTATTTTCACATCTTTTATGCTTTTAGTCTATATCCATCTGCTCCACTACAACAAAATGTCATGTAATGTTGCATCTCCAAATCATTAATCAGTTACTTAGTAAACCCATTCATGGAAGAGTACCTTTTGAAAGGAATATGACATTTTTGAAAAAGAAGAAAATAAAGAAGTTGTAACCAGAGTACAATTTTATTAATTTATGATTTTTTTCTATATTCAATCAGATTCCTAACTTCACTTATAAACACATTTATTTGTAGAGTCAGTAGTTAATATAAAGTCTGCAATACATTGTTATAATCCAATAAGTATTATTTACACTCAAAAACACAGAAAATTGTCAAAAATGTAATATTTCAGGAGGTGTACTTTATTGTGGCAGTCCCAAGCCTGGGTTGCATCAGGAATGGCCGTATGAACATTTGTCAATATCAATATGCAAATCACTGCACACACAGAGTTGTGGTATTAAGAAATAATAAGTATTAAAAACCACTCGCCTATCCCACAAATGAATGCATGTCTAAAATATAGGACAGATAATGCAGCATGTCTGACAATACAGAACTTGGACTTGAACTGTGTACAATCTAGTTCAGGGGTAAATGCTCTGTTTAATGAGCCACAAAAACTTTAACTGTCATATTGGTAAAAAAAATCTACTTAATCTGTTCTTTTACTGATCCCTTGTGGCTGGAGCTAGTAACTTTGGCCCTGTCTCCTAATTATACAAATAGTTTGCTGGACTTAAATGGTGTTCTGGATCCACACTGAAAAACTTTGCCTTGATCTATCATTATTTTTGTGTTACCTTGCTGAGGGACTAAAAACAAACAAACAAACAAAAAAAAAACAGTCATTTTCTTTTCTGAGCTTTCATTCCATCACAACAACATTTTCACTCAAAGGATGACAACCAAGACTTATTTATGCCTAATTTATTTACATATGCTAATTCGGGGCATAAATCACATTCAGCTGTTTTGATCTCTGACTCCTCTCATCATTCATCTCTCCATAACTTTTTAAGCGACTCTAAATCTCTAAGTCCCCTGTCTGCATTTTTTTACAATGCCAAAGGAAAGGGCATCCTGTTGCTGAGAATATCAAAGTGTCCTTTTGAGAAGACAATTTATAACGAAAGGCCATGACTTCTTTTTACAATAGGCCTCTGCTGTTTACTTGTTTTATGCATCTGGATTGTGAATAATAATAATAATGATGATAGC